>CM038797.1:95812926-96412926 GCA_021764765.1 Vicia sativa | reverse complement strand
GAGGAAGTACGTATTATTCTTGGAGGAAGCTTTGAAGCAACTCCAAGGTTGTGTTCTTAGTTAGGAGCAAAGCTAACAAACGGTGGAGTTTGGCTTTGAGACTTAGCTAGGTTGTCATGGAAGTGTGTCTTCCAAAACTATTTATCAGTGTGATCAAAATATTGGTGAAGGACCGTCGATGCAGTGGCTGAGGTGTTGACTGCTAGACATCATTGTGATGATTGAAACTATGATGGGTATATTCCATATCTAAGGGAGAAACTAGGTAGAATGGTCATTGAGTAGTGATTAAGTGTGTAGATAGTCAACGGGTGTGTTGGCTGTAGAGCCTGCAAATTGATAATGTTGATATTGAACTTAATTCCTGGCTTGGAAGCCCCTAGAGTAAGTGCTTGCACTGAACTGGGTAAACAATTCTGGTGTGTAGTTTATCTTTTCGGTACTGTTTTACTTTGCCTATGTGTTTATGTCAGATCAGATGTCTCGACATCCTTATAGAACATCTGAGTGTGCTTTACCAGAATTTCACCTTGTTTTCGTTAATATTCAATATTTTCATAAGTAACTTAATGTTTCAGTTAATATTAAATATTTTGATCATTAACTTCATGTTCCCTATAATAACTTCATGTTTTCGTTAATATTCAATATTTTCATCAATAACTTCATGTTTTCTTTAATATTCAATAATTTGATCAATAACTTCATGTTCCCATTAATATTTCGACAACTTCATTTTCCCGTTAATATTAAATATTTTGATCAGTAACTTCATGTTCACGTTAATGTTCAATAATATGATCAATAACTTCATGTTCTTGTTAATATTCAATATTTTGATTACTAACTTCATGTTCCCGTTAATATTCAATGTTTTGATCAGTCACTTCATGTTTATATTAATATTCAAAATTTTGATCAGTAACTTCATGTTCCCGTTAATATTCAATGATTTGATTAAAAAACTTCATGTTTTCGTTAATATTAAATATTTTCATCAACAACTTCATGTTTCTGTTAATATTGAATAATTTGTTCACTAACTTCATTTTCTCATTCATATTTAATATTTTGATCAATAATTTCATGTTCCCGTTAATATTCATTATTTTGATCAATAACTTTATGCTCTCGTTAATATTCAATAGTTTAATCAATAACTTCATGTTTCTATTAATATTCAATATTTTGATCAGTAACTTCATGTTTTCGTTAATGTTCAATATTTTCATCAGTAACCTAATGTTTCAGTTAATATTAAATATTTTGATCAATAACTTCATGTCCCCGTTAATATTCAATATTTTGATTAATAACTTCATGTTTTCGTTAATATTCAATATTTTCATCAATAACTTCATGTTTCTGTTAATATTCAATAATTTGATCAATAACTTCATGTTCTCATTACTATTCAAAATTTTGATCAATAACTTCAGTTTCCCGTTAATATTAAATATTTCGATCGATAACTTCATGTTCCCGATAATGTTCAATAATATGATCAGTAACTTCATGTTCTCGTTAATATTAAATATTTTGATTACTAACTTCATGATCTCGTTAATATTCAATATTTTGATTACTAACTTCATGTTCCCGTTAATATTCAATGTTTTGATCAATAACTTTATGTTTTCGTTAATATTCAATATTTTCATCAATTATTTCATATTTCCGTTAATATTCAATAATTTGTTCAGTAACTTCATGTTCCCGTTAATATATGGCTGTTCGATAAATAACTTCATGTTTCCATTAATATTCAATATTTTGATCAATAATTTTATTTTTCGTTCAATATTAAATATTTTGATCAATAACTTCATGTTCCCGTTAATATTCAACAATATGATCAGTAAGTTCATGTTTTCGTTAATACTCAATATATTGAATAGGAACTTCATGTTCCCGTTAATATTAAATGTTTTGATCAATTACTTCATGTTTATGTTAATATTCAATATTTTAATCAGTAACTTCATATTTCTGTAAATGTTTAATAATATTATGAGTAACTTCATGTTTTCGTTAACATTCAATATTTTGATAAGTAACTTCTTGTACCCGTTAATATTCAATATTTTCATCAGTAACTTCATGTTTTCGTCAATATTCAATAATTTGTTATGTAATTTCATTCAATTTAATATTCAATATTTTGATCAATAATTTCATGTTCCCATTAATATTCAATATTTTGATAAATAACTTCATTTTCAATTTAATATTCGATATTTTGATCAGTAACTCCATCTTTCTTTTAATCTTAATAATATGATAAGTAACTTCATGTTCTCGTTAATATTCAATATTTTGATCAGTAACTTCATGCTCTCGTTAATATTCAATATTTTGAACAATAATTTCGTGTTTCGTTAATATTTAATATTTACATTAGTAATTTCATGTTTCCGTTAATATTCAATAATTTGTTCAGTAACTTCATGTTTCCATTAATATTCAATATTTTGATCAATAACTTCATATTTCTGTTAATACTCAATATTTTGAACAATAAGTTCATGTTCCCGTTAATGTTCAATAATATGATCAGTAAATTCATGTGTTCTTTCCCATGTTATAATTGCATTGGGACGAACCTACTTCATTTGGCGTTGGTATGCAGCTCTACAATTGGTTATCAATGCAAAAGGGAGCGTTGTAATCTGATATTGCATATAAAAAATCAGTGCATGCAACCTTTACTACATGGAGTAACTTGAATTTTGACCAATTGAATGCATGAAATGGTATAGTATTGGCCAAATACAAGTATAATTTTTTATCATTATACCTATGTTGTGACACTATCAGTATAAGACATGAGTTTATTAAAAAGAAAAACAAAATAACATTAGTAGCCACTAGAAAATAATGGCCAACAACATACCACATCATTTGCAAATTAAATGCATACATAAAGCAATCTTGAAATTGCATAGTAGGATTGATCATCTTGAGACGCTTAATCCTCTTGTGTATAATGTTGTGTATATAACGCTTACTTTTATTCCACGTCCTTGTTATGAAAAAATATAACAAGTGAAGATGCAAATTGAAGCGCTTGATGTTGAACTCTGTGACCTTATGGAAAACCCGTCTAACCCAGATGATGACAATGACAGTGGTTAATGTTGAAATAGATGAAGACAACAACCATGATTTTTTACTTTATTATGTATTTTAGTTTAAGTTTTATATATTTCGTTCTTGTTTAAAAATATGCGTTTTTATGTATACAGTCTTTTAAATTTGTGTGTAAACAATGTATAAGCCTTGGATGTTCTATTAATTTATAATGTTTGTATATTCAATATTTTGTTCAGTAACTTCATATTCCCGTTAATATTCAATATTTAGATCAATAACTTCATATTTTGTTAATATTCAATATTTTGATCAGTAACTTCATGTTCCCTTTAATGTTCAATTATATGATCATTAACTTCATGTTTTCGTTAATATCCAATATATTTCATTAGTAACTTCACATTTTCGTTAATAGTCAATAATTTGTTCAGCTACTTCATTTCAATTTAATATCCAACATGTTTATCAATAACTACATGTTCCCATTAATATTCAATATTTTGATCAATAACTTCATGTTTATGTTAATATTCAATATTTTGATTAGTAACTTCATGTTCTCGTTAATATTTAATAATATGATAAATAACTTCATATTTTCGTTAATATTCAATATTTTGATTAGTAACTTCTTGTACTCGTTAATATTCAATAATTTTTATCAATAACTTCAAATTTTCGTTAATATTCAATATTTTTATCAGTAACTTCATGTTTCCATTAATATTCAATAATTTATTCATCAACTTCATATCAATTTAATATTCAATATTTTGATCAATAACTTCATGTTCCCATTAATATTCAATATTTTGATAAATAACTTCATCTTCCTTTTAATGTTAATAATATGATCAGTAACTTCATGTTCTCGTTAATATTCAATATTTTGATCGGTAACTTCATGTTCCCGTTAATATTCAATATTTTGATCAATAATTTTGTGTTTTCGTTAATATTTAATATTTACATCAGTAATTTCATGTTTCCGATAATATTCAATAATTTATTCAGTAACTTCATGTTTACGTTAATATTCAATATTTTGATAAATAACTTTATTATTCCGTTAATATTCAATATTTTGATCAATAACTTCATATTTCTGTTAATATTTAATATTTTGAACAATAATTTCATATTCCCGTTAATGTTCAATAAAATGATCAGTAACTTCATGTGTTTTTTCCCATGTTATAATTGCATTGGTGCAAAAACTCTTTCAATTGGAGGTGGCATGCAATGATACAATTGGTTAGCAATGCATAATGGAGTGCTACAATTTGATATTGCATATAAAAAATCGGTGCATGCAATCTTTACTAAATGTAGTAACTTGAATTTTAACCAATTGCATGCATGAAATGGTATAGTAGTGGCTAAATACTAGTATATTCAGCATTATATGTATGTTGTGACACTATAAATATAAGACATGAGTTTATTGAAAAGTAAAACAAAATAACATTAGTAACTACTAAAAAATTATGGCCAACAACATACCACATCATTTGCAAATTAAAGGCATACATAAAGCAATCATGAAATTGTAGAGTAGGATCGATAATCTTTAGACGCTTAATCCCCAGTTGTATAAAGTTATATATAACACCCACTCCTATTCCACATCCTTGTGATGAAAAAATCTAACAAATGAAGATGCAAATTGAAGCGCTTGAGGTTGAACTCCTTGACCTTAGGGAAAATCTATCTAACCCAAATGATGACAATGGCAACAATGGCCTTAACGCCAGTGGCTATTGATGGAGTAGATGAAGACAACATCCATGTTTTTTTATTTTATTATGTATTTTAGTTTAAGTTTTATAGATTCCGTTCTTGTTTAAAATCATGTGTTTATGTATATTCAGTCTTTTAAATTTGTGTGTAAACAATGTATAAGTCATGGATGTTCTATTAATTTATAATGTTAGTATATTCAATATTTTATTTAGTAACTTCATGTTCCCGTTAATATTCAATATTTTGATCAATAACTTCATATTTTGTTAATATTCAATATTTTGATCAGTAACTTCATGTTCTTGTTAATAATCAATAATATGATCTGTAACTTCATGTTTCCGTTAATATGCAATATTTTGATAAATAACTTCATTATTTCGTTAATATTCGATATTTTGATCAATAACTTCATATTTATGTTAATATTCAATATTTTGAACAGTAACTTCATATTCCCGTTAATATTCAATAATATGATCAATAACTTCATGTGTTCTTTCCCATGTTATAATTGCATTTGTGCAAAACTTGCTTCAATTGGTGTTAGCATGCAATGCTACAATTGGTTATAAATGCATAAGGGAGTGTTGCAATTTGATATTGCATATCAAAAATCAGTGCATGCAATATTTAATAAACATAGTAACTTGAATTTTGACCAATTGCATGCGTGAAATGGTAGAGTATTGGAAAAATACTAGTATAATTTTTCAGTATTATATGTATGTTGTGACACTATAAATATAAGACATGAGTTTATTGAAAAGCAAAACAAAATAACATTACAAGCTACTAGAAAATAGTGGCCAACAACATACCTCATCATTTGCAAATTAAAGGCATACATAAAGCAATTATGAAATTATAGAGCAAGATCGATCATCTTGAGACGCTTAATCCCCAGTTGTGTAAAGTTATGTATATAACGCCTACTCCCATTCCACGTCCTTGTGTTGAAAAAATCTAACAAATGAAGATGCAAATTGAAGCGCTTGAGGTTGAACTCCATGACCTTGTGAAAAAATCATCTAACCCAGATGATGGTAGGGGCAGCAGTGGCCCTAACGCTAGTGGCTAATGATGGAATAGATGAAGACAACATCCATGATTATTTTATTATGTATTTTAGTTTAAGTTTTATATATTCAGTTCTTGTTTAAAAATTTGTGTTTTTTATATATATTTAGTCTTTTAAATTTGTGTGTAAACAATGTATTAGCCATGGATGTTCTATTAATTTACAATGTTATTATATTCAATATTTTGTTCAGTAACTTCATGTTCCCGTTAATATTCAATATTTTCATCAATAAATACATGTTTATGTTAATATTCAATATTTTGATCAGAAGTAACTTCATGTTCCTATTAATGTTCAATATTTTGATCAATAACTTCATGTTTTCGTTAATATTCAATATTTTCATCAATAACTTCATGTTTCATTTAATATTTAATAATTTGTTCAGTTACTTCATTTCAATTTAAAATTTAATATTTTGATCAATGACTTCATGTTCCCATTAATATTCAATATTTTGATCAATAACTTCATGTTTATGTTAATATTCAATATCTTGATCAGTAACCTTATGTTTCCGTTAATGTTCAATAATATGATCAGTAACTGTTAGGATTAAATATATGGGCTTTATGTGTGTTTAGTTGATTGGGCTTAGTTTGTTAGAAGTGCTAGGCCCACTCTCTTATTTTCTGTTTGATCCATAACTACTTCTGTTATGGACCCCCTTGTATATATACTGCCTACTGTTACATTGGTTGGTATGTTGGTTAATAGCAGTTTCTTACACAGTAAAGAAAGTTATCTTCTTCTATCATCTTCTCCACTTGTATCAAAGATTCATGGAGAATGATATGTTCTAACATGGTATCAATCGTGTTCCGATCCTCTACGCTTCCGCAAACCAACGTCACCTATGATTCTCGCCTCTAGCTGAGCTAAGCAACCAAAGGTTCCTTCTCTGCAAGATTCATCCATGGCGTCCTATGAAAACAACAAGGAATTCGTGATCAAAGATCAAGAAAGAGTATGGTGATCAGCAAAGACAATGTAATTCTGATTCTAATCATATGGACAACCTTCCAAAGACTAATCTTTACAAGCTAGAAGAACAATGTCAAAGAAGACGTCAGGACATAAATCAAGACATGTTTTATCCTTGAAAACCTGCAGGGATAGTTCTTAAAATTCTCATCCAAAATATGTATTGATGGTGTGTATCACTTGTTCTGACTTAGTGCATGTCTTAACCTATGCACAAAACCACCTAAAGTAGTTCTTATTGAAATAACATCTCTTGATCAACATAATTATTACAATCTAGGTATATTATTTTAATTGTTCAGGTACTTAGAGTCCTTTCCTTTCGTCTTCTTTTAAGTCCTTGTTTGTGTCTCTCATGTCCTTCGTTCGGATATGAGTGGAACTTTAACTTCACTTAGGAACTTACATAATATTTTTTTCACCTTTCTAGATAGAGTATAAGCAGCAGATGGCAAATATGTTTGTCTTCCTTTCTTCACGGGTCCTACTACAGTTCTTATTCCCATCTCTACCATGTCCTCCCTTGCTTTAAGGTCATCCTTAGACTTTCCTTTTATATTGGTAAGCTATACAAAATAAACTAATGATGGCACAACGGTATAATGTGTTTCTATCAAAATGAAATGTATACACGGAATGGATCCGGAGCAAGCAAACACAAATACAATAGTACACATTAGGCTAGGAAAGTAAAAATATATTAACACAATTTCATACAAATTCATCACAAATAATATTGTCTCATAAAAGAGAATCTCACTCACACCAGAACAAATAATTTGAACAAGAAATTTACCTCGAATTTACCGAACAACAACATTAAGAAGTTGAAATGAGAAGGTCGTACTCAGGGAAACGCATAGAATGAGCGTTGTACGTCGATCTCGGCTGAGAAACGCTGCTAATTCAAAGGAAAGAAAACTTCTATTATAAAAATTTTCAAATCATAAATGAAACAAGAAGTACGAATTCACATTGCAACATCAAAAATTGAGTTCGGAATAAGTCATAACCTCTAAAATCTAACTCTATTTAAATCCACTCATTTCATTTCAGTATATACAAATTCAAACTCAAATTCAAACTAGACCAGTCTGGGCAACAATAATGAATACACAAAAACAGTCAAAAGTTCCATCTTCATCCAACAACAAACGGGAATTGCAACGAAACACTATAATCGAATCTACCGATCTAGATAAATCTAAATGGCACCTAAACGGATATCCTCCTTGAACCGAGACATAAAACTCCAGATAATTATATTCCCGTGATTATAGTATTAATCCTTGGAACAAACACATTCTTGTTAGAGCACATGAATGCTATTTATAATTAAAACATGATTTATGTTTCTCACTCCAATGATTATGCAAAAGATGAGTCCAAGAATGTTCTAATAGAAAACTTAAATTATATTACCAAGAATAAGGATAACCCCTTGATTATAACACCATAAATTTCAAAGGTTTGACAACCTCCCAAGATGAAAGACACAATTTTTGTCAACAAGACATGACGCCCTTTCCCTCCTCCATTTAATTATATATTATTTACATACTTCATGACATCTAATCCTTTCTCTCTAACTACTTGAGTCTACTAACTTACTATTGATAATATGGTGTGAATAAAACCCGTGTTTTGAATCGAAACTGGGATAATGATGCAAGTTCCTCCATCTGAATCAAGTATATTCAAGTCTAAAAAGGTTGACAATAAGTTATTTCAAAATTGACTACTTCTCCACCTGATAGAGGTATCTCAATCCTAGTTGATCCTGACTCAACCTTGGAAGTATGTTATCTTTGTAAATACTGCACATTTTATTTTACATACATAAGCCTATTTTCTTCGCTATGAGTTATAACAAGAATAACAACAATCCGACCAAAGAGTGTAGTGCCAAAATCCCATAGCCTTATAAATAGACGGGACCTATAATCTATTGAAGATGAGACAAATCACAACTGAAAACCCTAGTTTTTATGCTAACCTTAACAAGATAGAAGTTCAGCAACAATAATTATTCAGAAAACCAAATGCGTAAATATCTTTGATCATCATAAAATATAACAGGAAGCAAATCATCAAACTACAATAGAGTTGAACTCCACCTTGTACTTGTGATGATGAGCAGAGATTTCATTTAATATGTGACGATTGTGACGTAATCGAAGCATTTGTGGCTGTGACAGAGGGTCTGGCAGTGACTGAGGGTCTGAAGGTTGTTAAGGAACGAAGGTGGAATGGTGAAGAAGAAGGTTGAAGCTGGAAGTTGATGAAGAGGTTTGGAGAGTAGGCAAAGGAGTATTACGGAGGATTTATGGAGGGTTAATAAAAGTTGTTGTTGGTTTAATGGAAGAAGGAAGCATTTTCTGGAGGAAGATGATGAAGAAGAAAAAAAATCTATTCGTGAAGGGTTTTGCAGAGAAAAATAAAGAATGAAATAAAAATAAGGTTTTGTTTTTTGTTTTTAATAAAAAAAGTTTAAGGCCTTAGGCAGCGCTTTTTCAGAAAGTGTTGTCTAAGGGGGGGCTCTAGCAGCGCTTCTTAAAAGTGTTGTCTAAGGAGGGGGCTTTAGCAGCGCTTTCTTAAATATCCTTAGGCAGCGCTTTTAGAAAAGCGCTTTCTAAGGAAAGTTGTTGGTGGTTTAATGGAAGAAGGAAGCAGTTTCTGGAGTAAGATGATGAAGAAGAAAAAAATCGTATTCGTGAAGGGTTTTGTAGAGAAAAAGAAAGAATGAAATAAAAATAGGTTTTTTTTTTATAAATTTAAGGCCTTAGGCATCGCTTTTTCAAAAAGTGTTGTCTAAGGGGGGCCTCTAGCAGCGCTTCTTAAAAGTGTTGTCTAAGGAGGGGGCTTTAGCAGCGCTTTCTTAAATATCCTTAGGCAGCGCTTTTAGAAAAGCGCTTTCTAAGGGGGTCCTTTAGCGTCGCTGTCTAAAGTGTTCTTTAGGCAGCGCTTTTTAGAAGCGTTGTCTAAAGGTTACCCTTAGGCATCGTTTTTTCCAAAATTTCTTCAAAAACTTCCGTATTTTTTTTAGCTTTAGGCATCGCTTCCAGGAAAAAGCGTTGTCTAAAGTGCACTGTCTTTTTTTTGGCGTAGTGGAAGTATATCTTTGGTTTCTTATCGGAAGTATACATTCGGTTCTGGGCATGACAGTTAGCAAAAAAACATAACTATAAGCAATTTAACAAAGTATTCAATTTATAATTCAAATTAAATACCTACAATTTTTAAATCGAATAAAAGCCCAAAAAGTGTCATCCAAAATGCATTTCATAATAATGGTATTCAAAACAAAGATTCAATACAATACGAAATAAAAAAACTAAAGTCAAAATACAATCAAACTAAACTATTGTGTATGGCGTAGGCGGTCTGTCACCCTCGAGGCGTCCCTCTGTTGCCTCCTATAGACCAGGGAACCTTGAGCCTTTGCCATGATGACTTCCAAAACACCTCTGACATCGGATCAGTCAGGAAACAACCCTCTACCGATGTCATCCCTAGCAAGCTCCATGATATAGTGGCACCTAGGCAGCACGTCCTGGGCATGATCCCTACACGCCTACTCCTTCAAGATCTCCTAATGAACCAGCCTGGGTGGGTCCCATGGAGCCTCCCGTATCATGTATGAATGGGAAATCCTAAAGAACCATAGCATGTAATCGTACGCGTAACTCCAGTCGTTTGGAGCCACTGTACTCCTGGCCTCCTCAGGTACGAGATGATTCTCAAAATCATCAAAAATCTCATCCATCTCCCTCCTCTTCACTGTCAGAGGGGAAAATAAAGCAGGATGCCAAGGAATAGTGTGAGTATACCCGAACTGATGCATCACTCGCTCAGGCATATAAGCAGTAGCCTTCCGAGTACCGCAGGCCAACCAACATATAAAAAGAGAAACCTCATCAAATGGTATCGTCTGACGGTGGATGGCGTATGCACTAAAGTGGATGTCCTCATGCACTATCCGGTCCAAATAAACCTGATACAACAGTGTCGTATGGTTGCCACTGAGCGGCTCGTATGCACATGCATGAGGCATCAGCTCAGTATAACCCTCAACAAATGACCATCCAGAGATGCGAGGGAAGTGTTGTAGGATCCATCCCTAAAATATCAAAACTAAACCAGTTAGTTTCAAAATCAAAATAATTAAAAAAGGAAGCTAAGAGAAATATTTTATACCGTCAAAAGAGACATGTTGTCGGTTATCTGCCTCGTCTTCCACTTAGTTGCCTCAGTCAACTTGGTATACAAGTAAACCAAGTAGACAACCCCTACTTCTACCCACTGACCTGCTCTAAATCAGCAAAAAAACCTAAGGTACATGATGTCAGTGTAGGTGGCACTAGTGTTCACAAAGATCTGGGTGCCAACAAGATACGAGAGGTATGCTCTCATGGCATACCCCCTATGAAGGGTAACTTGATAGGGATCACCATCAGCAGCAGTAGCACGTGCAACCTCATCATCAAAAATAATCTTCAACCAACTATATCTCACGTGGCAACCACATGTCTTATCAACCTCCTCTAGGGCCTTCTCCACGGTAACTTTTAGCCTCTTGACCAACAGATCAATCGCCTCCTCTTTCTCCAACTTCTGGTGATCCATAAACCACCCTCTAATTAGCAGGTGAAGTAGACAAGCGACGTTGCCCAGTGTAATCGTCATCTCTTCGTGTGGTAGATGAAACAAAGACGTCTCCTCGTGTCACCTCTCTACAAAAGCATTGGTCATCCCCCAGTTGACTATGTTATATCCATAGAAGGTCAAGTCTCTCAACCCTGTAATGCATAGTAGATCATCAAACCATGGCTCGAGAGGGGGATTTAGCTTACTGATCTTCCTCCTATGGCTGATGACCTTCAGTGTATCGCGATCCTGTAAGAAAAAATTCATTGTTAGAATTCATAATATTATTCATAACATGATTAATAACTATAATATAAATGTAAATTCATACCTCTCTATCCCATAAATGTCTAGCCACATGAGTAGGATAAATAGAAAGCACAAATAAGTCAAAAGGTCCTCCTCCAAATACCTGAGGGACCTGTGGTGCCGCCTCTGGCGTCGGTGCCTCTATCGCCGGTGCCTTTACTGGTGCCTCTACCACCGGTTCCTCTGGTGCCACCGGTACCTCGGGGGGCACTGGTACCTCAGGTACTAAGGGTGTAGGATCAAGTCTCACCTCAGATGGCCCCGTATGTGAAGCAAATGAGGATCTCGTCTCAAAAATCTGCGGTGGTGATGATGTGCATCTACGGTAGGATAGAGGAAGAGAGAGATGGAATGAAGACTCTCTTCTGCTACGGGAGGAAGAAGTAAAAGGTGTAGAATCTGAATCAATAGAATGTGTCTCAGACATAGCCTGTCCGAATGTCGAAGGAACCTGTATGGCATGAGTCCTCTCCCTCTACATAGAAGCATGTTGTGCAACCCGACCATGCCTCAAACATGATGGTCTCTCAGACATATCTCATGTAGAAGTAAGAACGAAACATTAGCATATGACTTATAGAGTTAAAAATGGAAAAAAATAATGCAGACAGAAACCAGAAATAAACTTCTGGTTTTGTTCATGCGATGAAGCCGGAAATAAACTTTCGGTTTCCTCTGCGAAGCAGATCTTCGTACTGCCCCGCCCCAACATCCCAAACGTGTCAAAAAAACACAGATTGATCATCAAAAATAATTTACAAACACTTATATAATGACTCCTAATGATATATATTGCAAAAAAACAACACATTTAAAACCATATTTCACTAATTTCAATAGAAATTACATAAACTATAAAAATGTGTTAAGTCACTTACTTGATTGATTGAAGATGGTTGTTGCTTGCTTGATTCCTTTAATTGTTGTATTTAAGCAATGGTTGATGGTTTGTGTTGATTGTTTGAGGAAAAATTGGATTTTGAGAGAAAGGGTAGAAGAGAGTGATTGAGATGGTTTGAGTTTGTTTTTTCAAAAGTTTTCTGTTATGGGGAGGGGAAAGGTTTTGGCGCCCTTTAAGTGCATCCAGGAACCGGAAATATACTTCCGACTTTAAATCATAAGTAAACTTTCGGTTTTCACCCAACCCTTTTCAACCTGATTTGCATGGTATAGGGTGCGAACCAGAAGTATATTTCCGGTTTCCAGGGGCAGTAGTGAAATTTCACGTGGTGTTCTAGAAGACTATGGGGTGGGTTAAGAAATCCACGATATAAATATGAGAAGTTTTACTATTATTCATAACCATTTCATAATAATTCAAGAAATAAATAAGCAAGATGGTAGCAATCAAATAACAATGTAATATATGTGTTTTTTACATTAATCTAACTAGTGAGAAACTCGTACTATCGCACGAATCCTGTGTGGGTTTCAAATTACATGGTCTATTAATGACTTTTGAAGTTTATATATATATATATATATATATATATATATATATATATATATATATATATATATATATATATATATATATATATATATATATATCAAACGACGCTAATATAATTCAACAAAAATTCAATCTATTTTGAATTAAATAGTATATATTAAACAACAAAATTAACATGGTTGCCACTAATAATGAATACAAACTTTTCATCTTTATAAGTTCACATGTAAACATCTTCATAGTACTAATTTCATAGTTGAACTTCATCAATAAAGGAATCTGCCAATAACAACAATACACATCATATAGTTGCATGGAAAAATATATCAAATAAGAAATCAATTATTCATTTTAAAAATAAAACAAAAACTAAAGAAAGTATGTGGACTATACAGTTATAAATTAATAATGGATATTTAATTTGGATGACAAAAGAAAAGGGTGAAAAAGATTACCAACTAACAAAGTGTTTCGAAAACTTCGTTGTATATAACATTCGTAGTGGTCGAACACGGTGCATTCTCATTGTCATGTATTAAGATTTTAAGACCACTTTTAGTTGTAACTCTTGAAATGAAAACATACAATTTTCCATGACTAAAAACTAGAGTAGACAAATACAATTTGACATTATCAAGCAGTGTTTTAAAAACCGGATCATGCATCAAACTAGTGAGGGTATTGGGTCATTAGTTTATTGGTCGAACCACTCAGTCACTGGTCGAATCGCATGACTAAATTGGATTGAACCGGATAACTTGGTAGAATAGACCGGTCATTATAACAAAACTATATAGGTATAAAATTTGTCAAACTGGATGATTCAGTCTCTACAAAATATAAGTAGCGCTTAAATTTTTTTAAATATCACATCATAAATAAATTCACGAGTTCATAATTTAAATTCAAATTTTAAACATATGCATCACGTATAACAAAATAGTACAAAATTACAAAGTCTAATTGTAAACAAAGTCTAATTGCAGCATAATCTAATATAATAATTTATAACAAAATAACTTCATTGTCTACTATATTTAATTTTAAGGAAGAAAAGTTATTTCAATGTTGAGATCTCTTCAATATCAAAACCATTTGCAACAAAATCAACCGCATACGCAACATGTTCTCCGTCAATGATATCCTTATTTTATTTTGTTTTTTATTAAAATAATTAAAAAGACATCGTTTTGATTTTTAAAAATTAAAAAAAAAAACGCAATTAAACCACCGGTTTTGAAAAATCGTCAATTTTCTTGATTTACACCGATTTTTACCGGTTCGATGACAAATTTGATCCAGTAATTAAACCAAACCGGTTACCTGATTGGTTCCCAATTTGTCCGGTCCGATCTAGTTTTAAAACACTGCTATCAAGTGATTGACCTTGAGATTTATTATTTGTCATTGCGTAAGAGACAATGATTAGAAATTGCCTCATAATCAACTTGAATGGCCACAATGACTCGGAAGGTGACATAGACATTTGAGGAATGTCAAAAATGTTACATGTGTTCTTTTCATACATTATTTTAACCTTAATAATGTGGTTCTCTAACCTTGTAACAATTAATCTTGTTCCATTGCACAATTTATTTGGTCCAAGTTTCTCATTAACATGATGGGGGTATCAACCTTCAATTCGATCCTATGATTTGGTAGCCCTAATGTTCTTAGATTACTAAGATATTATAGAGTTAGAACTTCATACGCTTCAGTATAACTTGTATCACTTCTATCAATTGAATCGAAATTCATATAATTTTTCTCTTCTCCTAAAAAATTCAATAAAATCAAAATACAAAAGTTAACATTTTGTTACCTGGTATGTGGTCCAATACATAATTATTGATTCTCTCCACAACTTCAATGGTTGAGGCAAGAATTATCTTTCCTTGTAAAAATGTCACGTCTTGGAATTTTTTCAACAAATTAGGATATGTGTTTTCAACAATATCTTAATATTTTTTTGAGAATTTTGCTAGTTCATTAGCACTTGTATTATCTCTTCCTTGCTGAAGTCTCAAGTTTTTTGTTAGAGATATAATGTTACAATAGTCCCATACATAAGATAAGATTATTGATGCATGAACAATATCAAAATGTCTTGCTCTTAGAACAATTGGAAGAATATGTCTGAAATCTCCTCCAAAAACAACAACTTTCCCACCAAAGATTGTATTCGTAAAACCCATTTTGCTCATAACATCTTTATGGGTTTTATCCAATGCCTCAAAGTAGTTCTTATGATACATAGGTGCTTTATCCCATATAATCACATTGGTTGCTTTAAATAATTGTGAATGTTCAGTGTCTTTGTCAACATTGCAAGTACAGTTGTCAAGTATTGGCACGGGTATTTAAACTTTGAATGGCCAGTTCTTCCACCTGGCAATAATAACTAAGTTATGCCACTTGCAGCAATTGTAAGAACAATTTTCTTCTACGACTGAAGTGCACTTGATAGTGTCCGCCACATGAAAGTTTTGTCGGTCCCTCCATAACCATGTAAAAAAAACACCCCATGTTTGTTTGTTGAGAGCTTCCATGATTTTATCAAAGATTTATTGTTTTTCATCCATCAATTATAATGTAAACATTTATCAAATTTTGAAAAAACAATTTAATGTCAAAAATTCATAAGATAATAAAATATAATCACCTGTAAGGGCACAAAAAAGATTATGGAAAATTTGTAGGTCAGTTTCGGCATTGTAATCACGTTCGTCATAGATTAGTCTATTGCCAACGTGTCATGTGACATATGAATCTGGATAAGACATATCTTTAAATTCATGCAAACTTCTTCGATTGGATTGCAACATATTCTCAATCTCAATGAGTGTTCATTTTTTCAACTCAATGCTCGTCAACTGCATATCTATAAAAAAAAAGAGATGAAATTATCACTTCTTATATTGCATCGTGACAATAATTTAAACGTTAAAATCGAGTTGTTAAAATCAGAACATATTATACAACAACAATCTAAATACCATACAACAATATCATCAATTTAAATAACATACAACAACACGTTGATAATGTTTCATTTACATGAAATACCAGACAACGACATCAATTTAAATTATGTTGTATATACAGTAGCATCATCATTAAACATGTTATACACAATAGCAGCAACAACAAGATAAAGTTAGACCAAGTTACTATAGATTTTTGTTTAAGCAACAACATCAAGTATAAGTACACCAACAACATGGTACTTTATTGTTAAGTACATTGATGAAATTATTTCGGAACTGGATAATGCACAGTTATCACTACATACGTAAAGATGAAATAAATGGAGTATACCTCTCCTATTTGTCGCTTGTCTTTGTTGATAAAGAATACCATCAGATAAAATCCTCCAAGTTTTTTCCCAAACATGTCGTGGTATGTTAATTGTACCAGATAATAGCATAGTAACAAATAAATCTCTTAAAAATTGTCTGGAGCCCCAATCCTTAGCCTCATTTATGGTTGCAACATATTCTTTGTCATCATTGAGAAATCCCATACGGAAACATGCATCCCTAAAACTATCTCGTACGATTCCACCAACTTTTTTATATCCTTATAGCATGTTGGTCCCTTGACAACTGTTAGCATCATCATTCTTAGGTAATACAACTCACCAGTACTTGGAGGAACCCAAACTAATCTTCTAATGGTATGTCCTATTTTACATGGTCTCCATTGTCGGTATCTTTTATCATAAACAAACTTGGAAAGAAAATTAGAGTATTTTAAGTTCCTTGCCTATACATATTTCTTGTTTGCTTCCATCCATGCGATAAACATTGATTCTTTCACACTTGGTTTGTCAAGTACTTCATCTATCAACTCATAATCCCTATAGTAAACTGAATTGTCGCCCTCAAGATGAAAATACAACCTTTCAACTGTATGAGATCTTCCATGAATAGGAAATGAAAATCTTCCAACATGCTTTTCTTGGTGAGACATGTCTACAATCAAGATATTGTTTGATTTCAGCAATATTTCTAATATGAGAAGAACCGTCTGTGTCAGTTTCGACAATAGCTGCGATAATTCTATCATACCCCTTGTTAATATACTAGAATTAGTATTTAACTGAAGTACTTTGATTACACCACTCCATATTGATGTGAGCCTGAAATTTCTTCAACAAATATGGATTATAAGGAACGACATATTTGTTATCAAGAGCACCATATTCCCAATTTCTCTTCTTCTGTACATAAGATACCCTTCCCGATCACCAATTGTTTGAGAGTGATATTCTTTGGGAAAGCATTTAGAGCACTATCCATTTTCATACAAGGTGAAGACATGTTTGCTAATCCACATGGCCCATTAGGGGTGTTCAAATCCAATCCAAAATAAAAACCAAAAATCGAACCGAAAAAATCGAATAAACCAAACTTTTTGAATATGTTTGGACCACCTTATAGCATAACCGATCGGTTCGAATCGATTTTCGGTTGACTATATAAGAACCGAACTGATCCAAACCGAACCAAAATATTTATTACCATTTATTTTCATTTAGTCTATTTGTTAAGAATTTCATTCATTCCCAAAATTTAATACTTTCATCTCCAGTCTTGAATAAAAAGAACATATTTGTTTTAAATTCTTCTTATAATTTATATATTATGCATGATTTATATACTAATAGTATAAATCAATTTCACTATACATTATTTTTATACTAATAGTATAAAATCAATTTCAAAATTCTAGTCAAAATCAATTTCAAAATTCTAGTCCAGGAAATTTCAATATCAATTTCACAAAAGAAAGAAATTGAAATACTAATAGTATAATATTGTGCAAGTAATTATTAGTGTTATATACTAACAATATAATACTATGTAGATAATTGATAAATATCTTGTAGGATGTAGTAAATAAATATGTAGATTACAATAGATTTTTTTTAAATTATGTAGACTATAATATGACAGACAACTTTTGATAATACTTGAATATTTAACAACACATAATACAATACAATTATGTTTAAAATTCTTCTTATAAATTATATACTATGTTGTTATAACTTTCTAAAATTTTTGACACTAAATGTTTTTGACATGACTTTCTAACTAAATATAAAATTTTAAATTATATACAATTATTTATGCTATATTTATTTAAAAACCGAATAAAACTGAATCAACCGAACCGGAATAAACCGCATAGATTGGATCGAATCAGATTGGATTTATTTTTTAGTCATCCAACAACCGATCCAAATCGTATGCTCTTTGTATCTTTGGATCAGATGACTTTTTGCCTCAAAACCAATCCAAACCAAACCGCGAACACCTCTATGGCCCATGAATCATGTGTCTTGGCCAAATGATACAATTACCTATCATCTTCTTCAGATGGTATCTCTACTGAAATGATATTGTTTATGTCGTCTGGAGTGGGATACTTGCTCGACATATGCATGGATAACAAAATATGTGCATGTGGTAAACGTTGATTTTGGAATTCAATAGTGTATATATCTGAAATAAGTGATATTAGTATAAAAAGACATATATAAACACAATTAAATAGTTAACGAAACATAATGAGAACTTGAGTCAAATGTAGTTAATATAACTTACATGCAACCACTCTCCCTAAGACATGCTTCTTTGTTAAACCTTACAACAACTCATCAAATTTTATTTTAAACACCCTTGAAATGATATCTAGACGATCATGAGGTTGCAAATTCATGTCGCCAAGCAACCTTCAAACTTCAAGCCAATTTGGATTATAAGTAAATGTGATAAAAAGGTCCGGAAATCCAATATGACTACAAAATTATCATTCCATCATAATATAGTTGTTCCATGAATCTCTGACTTCTAACATAAGTTGACGGTAAAACCACTACTTTACCTTTGTTTGCTCCTTGAATGTTGGATTCTTATTCTGTTCCAGTCAAATTGTAGTACTTAGAAACTCTAAGTTTTTTCTGATGCTTGCAGATATAATTCAATCTTTGGGACTCCATCATAGTAAATCTATCTACCAAAAATGGATGAAACAAACTCCTTGACCTCAAAAGTGTATGTGCTTCAGAATGTCTGGTTTGAATCATAAAAGTAAGATATTTTGTAATGGTAGCTTATTATTCTTAAATTTCTTTCTTTGGATTTGTTTCCTTGTGTAGCACACCAATTCTAAAACCATATTCCCCATATGGAAACAAAAGTGGATACTATAACGCAAAATAACTTGAATGAAACTCACTTATTCTTTTCAACTTTCCACTTTGTCTCTCAATAATAATATCCTTTTTAGAATATATATCAGCATCACCAACAATAAGTGCAACTACCTAAAATTAGTCAGTTTGTTGTAAATTCTCATTTTTTTAATCTATCAACTATTAACCTCAGTTTGAGATCAGATACATGATAATCCTTTAGTATATCTGCTGCTATTATAAAAGATTTAGCATGTGTGTTGTACTCATCCAGCATAAGTTCCAATCTGCTAATAGTTTCTGGAATTATATTGGGATTATTACTGCAATATGTAATAGTACAGTATGCATATGTTTTAAAATAAGCAAATGTGACAATATAAACAACCAAAAAACAACAATAATTGTATCATAAGACCAAGACAAATATGAATATTTACCATAATCCATCAATTTTATGTTGAAGCTCATTGCTAGTGTCATAAATATATAGTTGAGCAAATTTTGGTGATTGTCTAGGCAAAGGTATCATGCTCCCAATTCTATGGCAAGACTGTCCATGTTTTCTTATGTTATGTGGTCCTCTTCCCGTTTGGAATCTATTATCAAACTTCATTCTCGGAGACGTAAAAGTAAACATAATGTAGTACAATCTACAATACTACTGATAGTTTTGACAATCTGTAACATCGTTACCAAACAAAAGATGCTTCAATAATGGTGGTGGTATTTTCAAAAGTGGCACCACAATTTTACCATTTCCACAATATAATTGGAACTTATGAACACTGCACTATATTTTCCTTCGTCAGTCTTCTCTTGATACCACATAAGTGCTCCACATTATGTGCATTCAATGGCAGAATCACCAATATCTGAATAACCTATTAAAAATAATATAAAATCCAACAAAATTTGTAAGTGTGCCACATTGGCTGCATTTATTGTCTAATCAATCTAAAATAAGCATTGTGCAAAAAATCATATTGACCCCTTGTAATTAGATTCAATATGGTATTTAATCAGAAGACTTATCGTATAATTTCCAACTACTTTACTTTTAATATAAAATATTGATGAATTTTTTATATTAGAAAGATGTGAATCATTTTAGCTAATCTAATATTTTTTTTACATTATTCAACTTCATAGATAAATAACACTTTTTATATTAATTACATTTATAAAATTCTCTTTTTTATTGGATGTATGTAACTAACACTCGTTGGTACTTATCTAATGTACTTCTTCGTGAAATAACACAAGACATAACCAATTAGATTCATTTAAGAATGTATGCGTAAATATTACTTTCACTAAATTTTGCCCTCAATGTACATTTTAATTTGATTTTATTGTACAAAATTAACTTAACCCGTGCCCTCGCGGATATTTAACTAGTATATTAAAAAATGACATAGCATAATGACACCATGAAATCATTTAAATATATGTGTAGCTTTTTATACACACAAATTAAATATGAAAAAAAATTAAATTAAATAAAAAAATAAAAAAGAATAAAATGCGTATCAAAATACCTCTAATTTTACGAACTTGACTATATATATATCGTGCACGCGTGAATTTTACTTAACGATATAAAAATATATTCAGAAACACGTAAGTAAAGATAATTACTTATAAAATAATAATTATAAAATACAATTCAATTAAATAATCATATAAAATGAAAAGAAGACCAATGAGATATAAAGAAAAAAAAAAAGAAATTTCAAAAATAAATAATTATTTTTAAATAAAAATTATTGTTAATTAAAAAAATAGGTTTGAAAGTGACCCATAAGATTATATATTTTATTAACGTACTTATGTGCTAATTTTATGTGTAATAAGTAATACAGTCAATTGAATAATAATTGTTTGACACGAGATAATCATTAAAAACCCAATGTATTAAATAATCCTATAAAGAAAGGACATATGAGTTGAAGAAAAAAATAAAAAATTGAACAAATACAAATATAAAATTAAAAATAAAATGCAAAATTTGAAATAATTTTCTAAATTGTAAATTGAACAATAATCATATAGATTTAAGTGTATTATATAATCTCACCAAAAAAAAAATGTGACTGCAATTCTTTTTTAAAAATAAAATTTTTGTCTCTTAAATTAAAATAATAATTTATTATAACTAAAATAGATATTACGTTGATAGTGATCCGTAAAATATCAATTTTGTTATTATACTATCATACAACTAATTTTTAATTAAGAGTAAATTGTTATCATTAATTATAACCTAAAACATGGTGAATATGAAAAATTGATAGTATAAATTAAATATTTTGTTAAAAATGATTGTTTAAAATAAAATGTATTGAATAATAATGTATATGATATGAGTGAAAATCAAAGTAGTGGTAAAGTATATGAGGTGTTTAGAATTGTATAGAAATTCTATCTCAAAATATAATTTCATAGTTGCATAGCAACATTTCAAAAGTTGAGTCAATTTTCTAAAATATATACCCTCCTGAAACAATTATAAGCAACAAAAAAATTAAGTTTATTGAATCGTTGATATATTTAGTATAAAATAATGACTAGATGCATCAATAATTCAATGAATCTAAATTTTTTTTATTGCTTATAAATGTATCTAAAGGATGTAGATGATTATACAATGACACCATATATAAAATAGAGCAATTCTTACTTGGGCACAAACTCAAATAAATAAAATTTAGGCACACTCTTATAAATATATAAATAAATAAATAAATAAATAATTAAATAAATATTATACAATTTAACTTAATTACTTTTCATTTATTTTTTTCTAATTGTGTGAGTGTGCCCATAGAATTTTAATTTGTATTTGTGCCTAAGTTAGACTTTCTCCATAAAATATAGATGATGACATAACATAATGACACCATAAAATCATTTAAATATATGTGTAACTATTTATACACATAAATTAAATCTGAAAAAAACAAATTAAATGATAAAATAAAAAAGAATAAAATAGGTATCAAAATGCCTCTAATTTTATCAATTGGGTTTGTTACAAACTTGACGGTTTATATTAATATATGGAGCATATCCAATGAGAACTGATATGTTTCGTAAAAAATGAGAATTATCATTATGGATCATCAAATTTAATAAACATTTAAGATTTAAAAATTACATTTAAATAACACCTTAGTCAATCTCTTTCCTTACGCATATTATTAAAACAATATATTCTTACCAAACATATTTTAACTGTGAGTATTATATTATTATTAAAAGATTTATAATAAACATACTTATTGTTATTAAAAAATATTTTTATAAAAATACTTATTGTTATTAAAATATAATGTTACTAAAACTTATAAAAAAAAACATTAGTTTTAAAATATTACTAAAACTCAACTTGATTTATTTTTAAATAATAAATAAATTAATCAAATAAAAATAAAAATAATAAATAAACAGTTCTTAAATAAATCAATCAATCAAATTGAAAATCAATCAAATTAAAATATAAGAATGTGAGAATATTAGAGCATGTCAAAATTAAAACATTTAATTTAAAAATAAATAAATCAACATAATTGAAATATAAGTAATAATTTTACATTTTTAATTTTTTTAAAATAAAGCAATATTAAGATAATTCAAAAGTATCTCAATAACAATTTATTTATAAAAATAAATTGTCAAAAAATATATTTTTATAAAATACTTGATACAAAGAGTGATATTTTTTGAAACTATATAACATTATATTATAATACTATTAATTTTAGTACAAAGAATGTGAGTAAACAATTTATATTTATTATGATTTTAAAACTATTACTATTTTTCATAAGTTTTACTAACAGTATATTTTAATAACAATAAGTATGTTTATAACAATATATTTTAATAGTATGTTTATAAAGTATTTTAATAATAATATAAGAATCACAATAAAAGTATTTTTGATAAGAATATATTATTTTTTTAATTTTTTAATAATAAGTGTAATAAAAAGAGATCGAGTAAGATGTTCTTTATATAGAATTTTTAAATCTTAAACGTTTATTGAATCTGATGGTTCATAATGATAGTTGTAACACTCATTTTCTATCCGTCAAATATAAATAAAATCAAAGTTTCAAAATTTCTAACACAACATGGGATGGTACATTCTCGACTTAAAACAACAGCATAACAGTCACTTTTAACACATAGATACATAACACATCACACTCGGATGAACTGATAACAACCTGTTTCTTCTCAAAACTTAAACCAACTTTATTTTTAAAAACAACGCAGCAGATTCTTAACATAAACTCCAAAATAATCATAGCATCTTGCTTAACATAAATCAACTTAAACTAAAACAAGCTTCTCAAAAGAAACAACTTTAATTCAAATTAATAGCAACAAAACAAAACAAAGTGTTCATCCTCTCGAGTGCTACGTATCAGAGCGATAACATCGACTCGAACTAACAACAACTAAATCTTCACTCTTCATTACCTGCACGTTACCCACGTAGAGGCAACATCACAACAGAAGGGGTAAGGTATCTACCAATATAAACAAGTGTATGATAAACAATATGTTAGGATTATATCATACAAAAATATCACTTCGCAATCAACAACAACGCAAATCACCTCACAGTTAACAACAACACAAATCACTGTGCATCACAACAATCATATTTATGCCAAATCAGATGAAACACTAACAATGCACGTGCATGTGGTACCAATCAGGGCTTCAGCCCCCGTCACCAATCGCCAATTAATAGAGGCATCAAACAAGGCATAAGCCTTCAACACAATTGTCAATCCAAGTCATCGCTAAAATATGCAATGCAACGTAACTCGATAATGCATAACGCACAACACAACCAACAAATCCACGTCGCCAGACACAAGAATATATCACCAAATTCTTTACCAATAAATAGAGGTAAACATCGTCACTGAAACATCCTGCAACTTCGCATAAAACAACAACAACATACGCATTGTTAATAATTCACCAAGAAAATAGCAACATAACGTATTCAACATGATTTCACAAAAACAAACCAATCACAATCACATACTATTATATACGAACTACCTCGATAAATTTCAGTTAATTCCGGACAACTAATTTTACCGCTTAATTTTCTAATTCGACTAATTCAATATTCTTTCGTTCACTGCTATTACTGCCGATTATTATATAGCTTCTATTAATTTTATTATACTGATATAATCAGTTTCCCCTACATCTAAAAATTCATATTGTTATCAAAATTCAGCTTTGCTATTGACATATCACTATCTGCTAAAAACTGCTGCTTAACCATTTTTCTGTGTTACTGCTAATTTTTTTGTACTATGCCAATTATGATATTAACATCTTAATTCTTCTAATCCATTACTTTAACATGTTATGACTAAGTTATTCCATATGGTATGTACCTATGTAGTACCTTGCTACCTGCCCAAAACTAGAAAAAATAGAATTCTAAATCACACAATTGCAATGCACACGTACAGTAAAACAAGGAGGCATAAAAAGGTAAGAGAGAAACAGATAAGGTGGGCGCCCATCCTAGGTGTGGGGCGACCGCCCTCTAGTTGGTGGGACCCACCCTTCCTCCTTTCAACCTTAGGGCGTCCGCCCTCTAAACATATACACACTATTTTTTTCTTCTTTCATGCACACAGGGACGTCCGTTCCCTTATATATATATATATATATATATATATATATATATATATATATATATATATATATATATATATATATATATATATATATATTCTTCCTTTGTTATGGGGCGCCCACGCCACTTGGTGTGGCCCCCGCCCCTTAAATTTTCTTTCTTTCTTCTTCATCTAGTTTTCAGTTTCCAATCAACACCAATTTAAACAAATTTCGACCAATGTAATTTACTTCGATCAACCTTCTAGATTCAATTGATTTACTAACGGTGCAATAATTTCCAACTACAACAATAACTTCACATAAAAATCAATTTCCACTAAAGTACCAATCATCACAACCATACAAACATTTACGTATACTATTTATTCTCACTAATCGATCAACACTAACAACACCGGTACAAAATCTAACAATTATTCTACACACAATTTACACAAACATAGATAATTCTATATAATTCCATCCCCACATACGATTCATCATAAACCCAGTTATAGAGTTAGAACCTCACTCTTACCTTAGATTTAACGGTCGCTCTAACTCCGATCGAATTTCTAATTTCTGATTCCGATTTGCACTTCTCGTATCCTCTCTTCTAAACCCTTGTGCTTCCAATTCCTTACACTTGTTATGTTTTCTACGTGAAAAACCTAAATCTCATGCCCTTACTTCCTTTTAATAATAAACTAATAATTCAATTAACCTTATCTTAAAGGGCTTAATTCTACACCTCCTTTTCTACTACTTCTAACATCAAATAGGCCCACATAAAATAATTCATTAATCTATACTTATTTCCAATAATATTCTACCATTAAAATTAATTCATCGCTAATTAATTCAAACTTTTGATAATTCAATTAAATAATTCGACTATAATTTAATTAAATAATTAATTAAATTTTCGAATGTTACAATAGTTCTCATTTCTCACGAAACATATCAGTTCTCATCGCATACGCTCCCTATATATATTTAACCTATACTTTGCTGATTACACATAGGGGTGTGCATGGTTATTAAACCAATTCAAATTGGTCCAAATATATGGTTTAGGTTTGGTTTTTATAACTGTTTAATAAAATCAATTTATTTTCACAAAATCAATTTATATTTGGTTCGGTTTGGTTTAAAACCAGTTTTTCATTTAAACTGTACAAAATTAAACCAGTTTTCTATTTTAGTAATTAAAAAATCTAAGTCAAATTATATGAAATAAAAAATAAAGCCAAATTTTCTTTTCCCCGGTTCAATTGAACTGGTTTATTTGCTACACATATAAATACATAAACCCTGCAACATCCCCTAGCGGCAAATAACTGATCACTGCGGTTCTCCACAACTCTCCCCGCCGTAACCACCGTCGCCTAACCCTCATTCAGTTGATTTGCGTGTTTATCAGAAACCACAATCGGAAGCGATGAATAGGCCGAAAAGTGACGGCATGACATTCACGAAGGAGCCTTACATCGAGGACACAGGGCCACGCAAAGTGTGAGAAAATTGTTTATTCATGTCAACTTTGTTCATTCTTGGAACTAACCATTGTTTTTCTTGTTTCTTTATTGCAGAGCGGGTATTTCATTTTCCACGCTATCTGAAACTGAAATCATGAAAATTGGTGAAGCTCAAGTGTGGAATGCTGATTACTATGATGCTTTTAGAAAGCCTGTTCCCGGTGGCTTGTTGGATTCCCGCATGGTACCACCATCTATTTGCCTTATGTCTTTTTCTCTAAAGAATAGAATAGAATGCTAAATTGTAAAGCACTGTTTTCATGTAATTCAGGGCGCTGCTAATAAGAGTCTTTCCTGTTCAACATGCCACGGGCAATATGCTGACTGTCAAGGCCACTACGGATACTTACCACTTGCCCGACCTGTTTTCAATGTTGGTTTCTTAAGTACAATTGTGAAAATACTCAAGTGCATTTGTAAGGTATTCATTATCCACTCCCACTTTCTTTGCATTTGTAAGGTATTCCGTATGTATTGTTATAATTTTGTGTTTCTTGTACCTTGCTTAAACTATGTGTATGGTATTTTTTCCAGAATTGTGCTCGTGTTCTCCTTGATGAAGATTCTCGTAAAAAAAGTTTGATGAAAATGAGAAATCCCAAATTGGATGGGCTGCAAAAGATGCAATTGCTTGAATCTATAATGAAAAAATATAAAAGTGTTAAAGCCATAGCGTGCCCAAGATGTGGATATATCAATGGTACGTTTTATGCTTTATTCTAATGACTTCAATATTGTAATTTGTTTGCAAAGGTGGTATTTTATCAACTTAATTTCCGTATTCAGTAGAAACATACTTGCTTCCACTTTTTTATAGTCGATTCCATTTTAAACGAATCAACACGTGAGCAAGTAGCTAACAGAGGCCCAACATGTAGTAAGCTTCCATGGTAGGGAATGCATTGCTTAAGGCTGAACACTTTTTTTCCTAAGGATTCCATGATATTAGGCTACTTCTTTTCTCCCCCTATCAATAGAATCTTACCATTATGCTATAAGAGCCGAATATTTGAACCAATGTCTGTTTCTTTTGCCATTTTAATTGTGCCTTTTTAGTTGAATGATATGTAATAATACAAATATACGTTTTTCAAATGTTTTATAAAGTCTTGTTAAAAAACTTATACAAATGAGCCCTAATTCATAGCCAATATTGCAGTGAGGATAAAATATGATTTTATGGCTTAATTAGTATCGAGGTATTCATTTCTTTGTATTTGTATGGTGATTTTGGTGATGAATATTGTG
This sequence comes from Vicia sativa, assembly GCA_021764765.1. Classification (NCBI taxonomy): domain Eukaryota; kingdom Viridiplantae; phylum Streptophyta; class Magnoliopsida; order Fabales; family Fabaceae; genus Vicia; species Vicia sativa. Next base: position 96,384,961 of record CM038797.1, on the reverse strand, counting down.
ATGCAGGTTCAGTAAAGCACAATAAGTCTACCCTGAGCATTATTCATGACTGCGACAATGAAGTTGTTGCAGAGCTCCAATCAGCTCTTTCTGATGTAAACAATTATAGGGCAAGCAATGACTTGACTTCTCGAGTTCTTGACCCTCTCAGGGTCCATTACTTGTTTAAAACGATGCTTGTTGAGGTAAACATTTATACTAAAGTTGATTGTTTTTGGGTTGCTTTTCCTTCTCTTTTCACTTTGAAGAAGGATTGTTGTTTCTTAAGACTGCAGAGGTTTCTTTTTCCCTCAAGCTGAACAAATTTGTTACTCTTTGTTGTAGGACTGCGACCTACTTTATATTGAAAAACCAGAGAAGCTCATAATAACAAACATTGCTGTGCCACCGATAGTTATTCGACCTTCAGTCATAATGGATGGAGTAAGGTAAATGCCAGTTTGAATGTATTTATGTCTCTCCTTCCCTTTGTTGTGATTTGATTACTACTGGGCCTTATACACACATATAATAGAAGAGAAGATGGGGAGTGGGCTAGAGTGTTGGGCCACAGGGAATTCTACGAAGAAAATATGAATGCTGCTATGAGTAAGGAGGATATAATTGTGGAAGAGTGTAACAAAATATAAACATGCACATCAGGATATTTGAGAGGACTATTGTATATTGAAATGAGAGGAAATCATGCGAAGAAAGACCTTAGGGTGGGAAATAAAGAAAACAAATAACTGAATTTGGAGAGAATTGGGTGCCAACCATCTTGTATGTGAATATCCATTTTTGTCTCAATATTGTCTTTGTCATTTGATCCAATAGCCCTCCGTTCCATAGGAGCATGTTTGATATAAGTATTGATAACTATCAAATAGGGTATCAGAGTGGAAAAGTCCATTTGATAATGTACTACTAGTTCATAATGAACTACTAGTTCTAAGCCATCTTCGGCAATGAATCAACCATTTAAAATGCTTAGTTTAGGTAGGGTAGAACCGGTTTATGAGCTCTAATAATCATATCTCATTGCTACATTTGCTGAATTTCCTCAGTTTAAGTACCCTTTCCTTGTGAATCCTCTTTGTTGGCTTGGACTTGGAGGATTCCAAATCTGACCTCCTGTGCTATTTTCTCTGCTTCATTCAGTTTTTCTTTAAAGAAGTATAAATGATGCTTATGATTTTACTCATGATTTGTGCAGCAATGAAAATGACATAACAGTGAAGCTAAAGGAAATAATCAAGGTAAATGCTTGTTTGGGCCAAGAATCAGGAGAATCATCCAAATTTCAGGTACAGTAGGACACTTTAAACGATCAAAACTTGAAAAGGTTCAATGCAATTAAATAATTAATTATTTGTTTGTTGATATTATGAGTTGTTCCCTTTTTGCATTTAAAAAGACATATCTTTGTCTATATTATAAACTCGTTGGCTGTACGGTAGAACATGTATCTCTGCTCTCAACTTGTTTCTGTTACATCTCATCTCTAAACTGACAACTGTCTATATTGGCAGAATCAGTTGGTGATATTTAAGAGGTACTGTCTAATCATGTATACAACATAATCATAGCTATAATAGATTTAAATTTCATAATGTAGTTTACTGATTCCGGTTTGGAATATTCTCGTTCTAACAAGTATTGTACTAACTTAACAACACTTCCCCTGGTTTCCCTTTGGTTATTGAAATCTAACACATTATTACTACATGCATATATTTTAAGCCTTTTGGAATTTATACATATCTTGGTTGTAGCATATAGGAAGGTTGTGGGACTAGTTTTTGTTTGGCATGGGCATCTACCTTGACCAAAAGGTGCCGCATTCACCCAAATTTGGTCAACTCACACAACACTCAAATTACTGATTGAGCCACATGTGGTGGTTGATTCCTTGATGTTTCCATTTATCATTTTTCCGAATATAACTCTGCCTATGTGCATTACATAACCAATCCCAAGGCTGGAGTAGAAGAGGTTTGTCATGTTAAACAATCGACATCAACATAATTTTTTTCCGAATCTTCATGGCATAGATCATGGAGGTGATACTGTGAGCAAACCACTTATTGTCTCGAGTACTGTGTCAAGTGACCAAGATCTATGGCATCAATGACAGTTAGTTTTGAACAATAAGCAAGCGTACACGTATTGTGGCGAACTAGTATGGTAAGGAATTCGTGCATGAGTTTAAGATTTACTTTTGAACTTGAAATAAGTGGAAATAGTAGATACTAAATACTATGAATAGGAAGATGAATTTTAGTGGATTTTTTATTCAACCCCATGACCTTCTTACCACCCGCGCGAATTTCTTAAATTGTCACTGAAAACCGAAAGTATACTTCCGGTGCGCACCACCATCTGATAAAATTTGCACTAAACCAGAACTTAACTTTCGGTTTTGTACCGTAACTCTATTTCCGGTTTAATTCATAACAAAAAATCAGAAAACATCATTGCATTGACTAACATAGAGAGATACATTTAATTCAGAACATAAATTTAGCAAATACATTTAGTAGTTAAACATAAATCAAACATTACAAATCAATATCCGAGTGGACGTTGCAACATCCTCATAATGTCATCGACGGTTTTTGATAAACTCGCATCTAGCTCGATTGGAACTTTCTCCCAAAAACTTCGATAAGTCGACCACATAGCTCGTAAATCAGTGCCGTTCTTCAGTTCACGGTTCATGAACTGAAGATTCTCTTCATTGTCAATCGATGGCGAGCGGTACTCGATCTTCTCTACCTTTCGACCGTCGCCATAAGGTACAAGTTCCTGCAATGTCTCACGCACCTCTTCAATTGGAGTGTACACCGTGATCTTAAATTCGCGAGACGGTATGTCGCCGGGAAAATGAACAACTCCAACAATCCATGTGATGTCTAATTTCATGTCCATTTCTGGTTTTGTGTTGTGGTAGGGAAAAATATAAGAGGAGAGGTATTTTTATAGTAGAAGGATGTAAACGTGGACCATAGAAATCCTATCCTTGTTTCAGTGGCAAAATCGGAGGTTAAATTCCGGTTTGTAACTTACCAAAAACCGAAAATAAACTTCTGGTAAATGGCCTGAGATTGAAATTTGAAAAATCAGAAACAGAACAGAAACAACAAGTATATTCATAAAATCTCATCTATTCAATTTTTTTGCATTTGGTCAAATTACAAAAATGAGTATATTTCCACATCATAATACATTAACAAAATAAAGTTAACATTAAATGCTACCTAACTACTTGAAAGAGCCGAAAAAAGTGTCACCGGATAAATCCACTGATGGCACCCCTTTTGACTTTTCCCTATTTTTTTCTATATCTATTTCCCTCAACTTGTTGTATTCTTGCATCCTTTCCATGAATTCGTCTGGCCATGTCTTTGATGGTTCTGTAAAATGAAGCGCTCACTCTAATGATGTCGGTGGTATATGGCATCCTGGTTTCAAGTAGACTTGAACAAAATGCCGTGGATTTGAAATCCACCCAACACAAATGATACGATCAGTGAGATTTGGTGAAGGAGCAGTGCGCAAAGGAAAATAAGTCTCTGAAAAACCGTATCTTGTCAGATTAATACACATCCTAACACACGCATTTGCAATGAGATGACGCATTTGCAATGAGATGACCCATTTCAGGGAAGCGCATCCATTTATCCTCTGGTGCAAATCCAACCTAAGCAGGTACAAGTGTGTGATATATTTCTTCAACCTTCTCTTTACTCTCTAGCACACGTGTGTACAACTCTTTGTGTTTCGTCAACTCTGTGAGCAGGGTCTCTCGCACAATATTGTAATATTCTTCACGGCTACCAAGCAAACAAGAAACAGCTCGAAAATCATAATTACCGTCACCACCCACATTGACGATCCGTTCAACGTACTTGTGCATGGAAACTGATATGTGATCAATGAATGGTATTTTTGATGGAGTCGGTGTAGGCGGTGGTTTGCTAGTACGAGCACCTTTGGAAGCACTTTTTTGAGATTTCGGTGTAGGTGAATCGGGAAATATTTTGTCAACATGTTCCAAATACGAAGGACTCCTCGTAGTAGAATTGTCGCTCGGTGTAGGTTTCAACTTCTTCGGTGCACCTTTAATTTTTACCGGGTTGGAGGGTGGTTTCAAATCCGTGGTCTCCGGAAACGCAATCTTTCTCAACTCTTCTTTGATGTGGAGTTTGGTGGCGTCATCGACTCTCAAAAATCTCGCTTGTATCGCTTCCCATCTGGTAAAGATGGAGATATTTGACTTATCACTTTTCATTTTCCCGTCATCGTCAAAGCTAAGTCTCTTCCAATGACTAGAGACCTCGTCCATACGTATCGGGATATTATCACGCATCTTCTTGGATATGAAACAAGCACAAGGGAGACCATATGTTTTCACAATAGTGCATCCACTCTTTGAGGTATCATCATCCACATTTGAAGCTCTTTTGGCCTTATTAAAAATATAATTAAGCGCCGCCCGAGAGATGTTACCAACCAACTGAGAATATAGCATATTGTCTTCGAACCTGTGTTCCAACACCGTGATACTACGACCAAAATGTCGTCTGTATCTTGTTATTCTGGTTCAGTATCATATGGTTCACAACTTCCCAATCCGTAATCAAATCACCCTTGCTACTTGCCAGCCAATTCTTGAGACAAGCATGCGCAGATTCAACTCGGTTTGATGTTGTATGACCGAGGTGCATAACTTGATCAGTCCATGCACAAACAAACTTCTCCTTCACCAGATCAAGTATTGTGCTCTCAACATATTTCAACAGATTAGGATATTTCACACAAACAACTCGGAATTGTAAAACAGCATCAACATATATCTCTTTTGTAGATGCATTTATAATAACATTCCATGCAGCCATGATTTTATCCACAATAACACCCGACTTGACCAGCTTTCCATCTTCACCAGCTACCTGTTTTGCCCTGACAGCAGGTTTAATCCGACTTCTCACATTTTTTGTAATGTGGTACCTACAAAGTAATGCGGCTGCAACGACATTCATTAACGCCTTATCTCGGTCGATAACAATTACTTTTGACATATCCTCTTAGTCCTTCAACATTGACCTACACATCTCTAAAGCCCATTGAAAGTTGTCTTCCTTTTCGCACTCTAGAAATGCAAAACCAACAGAGTACGTCTTCTCAGTCGACGTAACACCAACAATTTCCAACAACGGTAGCCTGTACTTGTTAGTTTCGAATCTAGTACGAGCACGGTAGAAAACGTGTTGAAAAATTTGTAGTTTGTAAAGCTGAATTGTCGGCAATGCCAATGACCATATCCATAATGCAAACCCTCTACTATTCAACACCACAATTAGGGCTGCTATTGATAACTTTGACCGGACATATTGCGGATGTTTGATTCATGTTCCCTATCTCATATAGTAGGAAAAGTCTTTGATTGTAACTGTTGCTAAAACACATATTACTGAACTATAGAATTTATTCCTATTATATACTGTTTAAACACTGGTTTTGCAGTTTTTTTTGGAGCTGTATATTTGTCTTCTCTCTTTTCAGTTTTTCTAAGTTGTAATTTATTATGTTTCTTTTCTGTTGGTGGTATTGGTTTAGGAAAATTGGCTTATGCTTCAGTTCCATGTTGCTCAATACATAAATAGTGATGTTAAAGGTGGGTCAATCTATAATCAACCGAGCAAGCCTTTAACTGGTTTTATTCAACGCATTAAAGGGAAGCAGGGACGTTTCCGTAGCAATTTGTCTGGAAAACGGGCTGAATATACTGGCAGGACAGTTATTTCACCCGACCCTAACCTAAAGATTACCGAGGTTAGACATTTAATGGTGCCAAATGTAATTTCTTTCCTTGTGTGAAACACTAGCCCATAAGTAACAAAATATTAATATTTAATATTTATCAAGGATCAAGTTTATGCCTCCTAACTTATTCTCTTTAGGTTGCAATACCCATCCATATGGCTCGCATTTTGACTTATCCCGAACGTGTTACACATCACAACATAGAGAAGTTGAGACAATGTATGAGAAATGGTCCTGATAAGTATCCAGGTGCAAGGCTTCTTAAAAAATCCGGTGGTACCTCATGGTTTGTGTTGTTCCATTTTCCCCTATACAAACTTATGTCAAGCGAAATTATCCTTTTTGCCAATTATCTTTTATATAGAGCCAATTGTTTTTTTTTTTTTTGCAGGAATTTAAAACTTTCTTCTAGGAAGCGCCTTGCCGATGAGCTGAAATTTGGTGATATTGTTGATCGCCATTTAGAAGATGGAGACATTGTTCTTTTCAACAGGCAGCCAAGCTTGCATCGGATGTCTATGATGTCTCATAGGGTAATTTATCAAAAAATAAATCTAGCATACCTGATAATTAGGATCGCATACCGTTAAGCTCTTTTTGCACATGCAGGCAAGGATTATGCCATGGCGAACTTTGAGATTTAATGAATCAGTATGTAATCCATATAATGCCGATTTTGATGGCGATGAGATGAACCTACACGTTCCACAGACTGAGGAGGCTCGAACAGAGGCTCTTTTATTGATGACGGTAAAATCTATGGATCCCGTATTATATGGATTGCAAGTTTTGCTATTTTTAATGCGTATAGGTCCTATTTTTATTGCATATATTTGGTGAAATGCTCGAGTCACAAAACACTCAAGTGATTTGATTATATACACTCAAGAGAGTAATTACAGAATAAGATTGAAGCTATTTCCTAGGTACATGTATGTACTTTACAAGGCATAGATTCTCAGGCTTCTAGATACATGAACAGACTCATAAATACAGAATTATAATTCCAATAAATTGTAATTCCATTTGATTTTGCTTATTCAAAATACCCTTTTCAGTTAAATGCTTCCTCTCCAACTTTTGATTGAAAGTTTCTTTAAACAAACTAAGCAAATCCCAAGAAATACTATCGTTTGAAGAATTTTGTTAAATATTGTTTAACTACCGTTATTTACATCTTCACATATTCTGTGATTTGTTCAACAAAGATTTTGATGCTCAGTAATTGTAGATATTTGACGAAGTCTTATTCAGTTCATAACTTTGTAAATTTCAAGTAGACGTAATTGGTATTTTGCTTATTTTCAGGTGCAAAACAATTTGTGTACCCCAAAAAATGGGGAAATTCTGGTTGCCTCTACACAAGACTTCTTAACCTCTTCCTTTCTGATAACTAGGAAAGATACTTTTTATGATCGTTCAACATTTTCACTTATTTGTTCATACATGGGGGACGGCATGGATCTTATTGATTTGCCAACTCCTGCAATTATTAAGGTGAGAATCTTATATTATAAATTTGATATTATTTTTAAATTGTCTGTACACATGCAAAGACCAATAACAGTTGTTGAATAATATGTGTGGAATCTACCAATAAGTATCCTAATATTTAGAGAACTCTCCCTTAAGCTATCAAGGAGGAAGAACCAAGCCACTTAAAATACTCCACCGAGCATTCCATACTACTCGATGTGGGAATTGGGCAGCCCATAATATCCATGTCCCTATCAATCACCTGCCTAAGTATTTGTAAGGAGGGTAGAACAAGTGGAGGATAGTTAAATACTAATAGGACCCAAGATGAGTAGTCGGATTCAAAGAAACTACTAGTGACTAAATTACTAGCGAGGTGTTCTTAGTAATCGTAGGATGTCTAAGTAATAAGAAATTTTAGTAGTTATCTTATTAGTAATTTATAATAAAGATTTTATACTTTTCTATTTTATACAGAGTATATTTGTCAGGATCTTTATGCATGCAAATTCCTTTTTTATATTTGTCAAGATTTTATACTTTGCTATTTTATATTTGTTAGGATCTTTACGCATGCAAATTACTTTTTTGCAGCCTGTTGAACTCTGGAGTGGTAAGCAGTTATTTAGCATTTTATTGCGCCCACATGCAAATGTGAGGGTGTATGTGAACCTCACCGTAAAGGAGAAAACATTCAAATCAAAGGACAAGAATAGAGAATTGGAAACAATGTGCCCGAATGATGGATTTGTTTACTTTCGCAATAGTGAGTTAATCTCTGGGCAACTTGGAAAGGTGACTTTAGGTTGGTCATTCTAAATTTACTTTTAACCTTTTGTTCATTTTATTTCATATTTGCATTCTCAAGAAGACTGAATGAATATCAATATACTCAAATATACATGATTAACTTATATTACTAGTATATATTTGTCAAGAAACAATCTACTAAACATGCTTAAGCTTTACTTAAATTATGTGAATTTGGATAAGCAGTTGAGTGAATTAGTGAAAGTTTCAACAATTAGTGTAAAATAATAATTGGAGCATTTTTTTATATTGTTATTTAACCATTTTAGTGGCCATGTGGCTACTTGTCTTGGTCTCTAGAGGACTTATTTAACATTGTCTCAAGTTGCTAATGCAAGTGGGATTAATGATCCTATAATCTTCTCACAATATCAGACATCAGGGTTACGCCTTTATATGTTGAGTTGTTAAATTTTCCGAGGATGATTTAAGTTCATGTTTTCTTATCTATCTTATTTTATATGCATATATGAATATGTTTATTGAAAGGAATGGTAAACAACTGTTATATTTTATTCCTCAGCTCTAAGGCTGGTATATATAGTAGTAATTCAATAATGATAATTAATTCTCTCTTTAATAGAGAATAAAGAGAAATAAAATACAATAAATAGAAATAATAAAAAAGGAAATAAGATATTTTCCAACACCCCCCCTCAAGTTGGTGCATAGATATCTATCATGCCCAATTTGTCTATCAAATGTTCAAAGGTTGGTCTTGCCAAACTTTTGGTTAGGATATCCGCAGTTTCTTGATTTGAAGTCACAAAAGGAAGACATATGATTCCGAGATCTAACTTCTTTTATGAAGTGTCGATCAATCTCAATATGTTTGGTTCATCATGTTGAAGGGTTATGAGCTATGCTAATGGCGACTTCTTGTCGAGTATAACTTTAATGGAAGCTCAATTTTCATCTTAAGTTCTTCTAATACTCTAAGGATCCATAATCCTTCACAAATACCTTGAGACATAGCTCTAAACTCAACTACTTGCTACAACTCCTTGTTTCTTACTCCTGTCACAAGATTACCCCAAACATAGGTACAATATCCAGGTCGATCTTCTATGTGAACCTTAATCGGATCGGTGAAGATAGACACATTTCTTTGAATAGTTTTCTTAAAATGTAAGCCTTTACCGATTTCCTTCAAATATCTCTATCCTGTAGATCGCCTCAAGATGTTCCTCGTAAGGAGAATGCATAAACCGACTTACTACACTAATCGAGAAAGCAATATCGGTCGGTGTGTGCCAAATAAATCGGTTTTCCAACCAACCTCGATATCTTCCAAGATCAACCGAACATTTCTTCTCCCAAAGTTTAGCATTAGGATCCATAGGGGTATCTCGGGACGACATCCACTCATTCTGTTTCTTTCAATAAGTCTAGAATGTATTTCTGTGAAACCACAATACCATTCTTTGACCGAGCAACCTCCATACCAAGAAAATATCTCATGGATCCTAAGTCCTTGATCTCAAAGTCTCGCTAGTTTCTCTTTTACTCTAGCCATTTCAATGTATCATCTCCGTAAGGACAATATCATCAACATATACAATCGGATGACAAATTTTCCATCTTGAGAGAACTTTGTGAACAAGGTGTGATCACTGTCCTTGAATGTACTTGCTTCTTCATGGATGAGTGAATTTTTCAAACCAAGCTCTAGGGGATTGTTTTAGTCCATACAAAGACTTATTTAGTTTGCATACATTTGATCCAAATTTGTTTTCAAAGCCGGAGGAATGTCCATGTATACTTCTTCTTCTAGATTGCCATTAAGAAATGCATTCTTAACATCTAATTGATGTAGGGGCCAATCCAGTTAGCAAGAGATAAAAGAATTCTTACTGTTCAATTTTGCAACAGAGCAAATGTCTCGAGTAGTCTATACCGTAGGTCAGTAAAGCCTTTAGCCACCAAGCGAGCCTTGTACCTTTCAATTGACCCATCGAATTATACTTCACAAGAAACACCCATTTGCATCCAACTGTCTTCTTGCCATCCGGTAGTGTCGTAACACTCCAAGTTTTGTTCTTTTCTAGAGCTTTCATCTCACTTCCTCCACTTTGGAATTTCTAGAGCAATCTGTACATTTTTGGAATTTCTACACTAGACAATTTTGAGGTGAAGCGAGATGAAGACAAATTTGAATATGATATAAAATTAGACATGGGGTGTTTAGTACAAGATCTAAGTGTTTTCTAATGGCAGGATCATCAATATCGGGATACAAAATACGACTTTCGAAAAGATGGACGTACCTTTCTATTCTTAGAAGGTTGATCATTCCCGGTTGATTTGGTGTTGAGATGTGGACTCATCCTTTTCTTTGTGGTGCTTTTTCACAAAAACCTACCCTTTCCAAATTCCGTTTCCTAATTCAAATCTGTTTTCCTGAAGTGACTCATTATTTTGTGGCATTTCAATTAGATCATCACTATTATTATTTTCAGGAATTTCATTGTTTTTTCATGAGAAAATGTGGGCTCATTCACAAAGTTCCTTACTCATAAGAGTAGGATCGTTAAAGAATCATGGCCAATTTTTGTTGGTGCAGAAGTATAAGTCTCAGAACTTTGTGATGCAGGTAAAGATAAACTATTTAAAAAACTCATGTCCTCAATTTGAAACAAGTCTTCTTTTATATCCCACCCTTGATGAGTGTCATCAAAAAAAGGTTTATTTTCAAAGAATGTAACGTCCATAGTGACAAACATTTTCTTGTTTTTTGGATCAAAACATTTATATCCTTTTTGGGTTGGAGAGTATCCAACAAAACACATTTTATAGCACGTGGTTCAAGTTTTCCAACATTTTTATGTTCATGAACAAATCTTTGCAACCAAAGATTCTTAATGTCGATCGCTTAAAACACAGTACTAGGAAAACATTCTCATTGTAATAAAAGAATATTCTGTCTCCTTGCTTCGCATGCCATAACTTTGATTTTAACCCAAAATTTGTGAGGAATTTTGAATATCGAGTAAGTTTCTTATGACTTCCATACATCCTTTGAAGGCAAAACATGTAAGGCTTACCTATTCCACTTTCCATTGAGCTTACCAACCACGCAATAATCAAGGAGTTTTGATTTCCATTGTTTGTAAAGAGGGTCTCCTCCTGGTTCATCGCTCGTTAAAAACCAAGCTTCCTTTTATCCAAAACCAAACGAATGTTTGGGCCCATTCATTATAGTTATTTTCATTCATCTTAGGAATATTGACCTTGAGGAATATGAGGAACCTCTTGGTCATTGCCGCCTATATTGAAGTAGTGCCATTGTTTATGACCGACGACTCGTCGGCGTCATGCCACCACATTGCTGCCACCACCGTCACCGCGGCCACCGTCGTTGCCCCCACCATTACCGCGGCCACCGCCATCACCATGCCACCGTTGCCACCACCATTACCGGCCACCGCCATCATGCCACCGCCGTCATTATTGGATCCGGTGTAGGCGAATCCTAGAGCAGGCCAACTGGTGTTGCGATTCGCCATAGGGATTTAAGCGGGTATGTGAATCGGGTCGGGTAAGAAAACTAGTTGTGGAAGCTTTACAGTAAACCCTAACACAGAGCTCTTGATACCATATTGAAAGGAATGGTAAACAACTGTTATATTTTATTCCTCAGCTCTAAGGCTGGTATATATAGTAGTAATTCAATAATGATAATTAATTCTCTCTTTAATAGAGAATAAAGAGAAATAAAATACAATAAATAGAAATAATAAAAAAGGAAATAAGATATTTTCCAACAATGTTTAATTATTCTAGTACTAGTATATTTTTCTTATCTATCTTATTTTATATGCATATATGAATATGTTTAATTATTCTAGTACTAGTATATTTTTCCAATAGGACCTTACTATCCATGTTTTTGTCCTTGTTTTCAGTGTAGTAAAGCTGAAGCTGCTTCAAGTGTTTTTGCAAATATTTCCACATGCTCTAAAAATTCTGCTGTCTAGTATTGCCAACTTTACATGTTCCCGTTTTAAAATGATTTTGAAGATTGGACGATTCAGTGGTCAAACATTTTTTTGTTCAAATGCCTTTAATTTAATGCACCGCATACCATTAACTTAAAGCTTTTAAACAATTACTAATTTGTCCGACTTGCCTAAGCTTTTATATTTGACTTGGTTAGAATATATTGTCGAACACCTTTTAAAGGATTCTTTTAAGCTTAAAGCAGCTTCTACACCTAAAAAAGTCGAGCCAACCGTATCCATTTAAACACATGTTCAGGCCAAATTTCATCCAATCTATTTCTCATAATAAATTTCCCTGAGTTTTGTGATTTGTCAACTAACCATTAATTTACTTTAATTATTATTATTTTTAAAATGAGTCTGAATCAGTGATCTAGCTAATTTTTTATACTTTATAAAGCTTAGTTTGTTATAATAAGTTGTTGTAGTTTTAATTGTCCAAATTCTTTTTACCCTTGATGGATTCATTCTTTTGCATTTACATTGGTTTCCTGCTTTCTTTTGCATGGGTGCAGGAAATGGCAACAAGGATGGGCTTTTTTCTGTGTTACTAAGAGACTATAAATCTGATGCTGCTGCTTCTTGCATGAATCGTCTTGCTAAATTAAGGTAATTATGTTTGAGTTAATTAGAAAGTGATTGTTTAAATACAAAGATATGGTAGAACTTAACACAAAAACCCTAGATGGGGAAGCTCAACAAAGAAGCAAGCTTGACGACTTAGTTGTTGAGGGTTTGATTTTGCTGGAGTCTAGAATCAGTTCCCAAGAGAAATCTTATGAGACCAAAAACAATTCTATTTAAGTATAATATCGGTTGATAAATAGCTGCCAGTCTACGCCTTTTGAGGTTGCAGTTGGAATCCATTAAATGGATTGATTTACAAGTTTTATAAAGTATATGATATTTTTTGCTCTGATGCAGTGCTCGGTGGATAGGTAACCATGGGTTCTCCATAGGCATCGATGACGTCCAACCTAAAGTGAAACTGATCCACCGGATAAATGAAACGATTGACAGGGGTTATGATGACTGTGATCGTTTCATAGAAGATTTCGATAAAGGAAAGTTAAAACTCGCAATTGGTTGTGATGCTGCTCAAACATTAGAGTCTAGTATATATGGTACATTAAATAAAATACGTGACGCAACAGCACAGGTATCCATTATTTTTCATTAAGTACAATGTCTTTTATTTGTTTGAGGACCCTCTGATCCCTATGGGCAGAAAAACAACTTTATTTTGATTCTCCTTGTCTACAATTTCTTATATTTCCAGGTTTGCATGGAAACATTACACTGGAGAAATAGTCCATTGATCATGTCACAGTGTGGCTCCAAAGGATCTCCTAACAATATCAGTCAAATGGTTACCTGTGTTGGTCAACAGTCAGTTGGAGGTTGTCGTGCTGCTAATGGGTTCCTAGATCGGAGTCTTCCGCATTTCCCTAAAAAAGTCCAAACCCCTGCTGTATGTTTAGTTCTTGTGATTTGCAACTCTATTATTAAGTTTTTATGTAAAACCCAATCCCTACTCATTCTTTATTGCTTATTTTTCTCATCAACGTCTACACCTTTACCATATTGCATTTATGTATATAATATCATCAGTAACTTGACAAATGATTGGTGGCTAACGGGAAGAAAATATTTCTTAGACATCATATCTATCTAGAAAGACTGCTTAGTTCTCTTACAATTTTTTAAATTTCTTTTGTTGAATGTTGTGATAAGTCATGTGAAAAATGGTTCAACCAAATGTTACGGATGTTGCCAAATAACAAGAATGATAAGATCTTACATAAATACAAAATAAGGACACACGAAATAATAAACAACGAGATAGAAAAACAGAGTTTGGGAATTCCCTTATCATCAAAACAACTACAGAAGGAGAGGGCAGCATACTAAGAGTTAGAGCTTCGGCTTAGCACTAATAGAGATTAGGGTGTCAATAGAGAGTACTAGAGTTTGCAGTCACACTAGAGAGAGGATGAAGGTGAGACACGAGCTTGTAGCGAGCAGTGTTTTGACAAAGAGAGGGTTTGGGATTTCACAGAGAGAAGGGGTGAGAGGATTTTGATTTGTGACTAAGCCAAATGATAGGAAAACCTGTTATCAAGATAGCGGTCTTATTTGTACTCTATATATCTCGTCCCAAGACAACCTTGCAGAATTTCTAACTAAGTGACTGAACAACAATTTCTTTTAAAGAATTTGTTTCCAAGCTGGGGATGATAGGTATTTGTTCACCAGCTTGAAGAGGTGCCAACATAGTTGGTATTTATTCAGCAGTTCTTTTTGCCTGTTTCCTTCATTATGCATTACAGTTTATTGCTGTTTCCTACACTTTTTAAACTGTTATATTCTTTTTGATGCAGGCTAAAGGTTTTGTTCGTAATTCCTTTTACTCTGGATTGTCAGCTACTGAGTTTTTCTTCCATACAATGGCAGGGAGAGAAGGGCTCGTTGATACAGCGGTAGGGTTCATATTTTGAATATAATACTAATTGATATTACTTGCTAATTCTAATCCTAATAAGATTTATTTGGATTTGATTCTTTAATTCTAACAAAAACGTTTAATGTTATAGATTCAACAGCCACTGATTGTGGTAAAACAGGGGGCATTCACTTTGGGTTGTTGGGCATTTTAGTTAATTTTTTGTATCACTTACTGGGATGTAAAAACATTGGAGTCCATTTTATAGTTTCTTTGCTGCTTGTGGTTTTGCAGGTCAAAACTGCAGACACTGGATATATGTCTCGTAGATTAATGAAAGCTCTAGAGGACTTATTTTTACATTATGATTACACTGTAAGAGATACCAATGGTAGTATTGTTCAGTTTTGTTATGGAGATGATGGTATGGATCCAGCAGGCATGGAAGGAAAAGATGGAAAACCATTAAATTTTGATCGGTTATTTCTCAGAAGCAAGGTTTAAAAGCTTCCTTTGTTGTTTTATTGAGTTTCTTTATGATTTTCTTGGCTTTTGCAATTTCCCACAAACAAACTGGTTCTTGTTAAGTTCTTCTATTTCTGAGTTCTACTTTGTCTATGAATTATAGGCCATATGTCCCCCTGACGGAGATGATGTAATCTTATCTTCTTCAGATGTGCTTAGAGTACTTCAAGAGAAGCTTTCTGAAGTTGGTATGTCTAATTCAGTGGAGAAGGATGCTTCAGAAAATGATATAATGTCAGAGGTGGGCTTCTCTGAACATTTCATTGAATCTCTACAAGCCTTTGTCACAAATATCACCAAGGGCGGTTCTACAAATCTAAAGAACCCGAGTAACTTTATTCTAAAAATATCTGGGATCAGTCGCAGACAACTAGAGGTATATATGGTCTTGGAATAAAATTTCTCCTTGGTTATTCTTTTATGCTTTCATTTGGTCATTTAAATCTTGCTGTTTCATGAGCAACTCTTAGCAATCTAATTTGCGTTTGCTAAACATATTTGTTATTTTCCTTTTGATACTGTGTTTTCTATGTTGTGGAAGTGTTTTAAGAAAGAAGTGAAAAGAATATCTAACAATTTAAAGAGTTCTAATTTATTTTTATTTCAATGGTGGACAGCTAGCAAGAACTTGGCAATTCTGATTTGAGTAAAATATTTCAACTGAAACTAATTTTATAATGTAGCCAAGATTAGTATAACCAATAATAGTTTAAAAAAATTGACTTTAATTTTTAATAGAAAAATTCATTAAAACATATGAACAAAGGGGAGTTAGGAAGTTAAAAGATTAGTCAGTTGAACTTACTTTTTTTGTTGCTTCTCAGTGGAAAAACACGTTTCTTTTTGTTAATTGTGGTCTCGTTGATGGGGTTAACATTCTCTTATTCGCAAAAGGTTTGGAGAAGCTAAAGGGGTGGGACTTATTGTTTTGTGTTGTAAGCTGTTGGTGTCATTGACAATTTTTGTGTACTAATGTAGTTTTTAGGTCACAACAAATACAATTGAATTTAAGGTTTTGCCTCCATATTTTCCTAATGTTTCATGAGTTTGTTTTTATTGGTCTGATTATAATTCCCTCACATGCTATTTTTATATTCAGGTATTTCTAGATATTTGTCTATCACGTTATCGTTTCAAAAAAATTGAGGCTGGAACTCCAATTGGTGCAATTGGGGCTCATAGTATTGGAGAACCTGGGACTCAGATGACTTTGAAAACTTTTCACTTTGCTGGGGTTGCAAGCATGAGTATCCTTGATTTGACTTTGTTGTCCACTTTTATTAATGTTCTGTCAAACGCTTTACTGGAGACCCAAGGGATTGGCCTGATGATGAAAGCTTGAGACCTAAGAGTGTGCTCTTCTCTACATCTCAGGTTCAAATCCCTCAGATGACAACAACTCCTGTGTTGGGTCAGTCTATACAGAATTTTTCACCAACTATAATTGGGTCCCCCGCTACTAGTGGGATTGGTCCCCCAAGAGTGTGCTCTTCTCTACATCTCAGGTTCAAATCTGTGTTGTATGGTGATTGGTTTTGAATGTTGTTCCTTAATCTGTCAATAGATGTTACTCTTGGAGTTCCTCGCATCATAGAAATTATAAATGGAGCACCAAATATTAAGACACCGATCATCACTGCTGCACTCGAGAGGGATGATAATGCAAATATTGCAAAGGTGGTGAAAGGCCGCATAGAAAAAACAAATCTAGGCCAGGTATGCAGTTGTAGCAAAAAAGTATCACTAAGCCGTGCCCATTTTATTTGTCAGTTATATGTTTATTTCTATGCTTATCTATTCTACTCAATTATTCAAATCATTTGTTCAGATTTCATGAGTTTATTTTCCAAACGTTACTGCATGTATTGTTCTTATTTTGGTAGTGTTATGTAATATTTTTGTATATGTAGTTATGATCCATATATTTTGTTATTAGTAGTGATTATTGTGGGATTGAGTTAGCTAAACCCAAATTCCAATACGATAACAAAGTTCTGTCCTAGATCCGTTGGACTACCAAGATCACGCCACAAATTAGGAAAATGACAAAGGCCCTACTTCTCCCTCCCAAAATAGTTTAAGTTAAGCGATGTCCACAGTGTATAACCACTACTCAAAGCATATTATTATCCAATGTGATACTTTCAACACACCACTCCTCCCCACACCTGTTTGGGGCATGACCTTGATGGCTCGATAATGGGTAACCCAACATATATAGGATTGAATTTGATACCATCTCAGAACTAGAGTAGAAGAGAAAGGAAGAGAGAGAGAGAAGAAAGAGAAAGTAGATCTGAATCTAACTGAATTGTGAAATTAGTTACAATAGGATAGAGGGTAGAGTTATATACTCTAATCCCCATTGTGCTGACTCAATTTAAATACTACAAAGATACCCTTTCTATATATATGCTTATGCTATATACTCTAATAGCTCCCCTAGAAACTGAGATCACCCCTGAGCCATAGCAGCTTTATCAATGACTTGCAGCTTGCTTCTGAGTTGCAAGAATTTGAGAGGTGACAGGGGCTTGGTGAGAAGATGCGCATACTGATCAAAAGCTGGGACATGTTTCACAACTAAACTCTTGCTCAAGACTTTTTCTCGAAGGAAAAAGATATCCAATTCCATATGCTTTGTCCTAGCATGGAGAATGTGATTGTGGGAGAGAGCCACAGTGCTCAGGTTGTCACAAAGAAGAACAGGAGTAGTAGAAGGCATTCTGAGCTCAGTGAGCAGAGATTGAATCCACAAAACTTCTGCAGCAGAGTTGGCAAGGCTTTTGTACTCAGCTTCAGTACTGGACCTGGCAACCAATGTCTGCTTCCTTGACCACCAAGAAACAAGGTTTGGTCCAAGAAAAGTACAGGAGCCAGAGGTGGATTTCCCGTCATCTGGATCAGCTCCCCAATCTCATCAAAGAATGTTGTAATAGACAAGGGAACCTGTGTCTTAGCTCTCTGAAGAAGTAGACCATGATGCAGGGAGCCTTTAAGGTACCTAAGAATCCTTTTTACAACAGCCCTGTGACTTTCAAGAGGGTTAGATAGGAACTGACACGCCTTGTTTACATCATAGTTAATTTCTGGCCTAGTGATGGTAGCATACTGAAGGGCACCCACAATGGACCTGTAAAAGGTAGGATCCTGTAGAGTATCAGTACCATGCTTGGTGAGTTTGAGACTTGACACCATAGGTGTAGGAACTCCATTAGCTTCACTGAGATTAGCTTTAGCAAGCAAATCTTTTAGATACTTGGCTTGAGACAAGAGCAAGGAACCATCCTTAGAGTGAGAAACTTCGATGCCCATAAAATACTCTAAAATGCCAAGCTGTTTAAGAGCAAATTGTGAGTGCATTTTGTTTACTAAGGCTTGGATATGAGTTGCAGAGTTGCCAGTGACAATTATGTCATCAACATAGACCAACATAATAATGGTATATGTGGGAGCAACAAGGGTGAAAAGGGAGGGATCACACCTGCTAGAGGTGAAGCCAAACCCTTTGGGAGCAGATGTAAGCTTCTCAAACCAAGCTCTAGGGGCCTGCTTGAGCCCATAGATAGCTTTGTTCAGTTTACAGACCAGGGAAGCATCAGATGAATCCGCAAAGCCAAGTGGCTGCTGCATATATACTTCCTCCTCAAGGGTACCATTAAGGAAGACATTATTCACATCTAACTGTTGATATGCCATCCCTTGGAAATAGCAATAGTAAGCACAATTCTCACTGTCACGGGTTTAATAACAGGAGAGAAAGTTTCACTGAAGTCAAACCCTTGCTGTTGGTGAAACCCTTTGGCTACCAGTCTTGCTTTGTACTTGTTCAAAGAGCCATCGGGGTTTTGCTTGACTTTAAACACCCACTTGTTCCCTATAGCCTGTCTGTGAGGAGGTAAAACTGCCAAGGTCCAGGTGTGATTCTTCATAAGGGCCTGATACTCATCATTCATGGCTGCTTTCCACCTGGGATCCTTCAGGGCAGAATTATAGGAAGCAGGCTCCAGTTCTGTTAGAAGAAGAGTAGGATGCTTTTGTGGTTGAACAATACCAGCTTTCCTCCTAGTAGTCATGGAGTGAACATTGTTAGGATGCAAGGGTGGTAGAGAAGCTGAACCACCTGAGGCACCTGAACCAGAAGCATCACTGGATGCAGAAGCATGAGAACTGGAGCTAGGACTAGGAATGTTGGCCAGGGTCTGGCAGCCTGGGGATGTAGACATGGAACTGCTGATAGGAGAGGGATCTGCTCCTCTGGAGGCAGTTGGACTGCAGGAATCATGAGCAATGGTAGCAGCAGGCAAGACTTGAGAGATTGCTATAGGAAAAGCTGGAGGCAAGACAGTGGAAGCCACATGGGTGGAAGTAGAAGATGCAGTCTTGGTTTGATAAGGAAATCTAGCTTCATTAAACACTACATCCTTAGAGATGTAGATTCTGCCACTTGAAGCTAGACATTTGTACCCTTATGATTAGAAGAATAACCAAGAAAAATACACTCCTGGAAGTGAAAATTAAACTTACTAGCAAAATATGCAGGCACAACCAAACACCTTTAAAAACTTGTAATCTGGAACAGATCCATAGAGCATGAAGTAAGGTGATTTCATGTCCATGGGGGTTGACATTCTGTTAATAAGATAGGTGGCAGTGAGACAGCATGATCCCAAAACTGCAGAGGCAGACTTGCCTGAGAAAGTCAAGTCAGACCAGTTTCAACCACATGTCTACGCTTCCTCTCAACAGTCCCATTCTGATGATGGGTGTGAGGGCAGACAAGCCTATGAGCAATACCTTTGGTAAAGGACAACTTAGAGAGTGATTGAAACTCTCCTCCCCCATCTGTTTGCACAAATTTGATGGAAGCAGTGAACTGCACCTCAATAGCAGTCATGAAGTGTGTGACAGTGTGCAGGACATTAGATTTTAGCTTAAGAGGAAACACCCATGTATATTTGGAAAAGGCATCCACACAAGTCAACAAATATTTATAGCCACATGTAGAAATCATAGGAGCTGGGCCCCATACAACCAAAAAAAGCAAATCAAAAGCTTTAGAGTAAGTAGTGGGTGATAGTGAACTAGGTAGCCTATGAACTTTTCCTAGACAGTAAGGAACACAAAAATCCAAAGCAGATCTGTGAGGCACTAGCACATGGCACAGCTGCAGTGTAGACTTGATTACTTCATGGTGAGGATAGTCTATGATGCCAGATGCTGTAGAGAGACTGGCTGGTTGAGGCAGAAGTAGAAACCGGACTGTTGGTAATGTTGTTTATTGAAGGCATAGGTTGAATAGTATTGAAGGAATAGAGGCCATCCTTGGTAAGCACACCCTGCAGCACTACTTTAGAATCACCCTGAGTTTTGACAACATTTATCAGCATGAAATGCAAATCAAAAGCTTTAGAGTAAGTAGTGGGTGATAGTGAACTAAGTAGCCTATGAACTTTTCCTAGACAGCAAGGAACACAAAAATCCAAAGCAGATCTGTGAGGCACTGCACATGGCACAACTGCAGTGTAGACTTGAGCACTTCATGGTGAGGATGCCCTAGTCTATGATGCCAGATGCTGTAGAGAGACTGGCTGTTTGAGGCAGAAGTAGAAATAGGACTGCTGGTAATGTTTATTGAAGGCATAGGTTGAATAGTATTGAAGGAATAGAGGCCATCCTTGGTAAGCACACCCTGCAGCACTACTTTAGAATCACCCTGAGTTTTGACAACGTTTATCAGCATGAAACTCAAAGTAGCCACAATTATCCTTTGCAAATGTGCTAACAGACATCAGATTCTTGGTAATAGCAGGCACAAGAAGCAAATTATTGAGGGTAAGTGTAGTGCTGGTGTGAGTAGGTGAGGAAAAAGTAGTGGAACCAACAAAAGTGATAGGTAAACCTTGTCCATTGCCAAGGAGAACTTGATCAGTACCAGGCAGAGTCATGCTCTCAGACATGTAGTCAGCATTGTTTGTGACATGATGAGTGGCACCTGAATCAGGATACCACACTTGAGAGGCTGCAGATGCAGCAGCATCAGTACCAGTACCAGTGAAGTAGGCTTGTGGTTGAGGAGCTACGAAGTAAGCCTGTGGTTGAGGTACAACTTTAGCAATAAATCCAGGAGGTGGTCCTCTCAAGGCAGGAGCAAGCCACTGATTGGAATTGGGACAACCCACTGAAAAGCAGCAGGGGTAGGCATAGCAGAGACACCTCGAGTCCACTGATTCCATTTCTGTTGAGGAGGACGCTGCCCTTGAGCTTGTGGCCACATGTTAGGCATCATAGCTGAATGCGTATGATAACACACACTAGCACCATGACCTATCTTGTAGCAGATTTGACACTGAACTTTGAATCTGCCTCCAAACCTACCACCTCTGCCTTTATGAGAACCACGACCACCACGAGAATCACCATAGTTAGGCATGACACCATATGATGGCTGTGAGGAAGAATCGGGAGCAGTTTGTGAGGAATTAGCATTCACAGGTTGTGTGGCCTGAGTAACATTAACAGAGACAGGTTCAGCAACAACACTCTTTTTAGCCTTATCCAATTTTGCTTCATGAGAGAGAAGCATAGACTCAGCTTCAATGATTGGGCAAAGTAGCGGACGATACTGAATAATCGAGGCAAGAGCGTTTTCTTCAGGCAAACCATCAAGAATAGCTTCAATTTGATCACGGTGAGAAATCGGATCATCAATCGACTCAAGAACGTCAACGATTCGTTGAATTCGAGCAAGATACTCAGCCACAATTTTCTCACCTTTTGTGATCGATTTCAGCTCCGATCAAAGTTATTGCGACTTCGCGTGAGTGAACATATATTTGTGGATTTCATTCCAAACCTGATGCGAATGAACGCACCGAACAACACGAGGAAGAACGGAGTCTGATAGCGTCGTGAGGAGCCACGTGAAGAGAAGCGAGTCCTGCTGTTCCCAGGCGACATACGCAGGGTTCTCAACATCGTTCGCGCGATCAGATTCAGAAAGAAAACGCGGAGGAATCGTAGGACTCACCAGAAGGCGATGAAGTTTGTGAGTTCGGATGATTTCTTCAACCTGCTGTTTCCATGAACGGAAGTTATTTTCATCGAGCTTCAGAGTAATCTACTGAGCGAAGGTTTTGAACGCGTTCTTCGCGTTGAACGACACCGACACCGGTGTCACCGGAGTAGCACCGAACGAGTTCTCTGATTCGCCGTCAGAAGCCATGGCAAATGATCAAGCTTAAGCTCTGGATACCATGATAGAAACAAAACTAGAGTAGAAGAGAAAGGAAGAGAGAGAGAAGAAAGAGAAAGTAGATCTGAATCTAACTGAATTGTGAAATCAGTTACAATAGGATAGAGGGTAGAGTTATATACTCTAATCTCCACTGTGTTGACTCAACACAAATATTACAAAGATACCCTTTATATATGCTTATGCTATATACTCTAATAATAATACTTTATCTTTCATTGATATCTAGTAAATGAAAGATCTGTTTTAAATTCTAAGCATGATCATGACTTGTATAAAAGTGGCTAATGTGTAAATGCTTGGTAGGGAGATGAAACAAGTGAAGTTATGCCTCTAAAAATGGACTTTTCCCAATCCATAGTTTCTCCCAAAACAAATGCCGAGAAAACTGTTTGGTTCTTATGTACTTTTCCAACTTCATTCTTTATAATTAAGTTTATGTTTCTTTTAATTTGGATTCTTTTATCCGGTAAATTTTCTTAAGCATTGTAATCAGTTTGTTAACTTAATTGTATCTTTCAGTTGTCAACCATTATTTTTCCAATAAAATATTAGTTATCAATCAGCATATGCATATATATATTGTTGTTAAACTACTATTTCTATCCTTTCGTTAATCATGCCAACATAGCAGGGGTATCTAATGAGGGTTTGACATACTACCAACTTTTGGGTATAAAAGAACTCTTTTGTTAAGCCCCAGTGCTGGACCACCCTTCTTCTAGTATATTCTTGAAATATCTAACCACTACCACTTTGTTCCAATCTATACAGGTTGCAAAGAGCATTCAAGTTGTTTACACTTCAAGATCAGCGGCAATTTTAATCTCGCTGGACATGAAAATTATCGAAGATGCTCATCTGAATATAGATGCTAATACTGTAAAACAATCAATTTTGCAATCTGGGCTGAAGTTGAAGTCAGAGGTGAAAATTAAATATTGTAATAATGATTTTCTTTTCCATTTATGCCTCTAATATTCAAAGCTTTTGTTATGCAGAATATTAAGGTTTTGGATATGAAAAAGCTTCAAGTGGATCCTCGTGTTGCTAGCCGTAGTGAAATCCTTTTTCAACTTAACAATCTCAAAAATTTGCTTCCATCAGTTGTAGTGAAGGTATATATATTTATGTCTATGTATGTATATGTTTTTCTTTCTTGATAGTTGATACAGTGTGGGTTTTGCTGTGGCTTTGTATTTAATATTCAGATGGGAAAACACCTATTTTTTTTGTCTTTGCAGGGAGTTAAAACTGTCGAAAGAGTTGTGCTACAAATAGAAAAAAAAGAAGCTGAGACTTACAATTTACTGGTTGAAGGGTTAGTTTATCCTCTGTATTTTGTTATATACTTTTAATTTTCACGGTGTCATATGTTTCCTCCAATACCCTGTATATACCTTATTATTGGACTGTATTATTGCATTACTTTCTCTTAATTGAGGGAATTATAGTTGTACGGAAGGAATGCAGAAGTGTGTTCGATATGCTGAGTGATATTGACTGGGAATATTATTGTTGCTTCATCACTGTTTCTGTTTAAGCTTTCATTAAATGTGTATGAAGAATTTCATTTTCATTCATAAGATAAAGTGATGGGTGGCCAGCAGAAGAAAATCTCCATATATCAGGTTGACATGAAATGAAAATCAGGAATATGATCATTGAGATTATCCTGCCGGTCCCAAATAAAAGCATCACAGGGAACAGTCTGGTGTTGTTGAGTAAGGAGAGGACTTTAATTTTTTATGTAGTTTTCTGTGTACGCTTTCAATGAATGGCAATGAAAACATAAAGTAAAATGTTGTTGCTCTGAATTATTATTTTGCTTTCACAGTAATCCTTTATATTGCGCTGCTTGATAATTGGGAACACCATTCAACATCATTTTCTAATCTGCGTGTATTCATTTTTTCCTATCAGCAAGGGCCTTAAAGAGGTTATGGGAATTGTAGGGGTTAATGGACATGAAACTGTTAGTAATCATATCATTGAAATGATGAACATTCTGGGAATTGAAGCTGCCAGATATTGCATCATTCATCAGATACAGGATACAATGCTAAACCATGGAATGAGTATAGACGTACGCCATATAATGCTTCTAGCAGATATGATGACTGTCAGGGTGAGTTATTTGGAAATTATTAAAGTTTAAACAAAAAGTCCCATATGTGTTTGGGATAAATATTTACGTATCTACTAATTTATGTATTTTATCAAACTAGGGTCAAGTCCTCGGAATGACAAGACATGGAATTCAGAAGATGGGCCGAAGTGCACTTATGCTCGCATCATTTGAGAGTTCAACTGATTATCTTTTTGACGCAGCCTTGCGTGGGAAGGGTGATCCAATTGATGGAGTGAGTGATTGTATAATCATGGGTAAACCAATTCATATAGGCACCGGAATGATCGAGGTCCAACAAAGGTTAGAATAAAATACAATATATGTTATGTACTTTATAAAATTGCATTTTTATGGTAGGTCCATTTGTTTAACCTACCTCATACACCAATAGGCATTTATCACTTTTCTTTGCTTATTATTTTGTCATTACACAAGACTTAAGCTAACCCCCTCTTTCATAGGGTGGAACCTTCTGTCTTGCCCCGGGGAGCTATTCCGATTCTATCTGGAGTTTGAAGTTGAATGATATCATGATGTAGGAAGGCTGACCACACGTATCAAAGAAGAAATCTTGCGTCGGAAAACATTTTAATATTTAAGCAATTTTTGTCTGTTTTAATATTTAAGCAATTTCTATTTTATTTGTTTTATTTAATTATATTTTGGATTAAAGACTCAATTGGATTTTATTTATTTATTTATTTAATGACCTTTGGAATGATCATAAGGAGGATTATCTTTTATACAATAATGTTTGAAGTTTTCTTTATTTTTGATGGACTTCATAGCTTATCAGATAGGTTTTGCGCTTGTAACTCT
Source organism: Vicia sativa (assembly GCA_021764765.1). Classification (NCBI taxonomy): domain Eukaryota; kingdom Viridiplantae; phylum Streptophyta; class Magnoliopsida; order Fabales; family Fabaceae; genus Vicia; species Vicia sativa. Next base: position 96,359,693 of record CM038797.1, on the reverse strand, counting down.
GTTCCTTATTATAGGTTTAGTGCTTGCTATTTTCTCGGACATCTGAATGCGTTAGTTGGCATCAGAACATGTTTTCTCTTGTTCTTTTTGTACCTTTCGATAACCATAGTTGATCTTGAGGGAATTACCACGACTTTTACTGTAACTCTAACTGCTTTGAGTGAATTTAGCAAATCAGGTGAGCAACGACAACAAAATAGGACTTAGCAAAGAGGACATGTTAGGGTTCTACGAGGTGGAAATAATTAATGTATTATTAATGTTATTGTTGAAAATTTGAGTTTCGAAGAAGAATCCTATAAGAGGTTGGTGATTATGGGAATCAATATAATAATGATTATCGAGTGGAGGTTGATATTCCATTATTCTATGGAACAATGGGAGTGGGGGAATTTTTAGATTGACAGATCGATGTTGATGTGTCCGTGATAACAAGCAAGTTAAAATGATGGCGATTAGGCTGAAGAGTACTCCATTTGTCTAGTGAGAGACAAAGGCAAAGGAAGTGACTTGTTAGAACTTAGCGAAGAATGAAACAATTGATGTTGGAGTGGAAATTCTTTATAAGATGTACATTGAGTGTGTTTAGGGCAAGATAACTGTGATTGAATACACAACTGAGTTCCTACAATTTTTTGAGCGAAATGAATTAGGAGAATCAGAGAGCCTGAAAGTGGCTTGATACATCAGTGATCTAAAGGGATCCTTGCAGTAGAATATGAGTTTATAGACTATATGGACCGTAGCTGAAGCATCCAATTTAGTTTTGAAGGCAAAATTGATGGAGAAATCTCCTCAAAGTTTCTTGTCTTTTAGAAGGTATTCACCTCAGAATAACTCTGAATCAAGAGATGACAAGGAAAAGAATGCAACACTTCGGGATTCCAACCATGGGAATAAGCAAGCTAGTAGCCCTAGTGATGTGCAGCAGAGTAAACCACAATACAATAATAGAATAATCCATATGCTAGACCCACCATAGACATATGTTATCGTTGTAATAGAAAAAGCTACAAATTGAATGTTTGTCTAACAAAGAGAGTCGTTGTTGTGGAAGATGAAGAAAGAGAAGATCTTGTAGTTGAGAACGATGGATGTGTTGATGTTGAGTTTGCGGAGGAAGAATTTGATGAGAGGGTTTGTGTTGCATAGAATGTTACTAGCATCCAAAGTCGAAGGGCAACGCAAGAATTTGTTCAAAACACATTGTTCTATCAAGAACAAAGTGTGTAATCTGATTGGTGTCGTAGAAATTGGTAGATTATTTGACTTGTCCACATAATGCCATGAGAAGCCATACACTCTCAGTGGGGTAAGGAAGGGATCACAATTTCGAGTAACACTAGCTTGCAAAGTTTTTATCTCCATCAGAAAGCATTACTCTTATTTTCTTCGTAGGCCTTGGCAATTTGATAATGATTTGTCATGTTTTACTTGGTAGGCCTTGGCAATTTAATAATGATACTTATCGAGGAAGGGATAACGTGATGCTGTTTACATGAGACATACATAAAATTGCTATTACTCTTGTTTTGCACCTTGATAAGAATCCAAGAGGAAAGAAGTCTAGTTTCTTGGTAATGACATTGAGTGAAAAAGGGGTTGATGAGGCTGTAAAAGAAATTGAATGTTTCTGCCCAATAATGATCAATGGGTTGATGAATGCTGAAAAGGAGGAAACAATGATTCCAGAAGAAGTGTTGGAGATCCTTGAGGATTTCAAGGAGTTGATTGCAGAGGAATTACCAAATGATTTGCGTCACATGCGAGATATTCATCATTAGATTGACCTAATTCTAGGGTCTACCTTGCCAAACCTTACTCACTATCGTATGAGCCCCAAGGAGAATGAGATTTAAAGAGTTGATTGGAGATTTTTAAAGAAGCGATTTATTCGTGAGAGCACGAGTCCATGTGTAGTATCAGTGCTTTTAGTCCCTAAGAAAGGAAATCAAAGTATCGATTTTCAATTCCCCATTTGGAAGACATGCTTGACGAGTTGGCCGATTCTAAGGTGTTCTCGAAGATAGATTTGCATATTCGTTATCATCAGATGAGAATCAGACCTGAAGATGAATGGAAAACAACTTTCAAGAGCAAAAATGGATTGTATGAGGGAATGTTGCGAGTTTTGTGTTGCTTTAACTTGCAAACTTCGAAGAAGATAACAATGAAAATTTAGTTTTCAAATTGTAACATTTAGAAGATAAAATACACGCATCAAAAAATGCCACAATTTCGAAGACAACAACGAATACATGAACATGATCATTAAAACTTATATTAATTACCTTTCTTTTAGCTTATTAATTTCATCAATGTTATCATCATTAATCAACAACTTCGTACCATTTCAAGAGTTAGATACATTCAACGAATAATCTTCTGCATTAAACAACATATTATGAACATACTTGTATATTGAATTTCTTACAATATTTTCCAACTCATATCAATGAAACAGTAATACCTTGAGTCTCCTTAATTCTTGCATTAGTTAGTAGAACAATTATATTTCCATCTTCCTTATGACTCGTATAATACTCGAAATATTGTACCACAAGTTTCCCCCACAAAGTACATTGTAACAACAAACAAAAGTTATCATCAAACCCATAAAAAACACATTAAACAATGGTATGGTAAACAAAAAACAGAAAACAAATCGAGATTATGTTGCAACATAAATTACAACAAATAACAAAAACTACACAAATCAACAAAAACAACAGAAACCAACAACCCTAATAATCACATCAGAAACAACATTCAAAGATATAATAAAACGCATATTCATATTGTATAAAAAAACAAACGGAATTGGCCAAGAACTGCATCCTAAACCCCATAAAAAGTTATTATAAAACCCAGCCGAAATATGCCAAGAATGGTATAATTAAACCCATATAAAGAGTTATATCAAAAGTCGCTATTTGAGAACAAAGTACTTACATGGTAGGAGGACAATGAGAGTACTTCGGCAGACTGAATATTAGATGAAGAACAATAATAGGGTTTGAACTATATGGAACCATATTAATATGGTTTAGCAGAAAAACTAATTCTTGCATTATGGGAAGAGATTTTGTGGGTTATAAACCGTGAAATTATCATACCAATAATGCAATAATGCATATTGCGACTACCTGTTTAATTTCTGGTGCAGATATTGATTGTTGTTGGATAAATCATAATAACCATAATAAATATAATTGGTGGAATAATTAGTGGAATTATTGTATTAAAAATAATATATATTTACCCCTAGTAATTAAATTCAATAAGACATTTAATCAGAGGGTTTATAGTGTAATTTCTAGTTATTTTACTTTTTATATATAGATATTGGTGGATTTTTTATATTAGAAAGATGCGAATCATTTTAGCTAATCTAATGATTTTTTTTTTTTTTTTTTTTACATTAATCAACTTCATAGATAAATAATATTTTTTACATTAATTTTATTCATAAAATTCTCTCTTTTTTTTATTTGTGTAACTAACACTCATTTGTATTTTTCTAATGAAAACTAATGTACTTATTCATGAAGTAACACAAGACATAACAGTTAGAACCATTTAAGAATGTACGCGTAAAGATTGTTTTCAGTAAATATTATCGTGAATGTACATTTTAATTTAATTTTATTGTACAAAATTAATTTAACCTATGTCTGCACGGGTATTTAACTAGCATTTTTAAAAAATGACATAACATAATGACACCGTGAAATCATTTAAATATATGTGTAGCTTTTTATACATACAAATTAAATCTGAAAATAAAATGACGTTAACACTTAAAAAAACAAGTTAAATGAAAAAATAAAAAAGAACAAAATGGGTATCGAAAGGCCTCTAACTTTATATATTGGGCTTGTTACAAACTTCACGATTTTTATATATGTACTTAATCTATACTTTGGTGATTACACATATAAATATATAGATTAGGATAACCTCTTAGGTGCTTTGCCACCTTTGATCAAACCGTTGTTGAAATTTCCTCGAAGCTAAGTATTGTTTTGTAAGCAAAATTATATCTTTTGAAAAGAAATTCTAATGTGATGCTATTACAAGTTTTAAAAATGAATTTTGTTAATGAATATAAATGGATGATTAGAGATGAAGATGTTAATAAGCAATATGGTTAGAGATAATTTAACAAATATTAGGAGTCAGTTTAACACAAATTCTACTGAGTATGCTTTCATAGTGAATCTAGCTTCAAGTAAGACTTTTGAAGATTATAACGTTGCTTGATTCATGGTTTAAGAAACAAAGGATATAAAGCTCAAATATATTGAAATTTTTCCACCCTATTCTCTTTTATTTTCTCCACTCCTAAGTTCAATCAACTCAACATATGCATTCAATCTGTAAGATGATTTTTGTAGTCGCGATGATGATGAGAAACATTGATAAAGTTCAAGCACCTGACGAGAAACACTAATGATTTTTGAGGTGGCAGTCACAAGCTTATTTTTCCATTTTCTTTGCTTTCAATCCCTTATTTTTGCATGGGCTGATTCGTTTGAATTTTAGGTCCATCGAGATGCCCTAACTTTTGCCTAAGTCAATTTTTTGGATTTTTCTTTTTGACTTAGCGGGCCATTTTTTCCCAAAATTGTTGCTTGAGATTTTTCTTTTGATTTAAGGACTTCGTGTATGCCATGTTGATTTTTTGAAATTCATCTTTATTGCTTCCTCGACCTTTATGATGTATGCGAGGAAAAAGATATTGTAAGCTTTATCTTGATTGCTTCCACTATCTTGAATAATGTGTGTGAGAACGAGAATGTGACTAAACCTATTCCTTAGATAGACTAATTCTCTTAAGATTATAATGCATCGTTGGATTAATCAAAATCTACCATGCCCTTGGTTTTGATTAAAGGTTTTTAGAAAGTAGAAAAAACTCCAACTTCTGGCTCGAGGGGGTTGACTACTAATTAACTCCTTATTTCTCTAGTGTTTGGGGAGTGAAATAATTCCTTACATTGTCACCTCGGTCGTACTATTAAAATTTGAACTTCGGTCTTACAAATACAACTTAGCAACAATGAAATTACAAATTGAAATTATAAAGGCCTAATGATCCTATAGAAGAGTTTCTTTGTCGATCCACTTAACTTCATGATAACTTCGTCCCCACATACGATTTATCATAATCCCGTTTAGAAAGTTAGAACCCCACCCTTACCTTAGATTTGACGGTGGTTATAACTTCGATCGAATTCCTATCTTCCGGTTCCGATTGTGCACTTTCGGTACCCTCTCCTAGCCCTTGTGCCTCCACCTTCTCCAATTGGTTTTCCTCTTCTCACGTAAACCCTATTTTCTATTATTTCCTTCCTTTATATACTCCTTTATATTATACTTTATTAATAATTAATTTATTATTTCTACTCCTTTATATTATACTCTATTAATAATTAAATTAATTATTCCACTTCTTTAATAAATCAAATATTATTCTATTTGACCAATTAAATAATACTTCCTCATTCTATTTTCTCACACTATAATAAAACTCACTAAATACTTTAATTAATTAATTTCTACTCATAATAATAATTCTCCGACTAAACTGATTATTCACTTAATCTTCTTAAACCGACTTATAAATCCGTTAATGTCCCTTATAATTATTCCGATAATTTCTTCTTCGACTAAATTCCAACAATTAATTCCTTAATACTTCAATTAAATAATTAAGTGATTTTCCGGGTGTCACAACTCTCTCCCACCTAGAATATTTCCGTCCTCGAAAATTCGTCCGACACATCCATCCTTGACCTTGTCTCTACATCTAACCTTCCGACATAACCACAACTTACTACAATTAAAATCCAAAGTACATGCGCAATTTCATTTCACTTAGACCTCATCAACCATAATAATCAACGGAGTTAGATCCATGAAAACATACCTCTGGTATCTCTGTCTGTTGGAGTCTCAACTAAGCACTACAACATAACCAATAGTTAGATAAAAGTAATTAACAATGCTCAATTGTTAACGACACAACAACCTGGCCGGACGGACGAACCTGCTCTGATACCACTAATGTAACACCCCAATTCTATCCAACGTTTATTATTTAAATCAGAGTGCCAAAGATTTCACAAATATGAGGCATTACATTCATAATCAAACCGTCAAGTTAAAAAGCATATCATAATGGATACATAGCACATATTAATTCAAGGAATTTATAATAATTATTTATCCTTCAAAGATACTTCATATTTATTCAAAAACTACGCAGCGGATTCATAATATTTCAAAACCTCAACGAAATATAGCATCTTTCAAACAACTTAATTCAAGGGAACAATTCTCAAAGTATTAACATTCAACAATGCAACGGAAAACAATATAAAATCAAATATGCGTTCATTCCCCCCGAGTGCTACGTATCAGAGCGACGATGCCATAAGAAATTAAATTCTTTACTCCTCGTTACCTGCACGTTACCAATATAAAGGTAACGGCCAACAAAATAGAAAAGGTGAGATATCTACCAATATAAACAGGTGTATGATAAATAATATATTAGGATTAAATCATATAAAACTATCACATCACAAATAACATGTCACAATAAATTCTCAATCAACAACAGCACAACACCACTTCATCGTTAGCAACAACATATAATCACTTCACAATTAACAACGACATGACTCAAAATGAGAGTCAACAATGCGTATGCATGTGGTACCGGTGGAGTAAATTCCCTTCACTAATTGCCAGTTATCAGAGGCACAAGGCATAAGCCTTCTTCACAATTCCGTCAATACAGGCCTTCACAAATGCAAAATAAAATGCCATGCTAACAACATATAAATAACAACATAAATTCACTTCACAAGGCATACGCCTATATCACTATTATTACCAATAATCAGAGGTAATTATCGTCACTGAAAATATCCTGCAACTTCACATAATTTAACATACAACAACATATTCATCGCTAATTATTCGCAAACAAATCAACAACACAATGCCTTCACACAAATTCAACAAAATAAACAATCATAATCATCTACTAAAGTATACAAATCATTCAGACCATTTTTAATTAATTTCGGACAACTAATTATATCGCTTAACTCACTAACTCAGTTAATTTCGGTACTACCTTTCAGTATTATTTTTATTATTTCCAGAATTATATTGCCATTTGCTAACTATACTACTAATATTCCATCTTCCTTGTATTTAATTTATACTGCAACTAGGTTACTTGTACTTGTAATTTTTACTACTAAATAACATTCTGCCATCATCTAATTATATTGATGTTACTATATTTTATTCTTGCTGCTATTAATTCTTATCAGTACTGTTACTAAAACCAACTGCCTTTTCTAGTAATATTAATATTCGTATTATTCCATTTGCTACCTCTTGCATCTGTATTATCACTTAGTTACTAACATTTTAATGGATTTAAATAATATATTATGATTCCCAAACATATACTACCTGTAAATCAAGTGGCTAAAATGAAATCACAGAAACTACACGAATAACACAGAAAAACAAGGACAAGTGGTCCCACTCTAGCCTGGAACGATCTCCCCCACTCTTCCCCAAGGGAGGCGCCCGCCTCCACTTCTAAGGCACCTAGAGGGCGCCCGCCCCTACCTCCAAGGCCTCTGTCTCCATTTGTTTGTTTTCCAGGAGGCGTCCGCCTCCTCTTCCCATGCTGTAGGGGACGCCCGTCCCACCCCTGTAATCACTTCCTTTTTCAATCGATTAGTATAATTAATTCGGTACATCACCATTAATTCTATCCTTCGATCAACACCAGCAACACTACCATAATATTAAACATTTAATTCACATAAGGTCTACACAAACACAGATAATTTCATATAATTTGTCCCCACATACGATTTATCATAATCCCGTTTAGAAAGTTAGAACCCCACCCCTTACCTTAGATTTGACGGTGGTTATAACTTCGATCGAATTCCTATCTTCCGGTTCTGATTGTGCACTTTCGGTACCCTCTCCTAGCCCTTATGCCTCCACCTTCTCCAATTGGTTTTCCTCTTCTCACGTAAACCCTATTTTCTATTATTTCCTTCCTTTATATACTCCTTTATATTATACTTTATTAATAATTAATTTATTATTTCCACTCCTTTATATTATACTCTATTAATAATTAAATTAATTATTCCACTTCTTTAATAAATCAAATATTATTCTATTTGGCCAATTAAATAATACTTCCTCATTCTATTTTCTCACACTATAATAAAACTCACTAAATACTTTAATTAATTAATTTCTACTCATAATAATAATTCTCCGACTAAACTGATTATTCACTTAATATTCTTAAACCGACTTATAAATCCGTTAATGTCCCTTATAATTATTCCGATAATTTCTTCTTCGACTAAATTCCAACAATTAATTCTTTAATACTTCATTTAAATAATTAAGTGATTTTTGGGGTGTTACAGTGTAAGCCTGTTGTTGGCATGGTGAAGGGTTGCCTACGCTCCTCAATAATACTTGTACTTCTTGAGTTTCTTAGCTTCTTAAGGCTTGCTTTGAGTTCATTTATGAGTATCGAGAAATCTGCCATCTGGGTAATTGGATAAGGGCGAAAGTGGAAAGGATATGAGGTTTATGATATGCAAATGTATGTATGGGATTTATGAAAATGCATGAGTATACAAAGATATTTTCTCATTTTTAGGGTATGCTAAAAATTTTCATGGAGATGCAATTCAATGCGGGGTTAGAATAAATACATACCTATGGATACCCTACACGGGTTTGGAATTGATATGGAAATGAAGACACCCTATACGGGTTTAGGAATTGAAATGAAAACACCCTATACGGGTTTAAAGGTAGATACGGACAAAAGGGAACCCTACATGGGTTTAAGGATAGTAACAGAATATCATTTGCAGGAAGGAAACCCTTAAGGGCTAAGGTATTATATTAGAATGTCCTTCGCGGGAAAGTTCCCTATAAAGGACAAGATGTTAATAGAACATCCTATAGGAGGGATTCTACGAAAAAAGTTCTATGTTTATTCTACCCATCCCAATGGTGGTTTAATTATGGGCATTTTCTTTGAATGGGTGGACATCCAAGGTCAAAGGCCATATATGAGATTTCATCACGAGTTTTGGGATGAATAATTCATGATAAAACCTCAAAGGGTCTCCCTTAGGTGGAGCTTTCGTATAGACCTAGTGAGACTTTTGTCTCTTAGGACATGTAAAGTCTCGCCATTAAGGTGTTGGATAAGGTCCCTAGAGTCATTGATCAAGTCCCAAATTCGTTCTTAAGAAGGGCTAACCTTCCCACTGACAAGTGTTTTAAACTGACCCACTCTTAGCGGAGTTGTTCGTATGAAACTCATAGAGATGTAAATCCATTTGGTCCATACTCGATAGCCCCTTATTTCTTAGGTTTTTTCTGGAACTCGGGTATTAAGCTCCATGCACAAAATTTCCCAAAAAATCAACTAAATATATAATATGAATGAATTTATATATATATATATATATATATATATATATATATATATATAAAATAAAATAATAATAAAATATTAAATAAACAAGAATAAATCAAAACACACAAAGCAAACACAAGAACCCTAAAACTAGAAGGTGGGCGAGACTATCTTTAGAGGAGGGTCCCTGTAACGCCCCGTTTTAATTAATATTATATTATATTAATATTTTCGAGTTACCGATCGATATTTATTTTGCGACGAGAATATTTATATTAATCGATATATCTGATAATATATTTGGCGACGTTTCGATTCGGTCCGGTTTTTATTTCGTTCGGTTCGGTCAAATATTATTCGGACCGATATTTAATTCCCCGGAATTAGTTTAATTAATTGAGTTAATAATATTATTACATATTATTAAGGTGTTAATTAATAAAATAAATTAGGGGTGTGAGGAGTAATTTGGTAGAATTGGGTTTACACCCTTGGCTAGTAAGAATACACCATTATAAAAACACTTCTCATTGTTTTTCTTTCCATTTTCAACACAAAACCAAACATAGTAACCTAGAGAGAAAGAAAGGGTTTTGGAAGAAGAAGAAGAAGAAGAGTGAGAGAAAGAGCAAGGTTTGGAGTTGTTGAATCATCAAGAAGCATCCAAGCATTTGAGGTAAGGGGTTTGATTCTCCATCTCATATAGTTAGGGTTTGATAGTTATATTTTGGATTTGGGGAAAAATTGATAGGTTGATTTATGAGTTTGGTTGGTTGATTGTTGAAATGACTTAGAAAGGTTGGATTAGGAGTATGGATTGGTAGTGTTTTATTTGCTAAGCTAGTAAGGATAAGTTGCTAGAATGAAGAAAAGTATGAAAACTGTAAAACCATGAAAACTGTAAACCTGGAAAAAAAACACTGTGTAGGAATGAAGAATTGGAAAGAGGAAGAAGAAGCTGGGAGGCGCCCACCTCAGCAAGTGGGGCGGCCGTCCCAGCATGCATGGCGCTCGCCTCCCCCTTAAGGCATCCCTAGGGCGTCCACCTCATGGGCCTAGGAGGTGTGCAACGAAAATTCCATTTTCTGTGTGTCTGTTTTCTGTTTTTCTGATGTTCTGCATAATTGGTTTTCCTGCATAACTCTCAGTTTGATTCTGTTTCTTTCAATTTCCCCAATTCCAAATACTACTAGTTAGTATTAATAAAATATAATTAGGACATAAGTTATCCGATTAAATTTAGAACTCGATTATGTTTTGATTTTTCGATTTCGGTAATTTCGGCGACGAAGCAAGTTGCTCCGAATTCAACAAAAATTGACGTGCTAGCTAAGTTCGACGTGTAGAACGTAGTGGTGAGGTTAGTTTTTCGAAATTACGAGTTTTTACGAAACGACCCGAAATAGGCCAAATTACGGTTAAATTGAATCGGATTGCGTTTTAGTCGATTTAAGACACGTATGGACAACCCGATTGCGATGTTGACGATTATGATTAATGCCGGTTATTAGGAATGACTTTTGCAATGATTATTGATGTTCGATTATTTTTCCATGTTTAGAATTGAGTGATTATTTGATGACGATGCTACATGATTATACATGACTTTTGCGACGATTTGTTCATGATTAAATGACTTTGTTGATAATGATGATATATGTCTTCGTACATGATGATGTGATGATTATATTGATGTTGTTAATAAATGCTTCTGATTTTTGAATGCATGACTTTTGACGATGATGAATTATAGGTGACGTTTTGCATAATGCAAATATGATGCGATGATATATTTATCTTGATGTGGATAAATTATGGCGATGTGGGTTTTATGCCAATTTTGATGAGCGATGATGATGTTTTTGTTATGTTGTTTTTATTGTTGAGTCACATACATTGCATAGGCGACGAGGGCTTTTATGCCAAGCGACGAGGGCATTTATGCCAAGCGACAATGGGCTTTATGCCAAATGTTCCTAAGTATGGACAAAGCGACAGGTACCACATGCATAACATAGTCGTGTCTCATGGAGTCGGTTATGTTTATGATTGAGTTGTTTGGCGTTGAGTTTTAATTGATGGATTATGTGGAATTGCAATGATATATGATGTTTCGTTCGGTGATGATCTTTATGATGAACATGAAATGAATATGACGTGATAATTTCATGATAACTATGCAATGAGTATAAATGATGAGTTTTGCGATGATTTGACTTTGATGAAATGCTTAATGAAAATATGATGTGATGATGTTTTGTGACGATGGGCTTTTGCCAATTTGTGATGATGTTGCTTATGTTATTAGCATTGTTTGATGTTGTTGTTTATGATTGCCGTGTTGATTAGTGACGTATTGACTTGTGATGAGTTCGTAGTGATGAAAGTTTATGTGTTGTTGTGATGATTTATGTCGATGAGGTTATGGCGATAAAGTGTTGATTATACACATTAGAATGACGATTTAAGTGAGTGAGATTTGGATATGTGTTGGAATACACTTATTAACCTATATCTTTTATGATTATATATATATATATATATATATATATATATATGTTATCGTGTCTTTAATTATATGTTTTGGAGTATCTCACCCTTTACTTGTTTCGCCGTTACCTTTATATTGGTAACGTGCAGGTTATGAAGACGAAGATTATAGCTGCTATTAGTTGAGTCGATGTCGCTCTGATATGTAGCACTCGGGGGGAATATTTATGTTGTCTTGTTGTTATTCCTTTTGCAAATAAGAATCATGCTTTATGAAATTATGATTTGATGAGGAGGTTTAATAAAGAAGGTGTTTTTGATTTCTAAGATTCAATTTATGATTTCCGAGGATGCTATGTATCCGAGATTTATACTTTAAAGCAAACTGTTTAAAGTGATTTGGTTTTGAAGGTATGACGCCTCAGTATTGAATTTATGAAATTTTAAATTACTATGATTTTGCATATAAAACCTTGGGTAATATTGGGGTGTTACAGTCCCCAGTGAAGTCGCAAGTTGTCGCGCCTGGAAAAAATTCAATGAAGTCGCCACCATTATTTATTTGTCCTAAGGACGGGGACCTAGTGGAAAAACCTAATTCTAGATATAAGGTGTTCTTCGTACCTAAGTTAGTTAAGGGTTCGAGAGTCCATTAAGCGAGGGAAATGTGTTAGACACCACTCACCTCCATTGTACTCAACGAGATCCTCTTCTAATTTTAGGGTTTACTAAGTGTTTGCTTCTAAGTTTTCTTGTTATTGTTTATGCTTATTTTATTTATTTAGTTATTTATGCGGTAGATATGTTTAAGAAGTTAAAATCTAGGTGACTCGGCTTGGTCTCGCACCCGCATAGCTACGTATCTTCATCGAGAGATGAGAGAAATTAGAGTCTCGTAGTTCGACTAGTTTGGTTGGTTGATTTTAGTATTGTGAAAGATTTTTTGAGTTTGAATTAAGACTAAATTGTACGGGTCGAAGAAATCGACTTGATTTATCTTATAGAGGCGGAGAGAAGTTTGATTGTCGCATAGAGCGAAAAAAATTGATGTGTTGAAGAATTTTAATGTTTTGATTTGAATAGTTAATTGGTAATGCGTTGGCAAATCAATCAATTTTTTTTATTTGAATAGTTAATCGGTAAGGCGTGGAACCAACCATTCGATTATTTGAGGATGTGGAGGATACGTATCCATCCATCCCATTATTTGCAAGAAACGTTGAGATTTATTTGATTAAAAATAAGTTTAAATTATGAATTATGTGTAGGTATTTGAATAGTGTTTTTTAGATTAGTTGGAAGGTTTAGAAATTATGTACAAATAAATTATTTTTGTTATTTTTGAATTAAATAAATTAATAAATTTTTTTGTAATCAAATTTAATTAACTTAAACTAAATTAGTAAATGAGAAAATAAATTAATAAATTAAAGTTAAATAACTAGTGAACCTTAATATATATATATATATATATATATATATATATATATATATATATATATAAGAGATCAAATTACATCCGAAGAGTTACACCATGAATTACACTCGCTCAAAAACGTCACTTCGGATTAATACTTTTTAAAATCTACCGTTGGATTGAAACATACCTTCATATAGATCATACATATAAAGTTTGAGATTAATCTATAATCATTTACTATACGATCAAGATATCCAAAGATTAACGTCAAAATAGACTTTTATATAACATTAATTTTGATGTAGTTCAATGGTATAGTAAATGAATATAGATTAATCTCAAACTTTATAGGTATGATCTATATGATAGTATGTTTCAATCCAACGTTGATTTAAAAAATATTAATGCTAAGTAACGTTTTGAAGTGTAACTGTGTAACTCTTCGGATGTAATCCTCCTATATATATATATATATATATATATATATATATATATATATATATATATATATATATATATATATATATATATATATATATATATATATATATATTGTATTTTGAATAAGGCTAAAAATAACGCAAGTTAAAAAAATCTAATAACTAAATTGACTAATGAGGAAACAAGTTTTGATTTTTATTTTATATTATATTATTTATTTATTTTTAAATTATGATTTCTTAAATACTTGAATTAAGATAAACTAAGTAATATAATTACATTAACCTAAACAATGGAAATAAAATAAAATGAGTTTATTAAAAAAAATCAAATAATAAATGAATGATTGAAAACTAGATTATATTTAATACTTATTTCTAATAAGAGAGCAATTTGAAAAAAACGAGTGTATTGAATTGTGCAATTGTTAATTTAAAACGAGTGTACTTCCAAATTCTACAATTCTCTTGATTTTTCTTAATCAATGGCTATGTCATGTTGAAATATGAACTTTGACCTTCATTTTGACCAAAAATCCAAAATGTTGACTTTGACTGTTGACTTTTATTCAAAATTCAATCAAATATTCTCCCATCGTTCCAATTTGAATCTTCTGATAATTTATATTGATCAATAAGGCTCATAGGGATACCTTGATACAAATGTTGACTCATGGAATCCCAGTTTGCTTAGAGCATCAGTCACAACTTGCCTTTGATCAAAGTTTGATTTTTGTTCAAATACCAACAAATCTTCAATCTTTCCAAACAAAGTGGATCTTCTGTTGAAATGGTGATGGTCAATGAAACGAGTACGGATCCCTTGATATAAGTAACACCTTATAGGATCAAATTTAGCTTAAAAAGTAAATCATTCGTTGACTTTGACCAAAACCCTAGTTGAGGACCAAAAAGATAAGAGAAGATCACCAACGCCTCAAACCCTAATCTTTTGATGATTCTTGGAGAATCTTCTGAACCAATTGAACTTGTTCATCAAGAGCATACTCTTGATGATGAGATCCCAATCCTATAAGCCTCTAAATATCAATCTCTTCTTCAGTTGTTGGTAATCAGTCAACTTTAAAAACCCTTGACCACACACGCAAGATCCAATGATATGCATATGTATGTATGATGAAGAAGCGTAAGCCTATTTGAGATTGAAAATCAATAGGGAAAATTTTGGAGTACAACATACCCCCATAATTAAATACTTAACCAAGGATAATTTGCTCTCAAAAGCGGGGGAAGCTCGGAAGATATGAAGGCTCACTTCTTAGTATGTTTTGGTGGAGGGTCAGTTCTATAAAATGGGGAGATCAATAACCATACTAAGGTGATTCATTGATGAAGTAGTTTTAGTGTTGGACGAAGTGCACAAAGGTGTATGTGGAAGCCACATATGAGGGAGAGCATTAGTAAGAAATTTTTTAAGAGTTGGGTAATATTGGTTAGAAATGCTTAGGGACGACACCATGTCCGTCAATTAGTGCAACAAACGTCATATGTGTACATACACCTTTCATCCGCACTCCATACTGAGTTTCTACACTCATTCATCTCACAATGGCCATTTTACAAGTGAGGTGTGGACATACTAGCTCTAATTATATTGGCCCTAAGTTAACTAAAATTCATATTATTCACGGTTGACTGTTTCACCAAGTGGGTGGAAATGGAAGTAGTGGCCAAAATCATTTCTGAAAGAGAAGGAATTTTTATTGAAGGAATATAATTTTTCGATCTGGCCTACCAAAAATCATTGTCTCTGACAACGGGACACATTTTTCCAACTCAATCATGATAGAATTCTGTGTAAACTTAGAAATCCAAACGAAATTTATATCGGTCGAGCATCCCTAAACTAATGGACAACTTGAGGCCGCCAACAAGGTCGTATTTTCAAGAATGAATAAAAATCTAGATGAATCCAAGAGGTTGTAAGACGAACAAATATAAAATTAACTATGGTCTTATAACATGAACCATCATTCCTTAACCAAGGAAACTCCATTATGGGTGGTTTATGGTTTATGCAATATGCTACCATTGGAGATCAATACCCCTACAAGACAGTGATGAATGTTCTATGAAGGCGACAACTAAGCCGAGTTAAAAAATGCAGTAGACTTAGTTGAAGAAGTCTTGGAAATGTCTCATATCCAGGAATATGGAGTAGCGAAAAGATCATAAATAAGATAAAACACCAAAGTAAGGCCAAGAACAATGGAGAAATGCAACATGATTCTAAAGCAGGTGGTGGATCCGCCAAAGAAAGGTAAACTACATCCAAATTGGGAAGGATCATACATAGTACTACATACGTTATCCATTGGTTCTTATAAATTAGAGACCCTAAAATGGGAGAAGGTTCCAAGGACATGGAATACGGCGAGCTTAAGACACTACTTTAGTTAAAATAAAATTCATTTGTCAGAAATAAATTGTAAAAGTGTACTTTGATAATTTTAAATAAACAACGTCATAAAATATCACTTTTTCCTACAAGGGCTTGGGGTTTTAATGAGGCACCCTTGGAATTTCTAGAAATGGTTGTTTTTCAGGTACTAATGGAGAGAATGGAAGAACCCATCAGACTCTCTATGTCATTTAACCCATGACTTCCATAGGGAGTAAAGGCGGGAAACCCCTGGACTCTTTGTGTCACTTAACCTAATACTTCCATATGGAGAAAAGTCCAGAACCCGTCTGGTTCTCTGTGTCACTTAACCCAAAACATTCACAAGGAGAAAAGGTAGGAATCCACCTAGATCTCTATGTCACTTAACCTAAGACTTCCATAGGTAATAAAGGCTAGAACCCATTGGGATATCTATGTCACTTAACCTAAGGCTTCCACAAGGGAAAAGGCCTGAATACACCAGGCTCTCCGTATCACTTAAACTAAGACTTCCACAGAGAGCAAACTCCAAATCCCATCGAGCTCTCTTTGTCAATTAACCCAAGACTTCTATAGGGAGCAAGGGTCATTAATTATCAATATTTCCATGCATAAAACATTTTTATTAAGGGTTTAATAATGGGACCCATAAGTTTCTTTGTGTTGAGTAAAAAAATTTAATCTAAAAAGCAGAAATAATTACTAACAATGCTTGAAAGATCGAACAAAAGGGGGATGATTTTTCCTTATACATTATAATTCGTCAAAACAAAATAGAAAGACTAGATTAAAGTAGCTAAAGATTATCATGACCTAAAAACCTCAAAGGGTTAAAAAATTATAAATAACAAAGGAATTATTACACAATAGACTCTCATGCTTCATGGGGGATGCCACAATCTTATCTTCTTGAACCACCTCAAAAACAGTCTTCTTGGGCTTATTAACTTCAGGGATGAATTCAAATTTAGGAGAAGAAATGGGTTCATAAGTCACCTAAGGGTAAACTTCATCCACACAAAACTCAACCACCACCACCTTAAAATAATCCAAATCATATAAGTTGAGGTTGGGGTAGAGGCAAAGGGCTTAGGTTTTTTATTTTTCAAAGCCTTGATCTCTAAACAAAAGGCCACTTATATATTACTCCTTAATATCCTTATTGAGTCTCTCAATTCTTTCTTTGATTGAAGTTTCCTATAGATCAACGTGAGAAGGTTTCTCACAATGTGACTTGAAACCGACCACCATAGTCTCCTTCTTGTCTTTAAGGGAATTATGCTTTTCTTAGACTGATTTTAGTTTAGTTTCAAGACCGAGAAACCTTTCCTTGGATGATTTTAGTATATTTAAATATGTAACTTGAGATTATTTCATCTTGGAAAGCTCAAACCTCAACTCATCTTCCTCCGGGTCAAACAAATCGACGGCCTCAAAGAAAACTTGCCCTAGAACTCAACCCCTCATAAGATAAGTACCCAGATGATGAAGTAGTTTTTTCGGCACCCATGTTTTTTTCCTTCTCGACATCTTCAATAAAATGAAAGAAGTCATACAAGAAACCCATATCATTAAAACATCGATCCCAAAACTTGAATTCACCTCCACTATAGGAAGAGGAACCGCCTACAATTCCTCCACCCCATAGTAAGCCACATGCTTCTTAATCAATGGAGGTTGGGGTCGCATCATCAATAACATATTTCCTACTATCATCATTGTTCTTATTTGCAAAAGGTGACTTAGAGGTTTTAGGGGAAACTTGAGTCGTAACCGAAATGACTTTCACCATGGTGCCCTTCAAAACTTTTTTTTAGCTTTTTAGTGACTCAGTTTGAAGCACGAATTGTTCACTCTGATGCACAAGTTGGATTTATCCTTGGTAAGCATTGGCCTGATCCATAAGCATTTTATTTATGGCCACCAAACCTTTAGTCATATTTTATGCACAAAAAGCAAAAAAAATAAATAGAGATAGGCTTTGGATAAAGGGAAAACAAATATGACGACATAAAAGTTACTTTAAACTTGAATATATTGTGCACCCACATAACCTGGAATTGCTCCATAATATCATTTGTCTCTCTTTCAGTGGCACTCAGTTTGTGTGGGTTATAACCCAGAATAGATATGGGGTCTTTGGTCCAATAAAGAGGAAACTGATACATCCTATTTCCCTCAAATATATGACTATCGGGCTATGGGCACTACCCCTAATCTAGGAAATGGTTTTCAAATTGGAAGATAATGAAAGTGACACTTATGCCAAAGTCGTCAATAACATCGGGGTAGAAGTAAAAGTACCTGTCGAGCACGTCGGGAGGTCGCCACATGAAAACTTTCTCGCTTGGGAAGCACGATTCCAAAATGATATCGGCTTTGTCGTCGGTATTAAATAACTCATGCCCATTTTGGAAATTTTCCACCTAAAGATCGTTGAGGAAAATTAAGTCATAACTCAAAACCTTGTGACTAAAAGACCTAGTGGGAGCTCCATGATGATCTTGACAAAACATGGGGAAGAATACACTAAACCAATGTCACTAATAGTAAGATTTCCATCAAATACGATGTTGTAAACCTCTTTATCCATAAACTTCCAATCTAACATTCACATAGCACATCTAGATTCTTCCACATACTATTGCCATAACACATACATCTCTGAGACATTTTTAGAGGGGATTACCCTCCCACACTCATCACAATCATGAATCAGGACCATTGAAAGTGTTAAATGAAGTATAAAGAGGAAGAGAAAGCAAACACAATACTTAAGTTAGGATGAAGTAAAGGAAGCCTTGAGGGAGAAAAGGTTTCAGAGCAAGAAGTGGGGAACTTGAAAGCATGAAGAGATAGATAGATAGATATAGATAGATAGATAGATATAGATAGATAGATAGAGAGAGAGAGAGAGAGAGAGAGAGAGAGAGAGAGAGAGATAGATAGATAGATAGATAGATAGATAGATAGATAGATAGATAGATAGATAGATAGATAGATAGAGAGAGAGAGAGAGAGAGAGAGAGAGAGAGAGAGATGTTACACGCGTTAATCACTACACTCACTAAAATACACACTTGATATTCTCAAAAATCTGGAAAACCAAAGGTTTCCATCTAATCAGAGACACTTATGATCGAAGCATCTTCTGATATTTGAGATCAGAAACTAAAGGATAAAAAAGTTACGCTGTTAAATCTGATGTTTTTCCTTCTGATTCTTCACATCTTCTTTCAGAACAAATAACAAATATGTTCTGACAATTCTCAATGCCTTCTGGATTTAAGTTCTGAATCTGGGAACATAGACCTTTTTCCCAGCTAGTGTGGCAAGCATCTATTGGCCAGGTGTAATAATTGATGTCTCAAAAGAATTGTCTAGTACATCTGTAACATAGACTATCTGATCTTTTGGTAACCATACTTTGGGTCCTTTCTTGTTAGTCTTTCCAGAGGTTTTTACACCTTTGGATTTTTGTGCAGCAGTATAATCATGTGGAATCTGTGCATTCTATTTTGACTTAGAATTTTCCTTTTGTGTCAGTTATTATGGTGTAATAAAATTTGAATTTTCTGATTCTGGATATTCCAATTCAGTGCCAGTAAGCACAAATTGTTCAAACAGAGTTATTAGTTTTATACTCTCAATCTCATCCACTGACTTTGGTGGCCCAGAGTATCCTAAACCTCTACTTCCGTTTCTGCAAACTCCATAGATCATTCAAGCCATTTTGCTTATATCTATACTTTTAGCAAGGAAGTGTTCAAAAGCTCTGTCATATCTAATAGTTTCATCAGAGGTAGATATGCTAAAGGTGATCTCTTTTTCTAATTTGGAAACTTTACTTTTTAGAGCAGCATTTGATTTTTATAAAGAAAATAATTTTTCATTTAAAGCTAAAATGTTTGGCCCAATCTTAGTAGAAGTTTTAGAGGCAGTCACAAAAAGTATTTTTTTCAGATCTTTGTGCTTGCTTAGAAGAAGCTGATATCTTTTGATAAGTTCAGCTAATCCTAATTCAAGTTCAGAACGATATAGGGAAGAAAGTACCTCACTGTCGTCATCAGAATCTAACTCTTCATCATAAAACACTTCATCTTCTGATATTGATCCACTGGTACTGGTTTCCATCACAAGAGCCACGTTGACATGTTCTTCATCATAATTTTATTCTTATGAGTCATCCCAAGTTTCCAAAAGACCTTTTTTGGCTTTGAAAACCTTCTTAGGTTTTCTTTCTCTTCTGAGTCGTGGATAATCATTTTTGTAATGCCCATTTTCTTTGCATTCATAGAAGATAACTTCCTTTTCAGAATCTTTTCTTTGGTCAGATGTAAACTCTTGTGTATCTATAAATCTTCTTGACCCTATGAACTTGCTATGTCTGTGTTTCCACACCTTGTTTATCTTTTTAGAGATTAGAGATAGTTCATCTTCATCTTATTCTTCTTCAGACTTTTTTGATTCCTCCTTTTCTTGATAAGCCTTTGTCTTTTTGGACTTGGGCTTAAGATAAATGGATTTTCCTCTCTTCTGAGGTTCATCTTCTTGAAGCTCAATCTCATGACTTCTTAAAGAACTAATAAGTTCCTCAAGATTGGTGTTGTTTAGATCCTTCTCTAGTTTCAAAGTAGTTACCATGAGTCTCCATTTGACAGAGAAACTTTTGGTAATCTTTTTGACTTGATCAATATTCGTATATCCTTTGTCCAGAACTCTGAGTCCTGCAACAAGCATTAGAAATCTTGAAAAGATAGTTTCCACATATCCATCTTCTTCCATTATGAAAGCTTCATATTTATGGATTAAGGCCAACATATTTGTTTCCTTGACTTGAGCATTTCCTTCTTGAGTTATCTGAAGAGAATCAAAGATATACTTAGCAGTCTCTTTATCTATGATCTTTTCATACCCTGTATATGATATTGCACTGAGAAGGATGGTTCTTGCTTTACAATGATTCTTGTACATCTTCTGAGCGTCTATTAGGGAGTTTTTAGGAAATTCCTTTCCTTCTGCATCTACTGGGTATGTGTAGCCATCAACTACAATATCCCATAGATCCAAATCGAATCCAATAATATGACTTCTTATTATGTCTTTCCAATAATCACATTTCTCTCCATCAAAGATAAGAGGTTTTGAACTATATGAATCTCTTTCTTTATCAGAATCAATTACAACTACATTGTTGTTGGAAGCAGCCATTGTTTTTCACACACACACACACACATGATCAGTACAGAACATTGTTAGGTGTTTGATAAAAATCCAACCTTTTTATCACTTCAGAACCGGAGCTCTGATGCCAACTGAAGATGCGAAAAACACAAGAAAGGGGGGTTTGAATTGGGTTTTAACCTTTGAAAAACTTTTCTTTTAAAAACAATCCACTCTTTCATTTACTTTGCTTTTGATAATGATTGAAAGAATTATAAACTTCAAGGTACTCTAGTTCACCCTCACAGGTAATTTGCCTCTCTCTAACGAGGTCTTAATCCAATAATCTAACTGATTATTACACTTGCACACACCAACTGTATGTGACTAACACCTGCACACACAACTGTATGTGACTAACTATTAACCTCTAAGACACACTACTCCTAGACTTCTCAAAAATTCTGACCCAACTGATCTCTCAAGGAATAATCAAACAACTGTTTGAATACAAGTTTGTTTACAAGTAAATATGCTTCTACACAAGCTAATATGTAAACATAATTTTAGCACAAGTGACTTGACAGAATATACAGCTTTTTACAAAGAAATAATAGCGTTTAAGCGTAGAATATTTTTAGTGAATTAGCAATTGTTTCTTCAAGTCTTCAAGCCTTTATATAGAGCCATGCATGTGATGTAACCGTTGAGGGGTACATCTGGAAATATGAAATTTTTGGCGGCTAGAGAGAACGTAGGGGACAAGATCGTACGCAACGTCCATCCTTCATGGTAGTGGAATAAAGAGTTTGTTTGTACCATGTACTATTTGTACCACATTAACGTTATCTTCCAACCTTCTGTACTTCAGAGGCTTCTGCGAGCATGAGTAAGAGGAAAGAATATAACTTCTGGTCAGTCAAAACTTCAAGTCTTTAGAGTCTTCAGATCTTCCTCTTCAGAGTCCTTAGCACTTGATTTTGTAGAACCTTGTATCATATCTTAAGGTTGAAAGAGCTTCAAGTCTTCAGAGTCTTCAGAACCACATCTTCAGAGTCTTTCAGCACTTGGTCTTAGAACCTTGTGTCACAACTAAGTTCAGAAGAACTTCAAGTCTTTAGAGTCTTCAGAGCGACGCCTTCAGATTCTTCAGCACTTGGTCTTCAGAACACTTTGTCTTCTGAAACTTAAGTCTTCAACATCTTGAATTACGTTCACTCAAAACTTTTGTCTTGAGATCTTGATGGTTTCTTGGACTTCGTGTAGTAAGCGAGCTTGAGCCTTCAAGCTTTCCTCACTACTTGTTCATCAGAATCTCTGTAGCTTCAAGCGGAGCATTTTCTCTTCTAATGTATTGGTCACGCCATTCATCAGAAGTAGAACCTGCTTGTTTATTCTTAAAAATACAAAAAACATTAGAGTAACAAATTTTTTCACTCAAACATACTCTTTGTTATCATCAGAACTCAGAGACATAATTGTAGAACCAAATCTTGTTCTAACAAAACCGAGATACATGTGCAGGACCATTAATGCACGGGTTAATAGAATACACCTTAAAATAAAAGCTGTGTGCGAGTTTGATGTTTGAGATAGACTTCAAGACAATATTGTTACACTTGTTGAATCAGAATCCTACTTGCTACGCAAAGGTTCAAGTCGCGTACACCTTTGCTTATGCACAATCTTAGAAACGTGTTATGTTACCTAAGAAACGCATTTTTAAATTTAAGTGGGAATTGTTGGAACATGTAAATATTTCAGTATGATGAATATGAAAAAATTATGTAATTGCCACGATGTTAGAAAATTTTGTGTGTTTGTGTGTTAAGTAAGAAAATTCCTTAAGTCTCGTATCACTTAATTTTCATTCCTTTGTTAGCTTACTTTACTATATAAGAATTTTACATGTTTTATTTTAAAATACACCAAAAACGTTTGTTGAATTTTTCTTTCCTCACTTCATAACTCAACATTTTTTTAATTATCGAAGCGCTAACTTCTCCCATTTCTTTCTACTCGTTGAAAATTTTCGAGTATTTTCTTGAATTCTCTTTAGAGAATTACGTTAATTTCTCCTCGTTTGAGTTGAGAAATTATCAGTATTAATTTTTGGATTATCTTTGAAAGATTATTTGAATTTCTCTTTGTTTGAGAAATCATTTTGAGTGGTCCCATTATTGAATTCTCTTTGATGAACTATTTGAATTTTTCCTTAAGGAAGTTATTATGACTGATCTTTATACCAGATACTACAAGTGATATTTATATCATATTTTAATGATTTTTGAACACTAAAAAATTTATTTTTATACTGATTATTTACCGTACAAATAATAATTGTACAATATAAACTGATTTGTTTTTATCCTAAAAATGGTGTCGTTGAGTAGCTGATTTGCTTAGCAATAAACAATGTCACTGAATATATTAAAGATAACAACTTAGTACGCGACTCGATTCAATAATTTTTTGATGACAATATTTTTCAAAATCATAAACTTACTCGTTACTCGTCTTTCTTATATCTTTTAGAGAAAAATCATTTCTACACTAAAAACTAACATTGGCACCGTAGTCATATACGGTTTGTATTGTTATGCATGTTTTTAATAATTTTTCTTCTTTTTTTTTATACAAATAAACATGTAGGGATGCAGTATATTAGTTGGTGTAGGATTACGGTGTAAGATTTTGAATGTATACATAGCAATCCTCTATCTTTTAACTTGTTACTTTCTTGGTGGATTCAAGACAAAGTAGCCAACTCTTAGTGTTTTATTTTTCATTTTTTATGAGTGGTTTATAAATCCAATAAAGTGTTCTTTTTGGGTATAGGATCTTGTGCTTTTGTATTTATTGGCCATTTCAAGATTCAAGAAAAAGTATGTCAGTCAATACTAGTATTATTAACACTAAATAAATTTGAACCGGAGTTAATAATTTGGACCTCTCATTCCATTGTCGTCCTATTATTTAATTTGCTAGGAAATGGATGCCAGCCTCGATTTGAAGAAAGAAAACAAAACAAAACTCATTAACACAATAAATTTTCCATCTACCATGCACATGCAATGGTTCATCAAATTAAAGTGACAGCTTTTCTTTCTAAACTTTGATGAATACCTCTATAATAACACTTAATTTTTAGGTATCATTGAGTTGGGGCCATTATGTTAATCCTATAATACTACTACTTTCCTATACAGTTGCCTAACTGATTAACCCAATTTTAGATTAAATTGACTTTAATACATCCATGATAAGATGTTGTGAAAGTAAAGTCATGGTAATATATAAATGCAACATATGCATATGATCTGGTTCCCATAAAATCTTGTCTGAAAACACTTTTCAAATATCAAAATCAGAAGCCCACAAGTGATAGCAACTAGCTAATAAAGTACAAGAGATATAATTCAACATGCACCGCCAATAATAATTCTTCCATTTACTTTTTTTAATAAGGCTTTCATTAAAAAAATATACATTAAAAATATTACCATTTTCAATAAAGAGAGAAAAAAGAATAATAAGAAAATAAGAATTTTATTATTCACTTAAATTATATTGTACAAAATATTGTACAAAATAAAAATACACATTATAATTATTTATATACAATTCTAATTGGATTTATACTTACACAATTTAAATTATATTTAAATATTAAATCTAATAAAATCTAATCAATATTTTAATATAATGTCTCACAATCCAAGTCGTCGAACATATGCTAATCATAATCGAACTGAACTATTCATAATTTATTTCTCAAATTTAAGAATATGTCAATCTTTAATCTTTTAGTGAAGACGTCGGTCAACTGTGCTTCACTTGAGTAATGTCTAACTTCAAGTTCACCTCGATTTTTCTTTTCCCTCAAGAAGTGAAATCTAGCTTTGATATACTTACTTCTTCCATGCAGAATGGATCATTCATCAGATTTATTGCTGACTTGTTATCGATTTGCAATACAAGAGGTTTCTTGACTCTGACCTTCATTTCTTCAAGTATTGATCTTATCCAAATTCATTGACATGCATCAGAAGACCCTATTATATATTCAACTTCACATGATGACAATGCCATCATAGGTTGCTTCTTCGAACACCATGAGATCGGAGCACCAAATACTTGAAAGAAATATTCAGTTGTGCTTCTTCGATCTTCCTTATCTCCACACCAATCATCATCTGAAAAACAAGTAACTATTGCTTCTTTGTCTTTAGAATCTCGTCTTAATAGAATTTCACAGTCTATCGATCCTTTTAAGTATCTCTGGATTCTTCTTGCAGCCTTCATATGCGACACTCTTGGTTTATCCGTGAATCTGATAACTAATCCGACTGTGAAACCTATATCAAGTCGACTGTTTCACACATACCTCAGAGATCCCACAACTTCCTTGAACAAAGTTACATAGTCTTTGTCTTCCTCACCGTGCTTCTCCAACTTCACATTTGGTTTGACGGGCGAGGATGCATGATTCGAATCATCCATTCTAAATCTCTTGAGTATCTATTTGACATACTTCCTTTGATGTAGCACCATACCTTTCTTAGACATTTGAAATTCCATGCCTAGGAAATAAGACAATTTTCCCAAATTCGACATTTCAAATTCCTTCTTCATCAGCTCTTTGAACTTTGACAAGTTTTCCAAGCTACTTTCAGTTACTAACATGTCATCGACATATAAGCATATTATTGTTATATATTGTGTTATAACCTGAATATAAACACCATACTCATATTTTCATTTGACAAATCCCAATTCAACTAAGTATGAGTCAATATTCTTGTTCCATGCTCTAGGTGCCTGCTTGAGACCATATAGTGCTTTGTGCAACTTATATAATTTACTCACTTCCTTCTGAATCAAAAATCTAGGAGATTGTGTGACATAGAACTCTTCGTCTAAAGGACCATTCAGAAATGATGACTTCACATCTAAATGAAATGTCAACCAGCCTTGGTTACATGTCAATGCTACCACAAGTAGAACAGTCTCCAGCCTTGCTACTAGAGCAAATACTTCATAGTAGTCAAGTCCTTCTCTTTGAAGAAATCCTCGAGCTACTAATATTGCTTTATATCTTGCTATCGACCCTTCAACATTGTGCTTCAACTTGAACACTAGCTTTACTTCGATAGATTTGGTATGTGCCGGTAATTCAACTAACTCCCATATGTTATTTCTTTCGATTGCCTGTAACTCTTCGACCATACATAAATTCCACTATTTAATCTTGAAAGCTTCGATAGGATTAATTGGTTCATAACCTGCAAGTAAAGCAAACTAAACTAATGATCCATCCGGTGCGACTTCATCATCACTTATCACTTCAAAATCGTAAAGTCCTGTTGGAGGAACTCTATTTCCTGATGTCTTTGACTAGTATCAGCCACACCCTCTTTGACTTCGACTGGTTCGAGAATGTCATCAACTCATTCTACTTCGACTTCGACTGGATTCTCAATAATTTCTTCAAATTTAACTTCATGAGATTCTTCATCGAAATCAGAGCTCATCAATGGCATGTTTATAGAATTACTAGAATTCCAATCCTAGGATAAATTTTCATCAATCATAATATCTCGAATCAACACAATCTTCTCATTAATTGGGTTAAATAACTTGTATGCACCAGTTTTATGATATCCTTCCATAATCATAGGTTGACTCTCATCATCAAGCTTTCTTCTTCTTGCATCAGGAACATGCTTGTAACACATAGAGACAAACACCTTCAAATGACTCACTGATGGTCGTTTTCCACTCCACACTTCTTTAGGAACCTTGTTATTCAATTTCTTGGTGGGGCACCTGTTCAGGATATAAACTGCAGTCGAAATAGCTTCACCCCATAAATATTTTGGCAAATTCTTCTTCTTTAGCATGCGTCTCTCGATATCCAATATGGTTTTGTTTCTTATTTTAGCAATTCCATTATGTCGA
Organism: Vicia sativa; assembly: GCA_021764765.1. Taxonomy (NCBI): domain Eukaryota; kingdom Viridiplantae; phylum Streptophyta; class Magnoliopsida; order Fabales; family Fabaceae; genus Vicia; species Vicia sativa. The sequence goes on along the minus strand of CM038797.1, from coordinate 96,332,313 downwards.
GGAGTATAAGGAGCAGTTACCTCATGATTAACACCATATTCTGCACATAACTTTTCAAATATATTGGATGTGTATTCACCACCTCCATTTGTTCGCAGAACTTTGATACTCTTCTCACTCTAGTTTTTGACAAGTATTTTGAATCTCTTAAATATTTCGAATACTTCATCCTTTCTTTTGATCACATAGGTCTATAACTTTCAACTAAACTCATTGACAAATGAAATAAAATATATGTTTCCACCAATGGTATGTTCTTCGAACGGACCACATAAATCTAAATGTACTACTTCGAGTATGCAAGATCATTTCATTGGTATAGTCGAAACAAAATAATTTTTGGATTGCTTTCCTACTAAATAACCTTCACAAAGTTTATAAGGCATCTCAAGACTTGGAATACCGGTAACCATATCTTGAGTAATCATTTGATTGAGTGGTCAAAAATTCAATTGTCCAAACCTCAAATGTCACAAACAACTATCTTTATGGTCGACATCAGTTTTCAAACATTGAACTTCTGACGAACTAATCATAGTCTTAAACGTCATGGTCTTCGACAAAGGAGATTTTAAGACCAAATTGTCTTGGACATTGAACAATTTACATAATCCATCTTTCATGACAATTGAGAAGCCTTTTTCAACCAGTTGTCCAACACTTAACAAGTTGAACTTCATTCTAGGTACATATATCACATCTTTGATCATAGATTTTGCTCAATTACTTAACTAAAAAACCATGTTTCCAGTACCTTCTACTTGCAATGAACTGTTATCAGTAAGTCTTACCTTGCTCTTCTTTGACTCGTCGAAATCTAATAGCCACGCCTTTTAATCTGTCACGTGATTCGATCAGCCTGAGTCGAGAAACCATATTTTGGAACCAATGTGGTTATCTGCAACTGTAGCCAAAACCACCATACCACCTTCAGAATCATCTGAATCATGGCGTGCAAGGTTTGCTCTTTTGTCCTTGCCTTTTGTCGATCCATTGTATTTCCTGTACCAATAATGTTTTTACATGTGACCCTACTTTTCATAGTAGTAGCACTGTACACCTTTTTATCTTCTTTGTTTTTCGATAGTTTCCTTCTCCTCTTTTTGAGGATTCAGAAGCCCTATCTTTGACTTGATGCTTGTGAAGTTTCGACCAAGACTTATTTTCCCGAGCCTTGTCGACTTTGGCTTTGAATTTGTTGGAACCACCATTAATTTTCCATGATTGAGCTTGAAGTTTCTGTATCGATTCCTGAACTCATTTCCTTTCAATAATCCTCATCTCATGCGCCTCCAACGAACCAACCAAATCTTCTACTTTTAGGGTTTCAAGTTTGTTGGATTCTTGAATACCTACGATAACATGATCAAAGTGAGAGGTCAACATACACATTACCTTCTAAACTATCATATTATCAATTATGGTTCCACCACAAACCTTCTTGAGATGGAAAAGTTTCTTAACCTTCGACACATATTCTGCAACTTTTTTCGTCTTCTCCCATCGACAACAACTCATATTGTCAATGCAAGGTTTGTAACTTGACAACCTTGATTTTCTCACCTCCTTCATAATACTTGACCCAAATATCTGATGCATCCTTCACTGATTCAACATGAGATATTATGTCAAAGTTAGTTGCATCTACCACCGTCTGAATTGAATAAGCAGCCTTGCAATCTTTCTTTTTGACTTGATGTGGGCAGTTTTCTATGTTTCGGTTGCATCTGCAGCCAGCGTAGAAACGCCGTCGGTAACTACTTCTAGGGTATCATGGAAGCTAAACAAGGATTGTATATACAGTTATTTCCATCAAGCATTATAAGAGAACTTGGAATGCCTTTATCACCAGTCATCTCTGCATCAGTTGATTCACTTGCCCTAGAAACATGATCTTTAACGTGAAATTCTTGAAAACACGATCAACAACAATAACTAAAAGCTTTGGATATCAATTTGTTAGTGCGTGAGACACTTTTAATAAGGAGAGAAAGAGAGAATAATAAAGAAATAAGAGTTTTATTATTCACTTGAATTGTATTGTACAAAATAAGGATACACACAATGACTATTTATATACAATCCTAATTGGGCTTCGACTTACATAACTTAGATTATATTTAAATATTAAATCTAATCAAAGTGAATATAATATTTCAACAAAAAACATACTCAAATCACCCTATAAAAAAGAAGAGAATCTAAAGAAATGTATATTTAACATATTCTTTACAAAATCACTCATAATTTTAATAGGGATTGAGTCAAAAACTATTTTAGAATTGGCGTTGAGACCTATATTTGCAACAAAAAAAGCCTACGTATGAGTTTCCTTCCATATAAATATGTGTAATGAATAATTTATCTATGTTAGATGGATGTGTGTTGAAGAGTCATTTATTTATAAGCTCCATTGGGACTAAACTTGGTTTGGAGAAGGCTTTGAAAACTAGAGCGCAAACTGTTTCAATCCAAAACTTAATCCAACCACGCTAAGCGCCAAACCTATATCAACAATCACATCATAAAATTCAGCAACTAAAGCATAGGCAGAAGAAATTTTTCATGCAAAAGCTAAAACAAAGTCACCATGCTCATTTCTGAAGATACCGCCACAACCACTCGTGTTGAGGTCCGAATTATAAGCTCCACCACAGTTTATCTTGAACCAAACCATAGATAGAGGAATCCGTAGAACTTCTTCGATGTTGGGAGCCCTTGGATTGCGAACTATCACTCCAAAAACATTTATAAGTACATAGATAGAAATTGTGATCGTAGAGAAATTAACAGTTTTGTTTCCAACCAGTTGAGTTTGAGTAGACATCCAATTGATAGCATTTATGTAAGTTTTGTTGAGGTTTTCATGCTTCAATTTATTCCTAGCAGCCCAAATATGGTTGAGGATGAAAATAAGAGATGCTTTCATAATCACACCCTTGTAATGAATTTCTTTTGTTGCATAAACTAATCCAATATGGCAAAGATTGAGGGATGGACGGAAAGCCGAGCTTCCTTTTGATCCATTATAAAAGAGAAGTAGAAAATATGCAATGAAAGAACATACATGAAGTTATCTCGATCGCAATTACAAAGGCCACACATCGAGACCAGTTGAATACCTCTTGACACTACTTCATGCTCGAGAAAACATGATGTGCTTTGGTGTGGGCTTTGAAACGTCTCTGCCAGTACATGATCAATCACACGACTTGGTTAATCTCCAAAATAGATCCAATCAAGTACGTCTTTGAAAAACCTGCCTTAAAAGGGAGAATCGCTTGATGGCAGATGCTATTATCTGAATATGACATCAAGTACCGCGCCTAAAAAGCGGTCAAAGGAAGCATTCTCGCTGATCACTTGGCTTATCAACCAATCAACGAATACCAATCTCTCAAGTTTGACTTCCCTGACGAGGATGTTATGTACTTAAAGATGAAAGATTGTGACGAACCATTACATGAAGAAGGTCCTGATCCAGAATCTAGATGGGGCTTAATTTTTGATGGAGCAGTTAACGTTTTTGGCAATGGAATTGGGGCAGTCATCATTACTCCCAAGGGTTCTCATATCCTGTTTTCCGCCAGATTACTATTTGATTTCACCAACAACATCGCAGAATATGAAGCTTGTATCATGGGTATCGAAGAAGCCATCGACTTAAGGATCAAGATCCTTGACATATATGGAGATTCAGCCCTTGTGATCAATCAAATCAAAGACAAGTATGAAACTCATCATCTTGGTTTGATTCCCTATCGATATTATGCAAGATGTTCGTTGACTTTCTTCAACAAAGTTGAATTGCATCATATCCTCGAGATCAGAATCGAATGGCAGACGCCTTGGCCACTCTATCTTCCATGTTCAAAGTCAACCATTGGAAAGATATGCCTAAGATCAGCATCAGATGCCTTGAAAGACCTACATATGTGTTTGCAACTGAAGCAGTCATCGATTATAAACTGTGGTTCCATGACATCAAACACTTCCTTCAAACTCAGGAGTACCCACTCGGGGCATCGCACAAAGATAAGAAAACTCTAAGGAGGCTTTCTAGAAATTTCTTCTTGAATGAAGATGTGCTATACAAAAGAAACTTTGACATGGTCTTGCTCAGATGCGTGGATAGACACGAAGCAGACATGATAATTCACGAAGTTCATGAAGGATCCTTTGGAACCCATTCAAATGGGCATGCAATGTCTAGAAAAATCTTGAGAGCAGGATACTATTGGACAACAATAGAATCCGATTGCTGTAAACACGTCAAGAGATGTCACAAGTGCCAGATTTACGCAGATAAGATCCATGTGCCCCCGACTCTACTCAACGTTCTCTCCTCTCCGTGGCCTTTCTCCATGTGGGGCATCGACATGATTGGGATGATTGAACCAAAAGCGTCAAATGGACATCGCTTCATTTTAGTGGCTATTGATTAATTCACCAAATGGGTCGAAGCAGCATCTTACGCCAATGTTACAAGACAAGTGGTTGTGAGGTTCATCAAGAACAACCTCATTTACCGATATGGAGTTCCAAGTAAGATCATTACAGACAATAGATCGAACTTGAACAACAAAATGATGAAAGAATTGTGTGATGAATTCAAGATTGAGCATCATAACTCATCTCCTTACCGACCAAAGATGAACGGCGTCGTGGAAGCTGCCAACAAGAACATCAAAAAGATCATCGAGAAGATGGTCATCACCTACGGCGAAATCGCCATTTGCTCTACATGGGTATCGTGCTTGATCGTACTTCAACGAAACTCCTTTTCTTTAGTATCGGCATGGGGCGGTGCTCCCGTAGAGTTGAAATTCCATCGATGAGAGTTCTCATGGAAGCTAAGTTATCTGAGGCCGAATGGTGTCAAAGCAGATACGACCAGTTGAACTTAATCGAAGAAAAGCGCCTGACCGCTCTGTGTCATGGACAATTATATCAAAGAAGGATGAAGAAATCCTTCGACAAAAAGGTTTGACCTCGTGAATTCCAAGAAGGCAACCTCGTGCTTAAAAAGATTTTGTCTTTTCAACCAAATTCTAGGGGAAATGGACTCCTAATTACGAAGGCCCATACATCGTCAAAAGAAGCTTTTCTGGCGGTGCTATGACTCTCACAACCATGAACGGTGATGAACTCCCGCATCCTGTGAATGTTGATGTATTCAAGAAATACTTTGTCTAAAAAGAAAAAAGAACAGCTCGGTAAGTTGAAAGCCCAAAAAGGGCGGCTTAGGCAAAAATGAGCGTCTCGGTGGACTGAAAACCTGAAAAGGCGGTCCAGGCAAAATTAGAGACAATAAACAGAAAATTATCCTGGTAGATTGAAAACCTGAAAAGGAAATCTAGGCAAAAATAAAGGATCAAAATGACAAAGTAACTGCATCAGTCCATACTTCGTCAATCTGAAGAATCTTCCATCAACAGATCTTCAATCAAATCTTCTAAAGCAACAAGCACAGTTGGAATTCAAAGTTGTTAGGGATAATAGTGGTTATTTGCTTTCAATGTAGCCTTTTCCCAATAAAATATCATTTCCAACTTTTGTAAATAGTCCATGGAATCACGCCTTTGGCTGATTACCATTCTATCAATGAAATTTGAGCCTTTAGCCCATTTGTTTGCAATTCTTGAGTTATTCTATTTTGAGAAATAACGATTTTTCTTGTGAAAATCACTTTTGAAACTGAGAAAAAAAAAGTTTTAAATGAATTTTTACTTCAAATTCTTGAAATAAAAACAAAATTTTCCTTTGAACTATGAACACAGAAAGAATTTCAACAGTTTTCTCCATGAGTGTTTCAACGTAGTCCTTTTCCCAAATACTTTTTGTTGTCTTGTCAAGTATTGTCAGCATACATACGACATTCACAACATTCATCATTCATACATAATTGCATCATTAATACATTATTGCATTTCTCAATGTTTGCTTCAATATCACCTGTTTCGGTTGCATTTATTCCCAAAAACAAGTGTGGGTGTGTCATATCTCCAATAGATTACCCCCAAGCAGAAAAATACATTTTTTTTCTCTTGTCCTCCAATCGAGATCATTCCTCATTGGATACAAAGTCTTGATTGACCGTTTCTTTCCAGTTCATTCCTGGATAGAACCTCATATCTAACCAATTCAGGACTAGATTTCACAAAAAAACTCTACCTGCAAACAGTAAGCAATAGCCTCGTCATCCGAGCTGCTTATTTCCTTTTCATCTTGGAACTTATCATAAAACGATTGTTCTTATTAACAAATCCAATCATGAAAGTTCAAGAAATCCCCACAGTTGTCTTTCTGTCTAAAGAAAAACCTGTGTCTTTACAATCAAAATGCCCGCATCTTCTCAAGAGAGAGATCCCTGGCAAGGTTGTAACTGTAAAAAATAGAAACTCATTTGAGATCTGTTTCCATCATTGTCTATTATTCACAAGGCTGAATACTCAGTAAATTTCTCAAGAATTACCTTTTATAGTTATCACTTTGTTGATGATTGGTAATATCTTCAGGACTCATTACCATAAACTATCACGAGGCTGATAATTGGTAATATCATCTTTAATTACCTTAAACATTGTCATAAGGCTGACAGAAGGTAATCTCCTCGTTTCCCGAAGCGAAACAGATATTCACTTGCGTTGTGAATCTATTTTCCCAGAGAAACATACGTTTGTTTCCCAACAAACAGGATTCTACTTTCTTAGACAGATTGAGGCATCCTCACAATCTTTCCCCAGCATATCATTCTTTGATACCTCCTGGGTAAACTTTCTGCAATCTTTTGGCATCACTCGCATTTTTTGGTATCTTAGGTCCAAAATCTGCGTATTCTGATATTTAAGTCTCTTCACACCTATCGAGACGAAGATTTTCATCTTCATATCTCAGGTTAAAGAAACTTAAATAGGGGCATCTGTCATACCCCAATTTTTGGCCTAAGATACCACCTTACCTTATTCACATATGCATCATTGCATCACTAACAGTTTCAGAACAGGATAGATCGTGTGTGTGCTCCTAAAGTCAAAGTTAGGGTTTTATCAAAATTTCATCTGTTCAAGATATGATCAATTAGGGTTTGAGTCTCCACTCACCTCAATTGATCTATCTTAATCAATCATCAACATTTGATCTCCAAATTCCCAACTTTTTCTCATGATCTGCCTTGAATCGACTAACTAGGGTTTTGATCAGAAATAGTGAATCATTGACTTTCTACTCAATGAATGACCTATTTGCTTGAAGATTGATCTTAACATCCTCAATACAACATCTTAACCTAATTTCTTGGTTAAAAACATTACAAAATCCATGTTTCTTCATCAGACAAATTCTGAATCATCTGATGAAAATTCATCTGTTCAAAAAGTCAAACTTTGACTTTTGGTCAACTTTTTCAAGTCCAAACTTTTTCAATCATAAAATCATTTCAAATAATCCATCATGATAATAAAAACTCAAGAAATGTGAAAAAGTCAACAAAAAGTCAAAGTTGGAATTTTTTCTAACACTTAGAAAAATATTCAAGTGTTAAGAAACATGGTTTTTCCTTACTTTCATGGCCATTTTTCACCTAGATCCATTTTGATTCAAGAAAAACTCAAAACATGAAAGTTGTAGATATTGTTACAAGCTTTCTAAAATGTCCAAGAACTTGCAAAAACACTTTGTGTAGCTAGGGTTTTGATTTTGAAACATAGAGCTCCAAAGCCATGGATTTTCGAAATCATGCATCAAAATTACAAGTTATTTTGCAACTTCTTCCCTTCTAGAAGCCTTGTCACCAAATGAGATAGGATTTAAGAGAAAAAATCTGATGGAAATGGTTAGGAAAAGATAAAAACACTTGAGTTTTTTTAACCAATGATTACAAGATTCCATTTGCATTTAATGAAGGAATATTCCTTTCTTAAGCCTTAAGCTCCAAGTTGCAAGCTCTTCTAATCTTATCTTGCCTTGCCATTCAGAATTCCTTGCCTATAAATAGAGGTTCTTACTTCATTCAAAAATTACACCTAAAACACTCCAAACATGCTTTCTCACTCATTTCTTATTTTGCAAGTTTCTAAGTTTCAAAGAGGTTAGAATTCCAAATTGCAAATCCTGCAAGTTCTAACCAAAGGTGTCATTCAAACATCTTCTAAACATCATTTAGAAGTTGTTTGAAACTTCAAATCATCAGAAAATAAGCCAAGAGTCAGTTTGCTCCAGAAAACTTCATTTGTACAAGTTTTGAGCCAAAACTTCCAAACTTGAAATCCACTCGTGTTTGTTCTGATTTTTCACTTCAGACACACTCTATACAACATATAGAGATTGTCCAAACACTTAAACAAGTTTTGGAACAGCTCCATCATCATCTTCCATTTCACAACCAGCAGCCTGCAACTGGACTTGGGCAAGAGGAATCAGAGACCTTCAAATCAAGGTAAGTGATGGAACACACTCAGTAACATTCAAGGAAGCTCCTGGGATCAGCAAAACGCATCTGGAAGTCCATATCTGGATTCTGCAAATTCCAGCCAAGGTAAGTTATATGCGTTTTTTGAATATCATGATACATGTGTTCTTAGCATAAAATTTGCAAAAGAAAGTGTTCATATGATCATTCCAAAGCTAACTGAATCCTTAATTGCAATTAAAATCAATCGTGTCATGAGATATATGAATTTGTTTAGTTAGGTCAAGTTTGGGAATATCCAAAATTAGAGCTCATTTCTGACTTACAGCTTTTTATTTACATGGTTGAGTTCGTCTTGAAATTCTAATCATGATTGGTGTTTGAAGTTTTTGAATTGGTTGAGAAACGAAGGATCTCAAATATTGAGCCATGGGTGTTCGTGTTCGTTTCCACGAAGAAGATGAAGTGGGAAAACAGAAAATCAAAACTTGAAATATAATATATTTGTTTGGATGTGATTAAATGAACGGAAGTATTACCGCCCCAGCGGTTGCCAGCACGCTCTTAATCCTTTCCTTTTCCTCAAGGCCCAGGGTTCGAATCCCCCTGAGACCTTTTTTTTATAAAAGGCATCATCAGCTTCTGATGCTTGCTTCTTCAGAAGCGCTTCTGAGGCTCAAACCTCCAGAAGTACTTCTGATGCTTCAATCTCCAGAAGCATTCAGCTTTTACTACCTTCAGAAGCACTTGTAGTACTTCTACCTCCAGAAGCATCAAGCTTCTAACATCTCCAGAAGCATCAAGCTTCTAACATCCCCAGAAGCAACGCGCTTCTCATTCATCCAGAAGCAGCCAACTTCTAGTACTTCCAGAAGCAGCATGCTTCTAATACCTCCAGAAGCAGCATGCTTCCACACTCTCCAGAAGCAACACGCTTTTGGCTTCCTCCAGAAGCAACATGCTTCTAACCCCCCTCCTTCAGAAGCAGCCAGCTTCTGACCCCATCAGAAGCATCCAACTTCTAAACTTTTTCAAAAACTTCATTTTTTCAAAACTCCTTCAAAACAAGGTGATTAAATAACAAGTCAAGCAAATGGCTTAGTGGAAAAAATCTTCACTTCTAATCCAAAAGTCCAAGGTTCAAACCTCCTTAGGACCAAAACTCTTTTTTATCACTAATTTTCTCAAGTTTTTTTAACAAACTTCAACATTTTCAAAAACTAATCAAAACTTCTCATTTTGAGATGATTTTTTTGCACACTTGTCATTTAGTATACCTATTTTATGATTATGTCAAAAAAATCCAAAAAAATATTTTCTTTTTGATTATATTTTTATTAGGTTCAAAAATGTTTTCTTTCCAATTTTCAAACCTAATCTTTTTCAAAACTTCTTGTGAATATCCTTCACTTTTCAAAATCATTTTCAAAACCTTTTTCAAAAACCTTTCAATAAACTTACACGCCTTTTTCCATGATCAATTAGATTTAAAGATAAACCGAACCAGGTTTCTCCTTGAATTTCTTAATTGATCATGGGCCTCCCTCACGGTGTAAGTCCCAACTCTCATATGTACATATTCATTTCCTTGTACATAACCACCCTTTCGTGTACATATTCATTTCCTTGTACACATTCAATCATCTTTGTAAATATTCAAGCATAAACAAACTTCGTTCGTTTGTTTTCATCCGCTTGTTTATACACCGATTCCATTGGTATTAAGAGGAGCATTATTCTCGATGAAACTGCTTTTAAACCAATGGGCCTCCCTTAAGGTGTAAGTCCCAAACCCTTTGTATATATTCAAGTTACACTTGCTTTAATTGCTTGTTTTATACACTTGTTTATATTTCCTTCATAAACTCCTGTGAATACACGTCACACACTTGTTTATATAACTATTCAGTTATAACATAACAACTAGCCTAACAACTAGGTTCCCTTTTAGCCTCCTCTTAGGCTTCATATAAGATAACTCATTTACTGAGTTTAGCCTCCTCTTAGGCTTCATATAAGAAAACTCACCCGTTGAGTTTAGCCTCCGCTTAGGCTTCATATAAGACAACTCCCCTGCTGAGTTTAGCCTCCTCTTGGGCTTCGTTCAAAAGAACTCCCTCGTTGAGTTTAGCCTTCTCTTGGGCATCAAACAAAAAAGAGACCTAGAAATCTCTTAACAGCCTCCTATTGGGCTTCCAATACAAAGAATCACCCGCGCTAGGATAGAACCACGAGTATGATTTCCCGGTGAAATCACTCTTGAATCCTAAGAGGATGGTTTCCCGGTGAAACCACTCTTAAAGCCAAAGCCATCCATACCCTATAGCTTCCTCTTGAGCTTCATGCAAGGACCCTCGATGACCCTCGGAATGTCTTCTCTTGGGCTCACAATGCAAGGACCCTCGATGACCCTCGGAATGCCTCCTCTTGGGCTTACAATACAAGGACCCACAGGCTTCTTAAAAGCATCTCCTAATCCATAATCAATTTCTCCTCGAGATTTAGACATTTATCATCTCTATGGAAGAAATATCTCATCTATCACATCACATACAATTCAAACACTCTTTTCAAATCACACTCTTTTCAAACAAAAACATCTTTTAACTGTAAGTGGTAACGCTTGTACACTCAAGCAAAACACCAAAACTTACAATTAAAGATTCAATCATCATTCAAACATCTTTCTTAACTCGTAAGTGGTAACGCTTGTACACTCAAGCAAAACACCTAATACTTACGATGAAAGATTCAATCAATCAACCCTTAAAAATGTATGTGATGAAATAGATTAGATACATTTTTCATTAAGATGACATTTGTCTTTGTCTCTTAATAGCATCCTTTGCTTCCACTAGCATAAGTGGGAACTACGATTGCTCTGACTTTCTCAACCTCCCTTTGAGAATATGTAGGCACAAGGTCTCATCCTTGGCGAGCACACTTCTTTCTCCCTTAAACTAAACAAAACCATAGCTCCCTTAGATCCGAGCTACAGATGCTCTGATTCCCATTAAGGGATATGTATGCAGAAGATCCCAATGATCTTTGCGAGCACAATAATAACAAAACTTAGGATCCCAAATAACCTATCTTTCTTAGAATAGCAAATTAAAACACACAAACCTATCAAAAATATTCATATATATATATATATATATATATATATATATAAATAAGGCTATAGATAATTATATATATATAGGGTGCCACATCTTTTCCCTTTATATAACAAACCCCCTTGCTCAGATCTCTCCCCAATGCGTTGCGTCTAGTTCACGCTAGTCGCACCGCATATCATTATTCATTGAGGGTATTGCAGCTTTCCCCTTTTTCATCTCATTTTTCTTATTTTGGAAACAATAAAGCTTGATGCTCGCGACATCTTTAAAAAAAAATCAAAAGAGTAAATCGTTTTGAGCCAGAGATTCGAATTCCGATTTGATTCCCTTGTTCGTCACTTTTTAACGCGAACAATGTGCACTTAGCACACAATCAATTTGATTTTCTCCATATCATCTTTCTTCAGCTTCTGTAGTTTTCGTCTTTTATCCGTTGAAGGAATTTGCATAGAAGACTGAAGAGAATGCTGCATACTTATCCCTTTTTATTTTACTCACTGTATCTTTTGAATTTACCACTATTAAGTGTTATGCACGGCTAAGCTTTTATACCAAATGAAAGTGAGAAAATATACAAGAATGGGGAGTTGAATTGTGTATATAAGATCTTACTTCATTTCGAATCTTGATTAAAACCTAATAGAAGAGATTAAATTTCTGGTAAAAAAGAAATAAGTTATACAAGACTCTGTCTTCAGAGTTAAGTGCATAGTGGAATAAATAAATGTAGAAGTAAATAAAGTGACACACACATATCCTGGCTCTCCTTAAATTGAGTGTAGTTTAGTCCCCAGTCGGTACCAGATATTATCATTATAGTCATTCAAATTATAGTTTTCTTAATCACAATAGAATGAGACTTCTTCGCTCAATCACTCATGCAACAGACTTTCTTGCCTAAACCTACAGTTCAGGACTTTCTACATAAGTCCTCGAATAAGAGACTTCCTTGTGAAATCCCTGAAAATTGAGACATCCTGCTCACGCCCTCAAACAAGAGATATCCTTGCTTAAACCTACAGTTCAATACTTCCTGTGCAAGTCCTCATATAAGAGACTTTCTAGCACAATCCCTCAAGATCGAGACTTCCTACTAAAGCCCTCATACAAGAGACTTCCTTGTATAAACCTACAGTTCAGGACTTCCTGCTCAAGTCCTCAGTCATGAGACTTCCTTGCTCAATCCCTCAAGATTGAGACTTCATGCTTAAGCCCTCAAGTAAGAGACTTATTTGCCTAAACCTACAGTTTAGGGTTTCCTGCTCAAGTCCTCAGCAAGAGATTTCCTTGCCTAAAACTATAGTTCATGACTTCCTACTCAATTCCTTAGACAAGACACTTCCTTGCTCAATCCCTCAAGATCAAGACTTCCTACTTGAGCCCTCAAACAATAGACTTTTTTTTACGAAACCTCGATTAAGGACTTTTTGCTCAATCAAACTAGATAGAGACTTGTGCTCCAAATTCTCTTTAAAAGGGAATTTGTTATTAACCTTGTGTTTATATGTGCGCTTCTTAGTTAATCAGATACATAAATTTTTACACTTTGAGCAAACTATAAGTTAAGTAGCTTTTAAGTGCATAGGAATGAATTTTTCATTATTTCTCTTCTTCTTATGCGTTGATAAAATTTATTGATGTGCCTTATTGTTATATTGATATGTTGATCATATTCATATATTCTTTATTTTTTACTCACCTAGTCATATATGAACATGTCTCACTCTACTCTCTTCTCTCTTGACACGCATTAACCGTTCTTGTTAGATTTCTTCTCTTTACTATGTGTTTCTCTCATATGTGTTTTTTGTGTAAGATCATTTTCTCTCAACCCCTATGATGTGATCTAGTCTCACATACTTGTGTATAGCATCATACACACACACACGCACTTCTTCTTCAAACTTCTTCTCCTTTTATAGATTCTGAAATATATCATGTGAAGATTGAGACTTACCATAGTATGTAACACCCCATATTTTCAATTATTACTAATTTAGAATTTTAATTATTAATTTAATTAAAATTTTATTTTTGAGAATTATTGAATTATTGGGACTATTGGAAATTAAAATAAAGAAGATGAAGTGGGCTTATGTTATGATTAGTAGAAAAGAGGAGGTGTAAGTAAGTAAGACTTATTAATTTATTTTATTATTATTATTATTTAATAAAATAAGGAGTTGGAAAGAAAAAGGAATTAGAGACCAAATTGTGAGAAACAGAGGAGTCGTACGAAGAGAGGAGAGAAAAAGGGAAGAAGAACTCCAAGGCTCAAGAGACTCAAGAAACTTGGCTAAGGTAAGGGGTGATTACTCTAGTTATTATTCATTATAGGTTTTGAGATAATATGATAGATTGAGTGGATTAGGAATCCCAAATTAGGATATTAAGGTTTAGGAATTTTAGACCCTAAATACATAAATTGATGAAACTGATGCAATTGGATGATATAGTGTTGTTATATGATGTTATAGTATGTTAGAATTGGATTTAATTATGTATTTAAAGTTGTTTTGGTGTTGTTTATGATTGGGGTCGAATTTGGATGGATTGGAAAATGTTGATTGCTGTCGAGATGCTTTTTTCTGCTACAGCCCTTGTGGGGACCGCTTACCACTGTGTTATTTTCTGGAAAATCCAAATTTTGGCTTCGGTAACCGGTTACCCCAGAATGGTAACCGATTACCACGTGTTTTAAAGGAGAAGTGAAGCTACTGACTTGGTGATAATCGGTTACCACTGAAGCTTTTTGGGAAAATATTAATTTTGAAAAATTCATAACTTTCAAACCGTAAGTTCGTTTTAATCGCCGTTTTGGACATCATGACTTACATTAAATGTTCTATCTTATAAAATAAAGAAAATGGCAGTAGCTCAATTTTATTTAAAAAGTTCTGATTTTCCTAAATTATGTTTGGTTTATACATTGTTTGCATACTTTGACTTATATGTAACGATGTGTTTGCTGTGGTATTGTTATGAATGCATAATGTTGCTTGATTATGTATGTTGGTGATAGCACTATGGGTTGAAGTATAACTGCTTGTGTATGTTGTAATTGCTAAATAGGGTGAAGTAATTGCTTATGATATTCTGATTATTGTATGAATTTATAATGCTTAATAATTATGATGTAGTCTCACCCTTACTGTTGATCATTTTCAGATTGAAGTTTAGCAGCTTAGACGCTTAGTGAGGATAACTTGTAGAGCTAGATTACGTTATTATTGAGTCCAGTGTCATGCTCTGATTTGTAACACTGGAGAATGTTTATTTTAGAGTTACTACTAAACTCTTATTTTGTTTAATTGTTTTACTTGGATATTGATTTTGTGGGATTAAGGCATTGACCTCATTGAGGATATTTTGTGGTTTTTGAATTATCCAAGTTATGGAGAATATTCTGATGTGTTAAACATGTTGTTTAATTATTTCAATTAATTTCGTTCTTCAGAAAAGCATGACATTTGTGTGAAAATTATTTTAAATAAATTGTGACATCCTTATTTATATGTTTACTCTGAAATCTATTTTATTTTCCGCGGGGTTTTAGAAGGGTGTTACAATAGTGGTATCAGAGCATAGTTGGTTGTTGTGACCAGTGTCTTAGTGTCATTTTCCTTTTGTATGCGACTAGTGCAAGGTAACACTGTCAATACTTGTGTTCTAATGAGAACTGTTTTGTGAAATTCTCATAACGATGGCTGGAAGAGGTAATGGAAGAGATGACACTGCAATTACTGAGGCTTTGGGAATGCTTGCTGGTGTGCTTGGAGGAAATCTCAATGGATCTGGTATTGGTGCAGATAGGCAACTGGGAAACCTTCAAAGAAACAATCCTCCGTTGTTCAAGGGTACGCATGACCCTAAAGGCGCTCAAAAGTGGCTGAAGGAAATTGAAAGGATCTTGTCACACCCTAAAATTTTGCCCTGATTCTTCATGATTTCATTTGCATTTGCATCATTTTTTCAGCATTAATGAACAATTTTGCTTTATTTGTGAATTTTTGTCCAATTATCTTCATATTCATAGCATTCACATTGCATTCAAATTTATCATTAAACTTTTTACTAATTTTTTATTTTTGTTGAATTTATGTTTGATTTTGCACTTTTATTAGTTTTAATCAATTTTCGCATGAATTTTGTTTCATAATCAAATTTGCATCTTTTACTTAATTTTAAATTTTTGCATTTTTATATGAGTTCTTTGCATTTATAAATTACATAGTTACCGTAATTATGTATATAATTACCATTTAAAACAATTAAGTTACATCATTAAGTGTTGCATTAGTTCTCTATTTAGAAAAAATAAATAAA
The DNA here is from genome assembly GCA_021764765.1 of Vicia sativa. Lineage (NCBI taxonomy): Eukaryota > Viridiplantae > Streptophyta > Magnoliopsida > Fabales > Fabaceae > Vicia > Vicia sativa. The sequence goes on along the minus strand of CM038797.1, from coordinate 96,316,455 downwards.
AAATAATAGTAGAGTTTGTTTCGCCAAGTTTTGAGGTCACTAGTTTCATCAAGTCCACACCATCCCACATTTTTCTCTCCTACCACCAATGTAAAAATCCCTGCAAAAATTCAAAACAAGACATAATATCAGTACATCAAATTCATCCCACTCTCAATTCAAATTCCTCCACTCACCTTTCCACTCTTTCATCCAGTACTAATAAAACTTCATCACCAAGTTTACTATCTTGATCTTATCCATTCTCCCACAAATGCCCTCACTCTTTCTTCCTATAAAATAACCTTCACCATACACCAACAGGGGGGCAGAAAATCACGACCTCACTCAACCTTGCTTAACCAAACCCAGAGCAATATAAAACCACACCATTTCTCAAACCTCATACACCATTAACTCATTCTTCATCAACACAACCACCTTCAACCCTCCTATTTCACGCATAATCCTTCACAACCAGTCACCGAAACCCCTTCCCATCTTCATCCATCTCTAAATCCCACTGTGTTCTTCCAAACCTCACTAACCTCTGCTCAACTCGTTCTAACACCACCATATTTACAGTTTCTCTCCACTTAACCATAAAACTTCACACTTCATTTCAGAACCACCTTCATCAACTCCTCAACATTACCATACAAACTTCGTTCAACCACAACCTTCCCAAACCAGCAATCCCATCCAAAAAATACCACTCCTCCATACCTCACTCTAAAAAATGATTCACACTCACCTCTCCAAATCCACAACAAAGCCATCCCTTCACATGCAGCACTCACAACCCTCAACCAAAACCGTTCACAGACGAATTCAGAGAGCTCAGCACAACAAATCTGAAATAGATCGAGACCGAAATAGAAGAAGGAGGAGGGCACGAAGCCGACACGCACAGATTCAAGAACCTACCTGGAAAGTCACCATCAAAGCTTAAGTTTGGTAGTGTTGTACCCCAAAATTTACCCTCTTCTTTTCTGCGTTCTTGGCTTATAATCCGGTTGCATAAGCATACATGTAGTTGCATGCATAAGCATTGATCATGAGGATTACCAGGTTCAAGGTATTCTGAATGCATATCTCTCATCTCCTGGGGTGTTTTCTGTTGATGTTCGACGAGAAGGTCCCTCTCATTATTGTCTACAACTTTCATTTGAAGGTCGAGAGCAGGTTTTGCGAGGAAGGTCCTCAAAGAAACAGTTTCATCCAGTGCATTAAGCTAAAATTTAGTGCTGAACCATGCATTTTTCCCACTAAAAAGTCTTTATCTCCTAGCTGGAAACTCGGAATCGAGCGGGACCGATTTCTAAAGTTCTGTATCGAAGTCCCCTATAACTTTCATTTGAAACTCGGGAGCTGGTTCCTCATCGATCAGTACCAGAATTTCATTCTTTGAAGTTGGTTTCGAGCTGAAATGAGCAATTTTTCATCTGATACGTGAAGTTCGGAATATCATATCTCGCTCGATTTTCATCGAAACGAGATGGGACTAGTGCCAAAAGTTCACAAATTTCGTCAGCTTTGTTTGTCTTACAAATATTCATTCGCAAATTTTGATCAGAGGATCCTCGTTCGAGGCATTTTTCTCGGAAGAGCGCAAATAAGATTCTGCATGTGTCAGTTGTTCTAAATCGGTGCTGAAACTTCAAAAATTCTTATTTTCTCGACCGTTCACCGGATCAAGTCGGGATTTTGATTCGCGCAAGCAAAATCGCATTACGGATACCTTTCATTTACATTCCGACTCCGAATTCCGCACAGATTTGGCTGTTTCGGATTAATTACGAAAATTATTTGGATAATCATGATTTAGGCTTGATTATGGTTTTTAGGCCCAATTCCTAGAAACTATAAATAGATTTTCCACTTCACAAACAAGGGGGTATTTTTGAAACAACACAATCATTTACAAAATTCTCACTACCAAATCATACTCTAATTCTCTCAACACACCAAAGCAAAAACTCTGAAAAAAGTTCAAATTACAACTTTCCCTCCAAGCAACCACCGCTGGCCGCCACCGGACCTCCGTCCAACACCTGCTTCAGCCACAGACCGCGCTAAGCGCGCCTTCCGCGCTAAGCGCGCTCTGCGATTTCTAGTTTTCTTATTCGCAGCATCTCTCTCTTCAATCTAGATCTTCCTCTACTCCTTCTGCACGTGTTTGACATGGAAGGAACGACTTCATCTTGATTTTCTCTCCAATTGCAAGATTCAAGGATTTCGACTTCATCTTCTTCAATCCTCCATTGAAGATTCCAAGTTTTCTTCAAGTGTTCAAGGTTGATTCTGAAGATTATCATCAATACGTCACTGATTTGGTATTTTCTTTAAAGAGCACAAGGAATTCCTCTTCAATTTGGCTCAAACTTCAAGTTCAAGTAAGTGTTAAGTTCATATAAGCACTTATTTTAAGTTGTTCTTGACTTTAAGCTTTTCTTGAAATTGGACATTGAAATTGCATGCATATTCAATGTAGATTCTGAATCTTGAGCTTGTGCTCTTGAATTCTTTGATTTGAACTGGATTTTGCCGCCTTATTTGTGTCGGAGTGAAGCTTTTTGTACATAGCACGCATAAATCCTTGTGCATTTGTGTTTTCTTTGCACATAAGTCATAAATTCATGCATCTTGCATCACCTATCACATGCTCATGCATTAGAGAGCATTTAGTTTGATTTGATTGCATCGATCCATGATGATTTGAAGCATGGTTTGCATTTGACATGTAGACATCCGAGCGCTAGGCATGGCAAATAAACCCGGCCCCACTGGGGCCCGCCCGCCCCCGCCCTGAAATTAGCGGGGAAAACCCGTTTAACGGGGGGACGGTGCGGGTAAAACCGTTTTTATTCTGAGGCGGGTGATGGTAATACCGCCGCCCGCACGCCAACTAAATTTATTTTATTTTATTTGTTTTTAATAGTTTTATTAATTATTTACACTTTTTATACTTTTTAATGTTATAATATTATGTTTATTAGAATTATTATTTATTTTTTTGAAAATAAAATTTAAATAAAACTATCAAACTTGAAAAATACTTTTAAAAATAAAAATAAAATAAAAATTTTATTCGGGCGGGTGCGGGTAAACTCGTTTCTTGTTGGGGGTGGGGGTGGGGGCGGGTGAACAAATTTTAGCCCCGAACGGGTGCGGGTGCGGGTCTGGGTCTGGAAGGCGGGTGCGGATCTGGGTGTGCTTAAACCCGCCCACGACCCGCCCACAACCCGCCCCGTTGCCATCCCTACCGAGCGCCGTGATCATTAGGCACACTATGCATTGTACATGAATCCATTGCATATGCATTTTAGGTGTTTGTGTTAATTTGTAACCTTGGTCCAAATGAAAGTTTCTGATGCCTCTAGGAAGCACGACTCGTTTGCATTGTTCCTTCACCAAATGAACATTAGAATTGTGAATTCCACTTGCATTCTTGGCATGTTCATTCATCTACCTTACACATGAACATTGGAATTGTGAATTTCACTTGCATTCTTGGCATGTTCATGCATCTACCTCACACATGAACACTAGAATTGTGAATTTCACTTGCATTCTTGGCATGTTCGTGCATTTATCTTCAAATGAACATTAGGATTGTTATTTCACTCGCATCCTTAGCATGTTCATGCATCCTTTACCTTACACATGAGCATTAGGATTGTTATTGTAACTCGCATCCTTGGCATGTTCATGCATCCCTTACTTCGCACATGAGCATTAGGATTATCATCGTAACTCGCATCCTTGGCATGTTCATGCATCCTTTATTTCACACAAATGAACATTGGAATTATCAAATTGATTTGCATTCCTTGCATTTTCATGTATTTGCTTCATATGAACATTGGAATTATCATTTTGATTTGCATTCCCCGCATGTTCATGCATCTCTGAACATTGGTTTTATCGATTCGATTTGCATTCCTCGCATGTTCATGCATCTATAAACATTGGCTTTATCAATTCTATTTGCATTCCTCGCATGTTCATGCATCTATGAACATTGGTTTTATCGATTCGATTTGCATTCCTCGCATGTTCATGCATCTATGAACATTGGCTTTATCGATTCGATTTGCATTCCTCGCATGTTCATGCATATACTCTTCATCTATGAACGTTGGTTTTATCGTTTCGATTTGCATTCCTCGCATGTTCATGCATGTACTCTTCATCTATGAACATTGATTTTATCGATTCGATTTGCATTCCTCACATGTTCATGCATGTACTCTTCATCTATAAACATTGGTTTTATCGATTCGATTTGCATTCCTCACGTGTTCATTTGACTTTCACTTTCTACGGGACTATGGCCTAACACTATGGATTGAATTTTGACATGAGAGCTCATGAACAGGTGGTCCGGACCAAAAAATAACATTTTTGCAGGTTACAGGTCGCGCTTAGCGCCACCAGGAGCGCGCTAAGCGCCAAATATTCTGACTTTTTGTTTTGCAGGTCGCGCTTAGCGCGGTCCAGGGCACGCTAAGCGCGCTGGTCTCTGTTTGAGCAGCGCTTAGCGCGGTATAGCATGCTTAGCGCGGCCTGTGCTGGTGTATTTTTCTATTCTTTCTCGATTTTAATAGCAAACAGTAGGCACCCTAGCCACGCCAAGCTGTTGTTTGTGCTCTGTTTCATGCAGGGGCTTGTGTTGCATGTACATACGACACATTTCTCCGATGTTAGTATGCATACGCATATACTCTTTTACTTTATTTTTAGGTCTAACTCCCTTCCTGCCGGTGTTGTGTGCTTGTACACCCACGTGTACGACTCTTCTGCCTTGTTTTTGCTTGTTCTAATCTCGTTCTTGCAGGCATTGTTGCTTCGGATGCGTATCGACACGTATTCCGCTTGTTTTGATGCTTTGAACAATTCTCACCGATTTATTCTTATTGCACGACTGCAGTACTTGAAGTTTTCCGGAGTATTTCTATATCTTGCAATGTTCTTCGGATTCTATATTCGTTCCGTAGTTTCTACACCACTTATTGCATTCTCTTACAGCTTTCTTAGATATCATGAGAAGTAGGGCTTTACAACTTTCTTTTGCCATGAGAAGTAGGAATAGAGATGCATGATGGGGCTTCCGTAGCTGGAGCATGTTCAGGAACCCCTCTGGTTTATTTAAAGACCCGTTTAGGGAAATTCTACCTGTGGATTGTGTTTGTCTGTTTGTTTCCTTCAGGTTCGCTCGGTTAGGATAGGTTCTCTAGCCTAGACATTAGGATCCACACCCTTTGCATGTTAACATAGGTAGAGATTCCCTTACATCCTCAACCATAGGTCCAACCATTGCATGTCAACATTAGGGTTAGTACTTAGCTAGTCTCCCTTTTGTTTTGTTAGTTTCTTTTGCATCTTTGCATATAATAAAACTAAAACCTGCTTTTCTTTTCTCTTTGAAAACAAAACACTTAATAATGGTTTGAACTCCTTTCTCAAGGTAAAAAAAACCAATCAACACCAACTCTTTTCGCCTTCGCGCACTCCTTTTATTTTGTGTTTAAAACCTTTTTCACAAGTAAAAAACATAAAACCCGCCAAAACAAGTGAGCCGAACTACAAAGCTCTGACTTTCCCATTGCACGAGGGAATACATAGGCATCTTGTCGCGGGGCTCGATCGAGCAAACTTTGTAAATACTTCCTTCTTTTCCCTGTGGTTTCTTTATTTCTCCTTTCTTTTGCATGCATGATAGCGATTAAGCATAGATAGATACAACACACCCTTTAGCTAGAAATAGAAAGTGGATATTGTAGAGTACTACGGGCGTGTGGGGTGCTAATCCCTTCCCCTCGCGTAACTAACTCCCTTACCTAGATTCTGTTGATCTCTCGGTCATAGGACCGCGATTTCTCCCTTCAGATTTACTCGATGTTTTCCTTTCTCCGTCGTGAGATAAAATACGTTTGATGGCGACTCTATTGATACACCATTATCATTCAAAGGTTCAACCGAGTGATTTCAGGTAGGTCCGTCGATTTTTCATTTTTCTGTTAGCTTATAATCCAATTTCATTGTTTCCAACTATTTAGCTTGTAGGAGTAAATTGTAATCTTCAATAGTGAAATTGGGGTTTTGTTGGGGATTAGGGATTTATTACTGTTGTTTTTGTTCGCTATGTTGGATGCTTGATCGGCATGCCATGAGATTCGAGAGAGGGAGTTTCGATTCTATTTTGTTTGACGAATGGCCATAGATGAGAATTGGTTGTGAAGTCAGCGTGTGAGAATAGAAGCGTGTAAATAGAAATAGAGGTATGCATGGAGGGATTGTTTTAATGTACGTTTATCACATAATTGGTTTTAAATAAGAGTTTATTGGAAAAATCAAGAAGTAGTAAGCATGCGGTGGCCAAGTATCTTTTAGGGTTTGGTGACCATTTTCAAATCTGAACTGGGCCTTGTCTTTTGGGCCTAACAGGTTAAAACCCATCGCTTTTTCATATTGCACACCCCATTTTTCTTTTCAAACTCGTTTTTTAGTTAATTAAGTTTTGTGTCAAATAATTAATCATTTCAATTAAATTTTAACTATTTTGGTACCATATACGTAGAGTCGTGTTGCATTGCATTATTGTATGTGTTATAACATAATTGAAAGAATTCCAGTGTTATAATATGATTATTGTATGTTATTGTATGTTAACGACTTATGTATTTTTTGGTGATGAAATGATTGAATCTAAATATGTTAAATAGGGTGAAGTAATTGCTTATGATATTCTGATTATTGTATGAATTTATAATGCTTAATAATTATGATGTAGTCTCACCCTTACTGTTGATCATTTTCAGATTGAAGTTTAGCAGCTTAGGCGTTTGGTGATGATAGCTCGTAGAGCTAGATTACGTTATTATCGAGTCTGGGTGTCATGCTCTGATTTGTAACGTTGAAGAACATTTGTTTTAGAGTTACTACTAAAGTCTTATTTGGTTTAATTTTTTAACTTGGATATTGATTTTGTGGGATTAAGGCATTGACCTCATTGAGGATATTTTGTGGTTTTTGAATTATCCAAGTTATGGAGAATATTCCGCTGTGTTAAACATGTTTAATTATTTCAATTGATTTCGTTCTTCAGAAAAACATGACATTTGTGTGAAAATTATTTTAAATAAAAATTGTGACATCCTTGTTTACATGTTTACTCTAAAATCTATTTTATTTTCCGCGAGGTATTAGAAGGGTGTTATATAGTACATGATAATTGTTGAAGATTGAAACTTCCTATAGCACAACTAGTCGTTGAAGGTGTTTAGTTATAACACATAAAGTGAAGCTGCAACGAACGTTCTCACGAAATCTTCTTTAGACAATTAAGCAAATTTAAATTGACACACTCTAAACATTTGTACACATCTTGATCAAACTGACACAGTCTAAACCTTGTAAACTTTTGAAAATATAAAATTGATTAATTATAAAGATTAGTTATTACATTTTATAATCTAATATTTAAATAATGTATATTATATAATTTATTAGTTAATAAATTATTGAAACTAATTAATAAATCATAAATAATATAAATAATTAATAAGATATATTTTTGTGAATAATAGAATAATAAAACTGATTGATGATAGAATTTTCTATATGTGTTACAAATTACTTTTTTTGAAAAAACATGGTTTATGAATATTATTTTATTATTTTAATATTTTTAAAAAGTTTGAAAAAAAACGTTTAATGGTAAATATTACCTGCAACTTTTATATATATTGATAACTGATCTATAAACATTAATAATTTAATATAATTTGATTAGATAATTGTACATAAATATTTTAAAGCGGAAGGTTATAATTAAATTTAGTGTAGCTATGTTAGAGTACTCTGAGGTAATAATTTAACTTTGAGAGTATACGATCTAAACCAACTAATTGTACAGGATGCTTTTTCATTGAAAGTTGAAACACACCGTCGTGTATATCATATTAAGTGCACATGATATGAATGTAAAACAAACAGCACCGATTGAAGTTACATTTCTCTAACAATTATGGCTTGTTTTGAGATACAAGTTTGGTAAATGAAAGAAAGAAGTTTCGTCTTGATGAGAGGTGCCAAGAACAGACGAATTTCGAGTTGTCACTCTAGTGTCAGAGTCTGTCACTTTGATCAAGATGTTTACAAAGGTTTAGAATTTTAACTTTTTCTCCTTTTGTGTGAAAAACAGGTGCAACGAACGCTGTGAATAATTGTGGAAAAAACAGTGTGCATGCATTAAATGCTACGAGCTACTATTGTTAGTAGTTGAAACGAATTAAAGAGTTAGAGGGGCCAATATAGTAGAATATATATCCTTCCTGGGGTTATAAAAGTCTCTCATCATGCTAGCTTATATGTACTACACCAACAACAGGATCATAAAGAGTGTGAGTGATTTGATATAGTAAGGATGTCATTAGGGAACAAGAAAGCAGCTTTATTGTTATTGCTTTGTGTGCATGTTTTTGTGGCCAATATTGTGGTTGCAAGGAATGTGGCAAATGTAAACAGTGAAGAGGAGAAGAACCTTTTAGGATTTGGTAAGGGGGGTGGATTTGGAGTTGGATTTGGTGGAGGAGCAGGAGCTGGTGGAGGTGGTGGGTTTGGAGCTGGAGGAGGAGGAGGAGGAGGAGGAGGAGGAGGACTTGGGGGTGGGGGTGGGGCTGGTGGTGGAGGAGGTTTTGGTGGAGGTGCAGGTGGGGGCGGTGGACTTGGAGGTGGAGGAGGGTTTGGTGGAGGGCATGGAGTTGGAGGTGGGATAGGAAAAGGTGGAGGATTAGGAGGTGGAATTGGTAAAGGTGGAGGACTTGGAGGTGGTCATGGTGGGGGCATTGGGAAAGGTGGTGGTTTAGGAGGTGGTGGTGGCTTTGGAAAAGGTGGTGGTGTTGGAGGAGGTGCGGGTGGTGGCATTGGTAAGGGTGGAGGTCTTGGTGGTGGAGGAGGCTTTGGAAAAGGTGGTGGTGTTGGAGGTGGGATTGGCAAAGGTGGAGGTCTTGGGGGAGGTGGTGGAATCGGCAAAGGTGGAGGTGGAGGTCTTGGTGGTGGTGGAGGCTTTGGAAAAGGTGGTGGTGTTGGAGGTGGGATTGGCAAAGGTGGAGGTCTTGGGGGAGGTAGTGGTGTAGGAGGTGGAATCGGCAAAGGTGGAGGTGGAGGTCTTGGTGGTGGTGGTGGTGGAGGCTTTGGAAAAGGTGGTGGTGTAGGAGGGGGAATTGGCAAAGGTGGAGGACTTGGTGGCGGTGGAGGCTTTGGAAAAGGTGGCGGAGTTGGAGGGGGAATTGGTAAAAGTGGAGGTTTAGGTGGTGGTTCTGGTGGAGGTGGTGGTTTAGGAGGTGGTTCTGGCACTGTTATTGGTGGTGGAATCGGAAAAGGTGGAGGTTTAGGTGGTGGTTCATGTGGAGGTTTAGGTGGTGGTGTTGGAGGTGGTTCTGGCACTGGTATTGGTGGTGGAATCGGAAAAGGTGGAGGTTTAGGTGGTGGTGTTGGAGGTGGTTCAGGTGGAGGTTTAGGTGGTGGTGTTGGAGGTGGTTCAGGTGGTGGTGTAGGAGGAGGATTTGGTAAAGGTGGGGGTTTTGGTGGTGGTGCTGGTGGAGGTTCTGGGGGTGGTATTGGTGGGGGATTTGGCAAAGGTGGTGGCTTTGGAGGTGGTTTTGGTGGAGGAGCTGGTGGTGGTTTTGGTGGGGGTGGCGGAGGAGGTGGAGGCGGTGGAATTGGAGAGTTGCACCATTGAGTCTCACTATCGAGCATCACTATTGTCGTTCATATTGCATGAGATATAGACTAATATATCATTATATTAAATTTGTATTGTTTAGGCATTGAGATTTTACAACAAATTTGTATGAGTGGAATTAAAAATATTACTCTTTAATTATATGGTTTATCATATTAATGTATGAAATTTTCTCCGATAACATTGAATGAAAGAGTTAGCTATATGCTCTTCTTTTATCCTCATTAATTAATATTACTAATATAAGTAAGAAAAAACACTTTATTACAACCGGCATTAATTTTGTTCAACATGCATGCATGCTGAGTTTGATAATTGGTGGAAAGTTTCTAATGAGTTGACTAGTGTGCTCTTGTGATTAAGATCATAATGTACATATTGATTATTTTCTCTAAAATTAGTTATTGATAATTATATTGCGAGTGTGTTTTTATTAAGAATAATTATTTTTAAAGATCCAAACACTTAAGGATAATAAATAATAATAATCACAAACTTTTGAAAACACTTTGGTATGTTCACAAACATTTCAATAAGCAATCTGATCTAAAATGAAGAATAATGTGCGCCCTGATTCTTTCCATATCCGTTGAATTTTTATTTTGAAAGTGATTTCTTTTACTATTTAGAGATTATTTAGAGATTAGGCACCCCTATAATTTGCTTTTTCCATATAATTTTAAATTTAGACATGTTTTCTTTCCCGTCAAGATGGTAGGAGACACAATGTTAGAGTTTGTTTTGGGGGACTATTGTAAAATATAAACGAATATGAACGAGAAGAGAAGAAGATGAAAATTGTACGATAAAAATTATATAAGATAAATTCGAGAATTTTTTTTGTTATCCCCTCTTTTATATCTGTCATCTCCTATTTTATGTTTTATTCTCAAAATACCCTTGAGACTATTTATTCAAAAAATTTACATTTTTGAAAAAAATTACTGTTACCAAATTTATAAAAAAAAAAAACAAATTTTCGGTACCTCAGACAAAATTTATGGTACCTTTTTGGCGCATACCGAAAATTCTTTATATTTTACAAATTTTCAGTATCTATTTACCGGATATTTTCAAATTTCTGGTGCGATTTACCAGAAATTTAAAAAATTCTGGTATTATTTAAGAAAATTATTACACGTACCAGAAATTTCCAAAATTTCCGATGTAAAAAAAATATCGGAAATTCCATATTTCTGATATATACCGGAAATTTCCTTGAAACTTGAAGTTTCTGATACGACAGATGAAGTGTTATATATTTGTGGTCATGAATCGGCAGCTTCAACTTCTTCTACAGATACATATACTGATCTTATGCAGTACTTCATCACAGATACGGTATGCTTACTTGACTTTATATACATTTTTTTTATTTTTTTTCTAAATTGATGAAGTTATCTAATCATATGTTTATGTGATTGCCAGATTTTTGAATCCCGAGAGAAAGTTCTAGAATGGGCATGGTCAATGGGAAAAACTCATGGTATTGTTGTTGTTACAATCTAATCCGACTCTGCTAATGATATGCGGGGGAGGAAGGATAAATTGATTATGGATTGTGACAGAGGAGGTAATTACAACAAGAAAAATGAAGATATGGCCCCATCTGATGGCAATTATACTATGAAGCATAGATGTCCATTTAGGCTGAGATTTGTTCCGAGTGGTGATGGTTGGAAGGTGATGGTTAGATGCGGGATGTACAATCATAGACTAGACAAAGATTTGGTAGGTCATGACATATTGGGCCGTCTAAAAGAGGAAGAAAGAAAGTTTGTGAATGACATAACGAAGTACAACATGGCACCAAGGTACATCATTTCTACTTTGAAAGACAAAGATCCATAAAATTTCACCAGTATTACCCAGATATATAAAGCTAGAGCCACATACAGAATAGGCACGAGGGGTGCAATGACATAAATGCAAATAATATTGGGTCTTGTTCACCAAGAGAAATACATGTGTTGGTCTAGAAATAAGGCTAATTCATATATTGTGGCTGATATCTTCTGGACACACCCCAATTCTGTGAAGTTGTTGAATATGTTTCCTAAGGTGTTGATTTTTGATTGCACGTACAAAACAAATAGGTAAGAATTTTAATTTCATCACATCTTAAAAATATGTTGAGTGAGCTGGTTGTTGAATGTGTTTTTTAATTGTGTAAGTGTTGGCTACCACTGCTTGAAATGGTTGGTGTTACATCAACAAAATTGACATTTTCAGTTGCTTTTACTTATTTGGAACATGAAAGGGAAGAGAACTTCACATGGGCACTAGAGAGGCTTAAAGAGTTGTTTTATTCTGAGAAGTTGTTATCAAATGTCATGGTGACGGATCGGGAGCTTGCATTAATGAATGTCATTAAGTCTGTGTATCCAAATTCGTCTCATTTGCTGTGTACGTTTCATATTTCAAAAAACGTTAGCATGAAGTGTAAGGAGTATGTTAAATCAGAGAGACAAGAACATGTCATGGATCAATGGAACAACATGATGTATTCAAATACAGAACACGAGTTTGATGTACAACTCAACCACTTTGAGAGTGTATGTGGTGATATTCCATTATTTGTCAAATATGTGAAAGAAGCATGGATAACACCATATAAAGAAATATTTGTTGCTGCATGGACTAACAAAATCACTCATTTAAGGAACACAACAACAAACAAGTACATTCTTCTAGCATGAAATATGTTTATGTTTATGCATTAAATTGAGAGTTGCTTATGTAATGTGTTTATGATTTCTAGGGTGGAGTTTGCACATTGTAGACTGAAGAACATGTTGACTACAAGTCGTGGTGATTTATGTGCAAGCTGGGATGCTGTGAACACAATGTTGAAGTTGTAGTTAGGTTCCATAAGGGTGTAAGTTCCATAAGGGTGTCATTTCAAAAAACTGTCATCAATATTGAGCATAGGTATAACACCCTATTCTTTTCTAAATTGCACGGTTTTGTTTCAAGACAGTGTATACAACTCATTGGAAAGGAACTTGAAATAGTCAAATATGTTGGTGCGAGCAAGGAGAGTTGTGGTTGTTACATTAGAACAACACATGGGTTACCGTGTGCGTGTCAGCTCGCCGGTTACCAGATTCTAGGCACACCTATATCTTTGGAAACAATTTTCATGTGTTTTGCACGAAATTACAAATTTTAGAACATGAGGTTACACCTGAAAGAAGCAATTGGGATTTAGAAGAGGAGTGCCAAGACTTGAAGAAACATTTTAGTACTCCGGATATTGTGGGTCAAAGGGTGTTGAAGAAAAAAATTTGTGACCTAACCTATCCATCGTCAACTTCAATGTGTCCATCCTCCAGTGAAATACATGCCAAAGAGATGAGTTAAGAAGAGTAGAAAGGGTGAGTAAAGTGATGTGCATCGTGATCCAAGTCAGTGGAAATATGCTGAAGCTTCGCAAGGGAGTCAGACTACGAAGAGATCATGCACACAACCATGTGGGAGTCAATCGTCAACCGTACCGATTCGTAGGCAACCTTGTACCAAAACTTCAAAAGGTGAGTACTTGTCACAGTTTCCTGCTTTCTTTCATCCATACATCAATGACATTATTGATGTTAAACCAAATGGAAACTGTGGTTACCGTTGTATTACAAATGCGTTGGGATGGGGGAAGATGCATGTTTTGATGTTCGGAGGCAACTGGATACTCAAATCCATCAACATGAAGAATTTTTTCCAATGTGTTCTATGATAATATATCTTATGTTAGGAATTCATTAATTGTGAAACACTTAAGTCCTCAGAGTAAGGACAAATGGTTGTCGAATTCAGATATGAGTTACCCTATAGCTTCAAGATATAGTGTTGTATTTGTTTCTCTTTCCATGAGAATTAGTGTAACGCCCCGAACTTAATTAATTGATTAATTAAATTATTTAAGGATTTGACTATTGTATTTACTCGAAGTTCGAGAATCAATCAGATTTGTCAGTATTATTTTGGGAACGTATTTGGATTATTATGTTGAAGTCGGATTTTATTCGGTTACTCGGAGAAATAATAAAGTTGATTACGTTGAACAAATAATATTAGAAATAATATTATTATTAATAATGGACTATGCTAATTAAATTTGTTGGGCTAAGTTGTAAGTGAGAAATAGCAAAATAGGAGTGTGTTATTTGTTAGGCCCATTAAGATAAGTTAGTAAGTTATATAAATGAGAAGTAGTAGTGGTTACTAGTAGCATAAAGAAGAGAAAGAGGAATAGGGTTTTGGAGAAGGAGGCAAGAGCAAAGGAAGTGCTAGAGCCAAGGTTCCGAAAATCCGATCAAGGTTTAGAGTTGTCATCAAAGAGGTAAGGGTGGAGTTCTAACTCTATAACGGGATACATGATGGATGATATGTGGGATGGGGTTTATAGATTTTCCCTTGTTTTGGTGTTTTGGTTCTTGTGGTTGATTCCAAATTGTTACTTGGTAATCCATGAAATTGGTTGCATAAATTTGTATATGTTGCTTGGGTTTAATCCCCTTTGTTGCTATTACACTGTGTTGATTCGTTTTGGTCTACCATGGAGGTGGATGCAAAAACTTGGTGATAATGGTGTTGGAGAGATGCTGGCAGCGCAGAAAAACCCTCGTTGTTTTATTCAGTTCACAGCGCCAACGGGTTGACGTGGCGCAAATTGAGACCCTGCTAAAGTCGCGGCGCGTACTGTGTAGTTTTGGACACAATTTTCTGATTTGTGAGTTATGCCCAATTTAAGTATTTGAACTAGAAAACTTTGAGTAGGCTTCCATAAGTAAAATAATGCTAGTAATTAATAAGGAATGATACCGGAATCGATTGGAAATAGTTCTGATTAGTATGTTGGTAGTTGTAAGCGATATAGCCAATTAACCGAAATTTGAAGGAATTGAAGTAGTGTGTCACTATAATCAACTAAGATAAGTGATTAGATTGGTAGAAAGTTTATTAATGAAGTGACAATATGGTTGTATGGTGTCCTATTAAATTAAGTTGGTTTAGTTGGATTATGTAGATTATATGAATACCGACAAGAGCAAAATGGTTGAAGATAACACACGGTGTTTTGGTCAGCTGAGGTATTGTGGTAGTGTTGAAATAGTAGAAGTCGGTTAGTTGTAGTATTGTGGAATAGTAGTATACTTAATGACTATAATCAATATACTAATTCGATAGTGAATGAACAGTAGCTGAATGGTTGTTGATAGCAGTGCAGGATCGAAATACTAGCAATCCTAACTGATAAGCAGTTAACTAGAATTAGGTAAAAATAATCTGAATGATTGTAAGTTGAATTGTAGAATAAGTTACTCAGAGGTTAATGTAGTAACTAGTAGTGGGTTATTAAGTGGATGAAAGTAGTATATGTTGATATTAAGTTGTAGACTTTTTAGCCAGTGATGAGTTGTTGTTAATTACGTTGATTACGTTGATATGTTGATTACGTTGTAGGCTTTTAGCCAATGTTGAATTGTACTAAGTTGTAGGCTTTTAGCCAATGTCAAATTGTACTGAGTTGTAGGCCTATGGCCAATGTTGAATTGCAGTTGACTAGTTGTTATGTTGTTGTCGTGTGTTGTTGTTGTTGCGTTGTCGTAATTTTGTTGATTAAGGTTGAGGTCGCATGGCATACATTGCATTATTAAGTTAGCCTGGATTGGCACCACGTTAGCCTGGATTGGCAATTTTTATGTTGGAGCGAATGCTCACCACGTTGGCCTGGATTGGCAAAACACGTTCGCCGTTAGGGGCAGAATGATTACGTTGAAGGCTTATGCCTTGTGCCTCGGTAAACTGGTAAATAATTATGTTAGGAGTTTTACTCCAATGGTACCACATGCATGTGCACAATTGAGTTCCATTTGAAGTCGCATAATTATAGTTGTCATGTTGATGTGTCGATTGATTTAAGTTTTTATTGTTATTCACAAGTTGTGAAATAGTTGTTATGTTGTGTTGGAAATGTTGTTGTGATATAATTGTTATAATTGTTGTCGTTGTTAATTGTTAGTATATATGTTGTTCGAATCGTTGTTGGTAGATATAACTGTTGTTTGAATTATATGAAGCAGTGAATTATATGATCTACATTCTAATATATTATTTATCATGAATTCAATTATATTGGTAGATATCTCACCCTTTCATTTGTTTCCTCGTTATCTTTATACTGGTAATGTGCAGGTATTCGGAATTGAAGAATTTAGTTGTTGTTATTCCAAGTCGGTTTAGTTTCTCTGATACGTAGCACTCGGGGGGATGTTTAGTTTATGTCGTTTACATTATTGACTCTTGTTGTTCTTATTGTGTTTTCAAAAACTAACTCAT
This sequence comes from Vicia sativa, assembly GCA_021764765.1. Taxonomy (NCBI): domain Eukaryota; kingdom Viridiplantae; phylum Streptophyta; class Magnoliopsida; order Fabales; family Fabaceae; genus Vicia; species Vicia sativa. The sequence continues at coordinate 96,300,389 of CM038797.1, read as the reverse complement.
GTTGTTTAACAAATATGGTTATTTATTTTGAAGTTGAACATGCCGTTGTAAATGATATATAAGGTTAAGTTAATGATTTCACTGCATATTAAATAAAAGGTTATTTTGTTTTAAAAGCTAAAGCAAGAGTTAGATATAAATATTAAGGTTCTTTTGGTTTTATTTATTTCTAGGAGGAGGACCACAACTCAAAGAAAAGACCTTTTTTACACAAAATGTTTGATATAAAGATAAAGATATAATTTTGAATTATTGGTTAGAGAGTTTTACAAATGTGACCCGTATCCATTTGATATCAAAATTAAGTGTAGAGACAAAATATTATCCTGAGTCGAGACAGAATATTATCCTGAGTCGTAGAGACTCAAATAACAAAATATTTATAATTAAGCTAATTTAAAGAATTCTTAATCGAAATATATATATATATATATATATATATATATATATATATATATATATATATATATATATATATATATATATATATATATATATATATATATAATCAATAAGAAGAGTCAGAATTTAATATTTATTTAAATTTTAATTTCTATTTTAATTGAATTTATAGGATGGTTATGTATGAAAGAAAAAAAGAAGAGGGAAAATTATTTATTTATTCTTTAATTAATAAAAAATTTGTGATTGATTGTGTGTAAAACTATGTGTTATGGTTGTGTCAATCTAAAAGAAATTCTAATTAAAAAAACATAATATTAACATTTTAACATTTTTTTTACTTTCATAACTTTCCCTTGTATATATGTGTCTAAATACATTTTAGTTAGGCTTGTGATTAAGAAAAGTGTGAAAATATTTGTTGATAAATAAGTTGACGCTTATTTTACAATTAGAAAATATGAAGATGTTTGTCTCATGTGATGGGAGAGGGAGAGGGAGAGAGAGGGAGATGTTTGTCTCATTTTAGTTATATATTATATTAACTAATTATTTGTGTGAATTCGTGCGTAACTGATTTATTTCATTATTAAAAATGTGTTATGTGATGGGTTAGTCGAGTTAAGTGTGTTAAATCGTAGAACTGTAGTTAGTAATAATGTCAGGTTATGATAGAATTATTTTATTAGCGATAATTATAGAAAAATAACATAATAAATGTATTTGGGCCTAATTATGACATGTGATTAGTAATGTGGGGTATGATAGGTAATTCCACTAGTGTTTACTAGGTTATTGATGTTTTAGTATTAGTTAAATAAAAAAGAGAAAATAGAGTTAGTAAGGGAATAAGGAGAAGGAGGCTAAAGTAGAGAAATGGAGAAAAGGGAGAAAAACCCTCAGGAGAAATTGGAAAGGGTCGGCAATCAAGGTAATGGTGGGGTTTCATTTGATTATTGAGATTGTTGATAATGCATGATGGGTAGTAGCATGTTTTAGGATCAATTTCTCTAAATTTCAATAGTTGTGAATGTTAGATTTTTGAATGATATTTCATGAATTTGATGAATGATTATGTTTTGATGTTCCTAATTGAAAATACACGTTAGATATTAAAATTAAAATTGTTACATTGTTTTGATGAAAGCATGTTTTGATGAATGAAAAAAATTGTTACATTGTTTATCTAAAATATTAAAATTAAAACTAAAATCAAATTTTCCAGGAATTTAGATAAAAATCAAATTCCCTTAATATTTATGAAATTCCTGGCAGCAGATACGTGATGTCACAGAGAATGTTATGACACAGTATCTGACACTCTGTTAACAGTTCACACAGTAAATTTAAACAGCAGTAAAGAACACAATAAATTGTTCACCCAGTTCAGTGTATAACAACACCTACATCTGGGGGCTACCAAGTCAAGGAGGAAATTCACTATTAGTAGAATTAATTCAGGAATAAACCAACCAGTTTATCTCCTTCACTTAAAACCTACCCAATGCAACTTCAATCTAAGTCCTACTTAGACCTGAGTTCCTACTCACTCCCCCTCAATCACAGCAGTGATTTCAACCTATTGACTAATTGAATTGTGAAGACACATTTCAATAAACTATCTTGATTTTGCTTCAAAGCTTTAATCAAGAGACAAAATACTCGTGCTTTAAAGCTTTGAGTGATAAACTACCCTTACAAATAAATCCTAGTCCAAGGCACTTATCAATTGATAATTGCTTGGCTCACAAGAGTAACTAGAATTACACAAATTACAACCTTCTAAATCTTCAATGCAGTCCAGAGGAGCAACAGCAGAGTAAGGGTTCTATTCCTATTATAGAAGCAGTCCTGAAACTTCAGTTTTGGGCTTCCATAATAATAGTTAGGGTTCACTTAATTAATCCTAAAAAATTGGTCTTTTCAACAACCAATTTAGGTTTAACTGAGATTAACCTAACATCCACGTGAGCATGCAATCTAATAACAGAAAAAACATAATAAAGCAGCTCAACAAACTTCCTGGAAAAAAAACTCAGGAAAAACAGATTCTGCAGAACAGAATGTCACACAGCATGTCATGACATCTGTTATGACATCAATCAAACTTCTGCAGAATTTCCAGCACAACACTTGCTTCCAGATCTGAGCTGTACTTAAGCATCCTTGTCAGGTAGGATTTATCTTCAATCTCTGAATGTCATGACATTTATCAAGACATTGTTATAGTCTAGTTTTACCAAAAAGTAATGCCAACTTAAAACACTAACAAACTCCCCCTTTGGCACATTTTTGGCTAAAACAACTTAAGTCACTAGAGTACCTATGCAGCAGAAGTAAACAGACTAGTTCTAAGCTATCCTAAGCTTAAAAAACCAGAACCTAGAGAAGATAAATTCTACCCATGATTTTTCATACAATTTCCCACCTTTGCCCACATATAAATCTCCATACAGGTTCCCCAATTGACTCACATATACTTCTCCCCCTTTTTAGCCTCAAAGGAACCAGTACAAATACCCCAACATTCATCATATATTATAGAAAGTACCAACACAATGAAGTTTACAACTCTGTCAAAAGATTACAATTATCCATAACAAAATAGGGAAAATGTAGAAAAAAGTTAACAATAAAACAACAGAACAGAAACAGGGGACACCATAGCAACAGGCTATCAGATCATGTGCTCTCCTCTCCTGAAGAAGCACTGTGAAAAGAAGCATCTTCAGAACTTTCTTCAGCTCCAGTCATCTGAACATCATCATTTTCAGCATCACCAACAGCATCATTACCAGCTAATCCTTCATCCTCAACCTCTGTGTCCTGTTCTAGTTGAGAGATCAGTTCTTCAAGGCTTTGCTTCCTTGCTTCAAGCTCTTTACAGGTGGCTTTTAGCACAGCTAAGACTGTTGTCTTCTGAGAAGTCGCCTTGACATTGGATGTCTCACCAGATGTCATGACAATGTCTGGGACATGTCTTCCTTGAAACAGCTTGTAGTGAAATCCAAGAGCAGGGGCTCTTTTGCAGACTGCATCTCTGTCAACTAGTATATCAGGATATTGATCCATTATTATGCCACACAGGAGGGAGGGAAAGGCTATTGGTCCTTTGATTGCATAGCTTTCAGCATGCTTGAGGGTCTGCTCAAATATGTAGGTTCCATAGTCAAATTTTGCTTGTGTACCTACTGCAAATATAAATCTGCCCAGTCCAATAGAAATAGTTGACTTGTGATTGGTTGGGACCCAGTTAGCAGCACCTATTTTGTGCAGGATGGAAAATTTTACACTCAGCTTACTGGCTGTGAGTTTTCCCTTCAGAGGCCAGTGCATCACTTGCTTAGCAGTGATTGTTTGACAGATTTTGTTATCAGTTTCCTCAAGGTCTGGCTGAGCATCATCTGATCTCCCCAAGAATCTGTTGACCACACTTGGAGAGAACTTTACTTTTCTACCCCTCACATACACAATCCTATAGTCTGCAGACCTCCCATCACCACAACCACTTGACAAGTTTACTATAAACTCTTTTACCAACACATTATAGCAGTTTGAGAAACTCACAACTGTCTTCATTAAACCAGCCTCCTTTATCAAATCAACAATCTCCTTGCACTCAAGTGCACTCTTATTCAGCTCCCTTTCCAGAGCTATCCTCTTCAAGCACACATACTTCCATCTCCCATCATTCTCAGGATGATGGAATGAGATGTTGTCAATAGCCACTTCAGGCACCTTGGGCAGTTTCCCAAGAGTTGGCTTCTTCCTTGGATGAATGTTTATGACATTCATTTCAACATCAAACTCAGAGTCTTGATCTGACTCTGAAGGTTCAGGTACCTTCCTCTTCTTCACAATTGGTGTCCTTTTGGGTCTAGAGCCACCACCAACAGTTTTTACTCTACACTTCTTTGTAGAGGGTCTAGCCTTGGTCTTCTTCTCAACCTTAGAAACATCATCAACACCTTTTTCTTTAACAGGACTCTGTGAGGCATCCTGTTTTCCCTTCCTTCTCATCATCCTCTTTGCAATGCTTGGATTGACATTGGCAATGAGGTAATTGTCTGAGAATTCTTCATCCAAATCAATGACAGGAGGTTCAACAAAATTTTCAGAGTCTTGAACTGGAGACTTTGTAAGATTTTCACCACTTGGTTTTTTTGGAGTCTCTTCTAAGATACTATCAGAAATGTAATCAGCAGGGGTTTTATCAGAAGCACACTTTTCTGGGGACTCTTCAAGAATACCATCAGAAATATTATCTTCATTAACAACAGGGGACTCATTACAAGCATTATCAATACACACTTTAGAATCTTTAGCTGAGGGATTAACATCATTCTTGACAGGACAATCAACAGGAGTTTCAGTATCAGGATCCATAGGGGTTTTCTTGACATGATCATCAGATGTCTTGACATTCTCAGTGACATCTGGATCAGCTGCTAAGCTAGGGCTAGCAGACTTTTGGTTTAGAGGGATAGAAACCCCAAGTACAGAGTGGTTTTCGTTTAGGATCCTGGTTACTATCCTAGCAATGGCTTCATGCACAGACCTAGACCCCTCTCTGTTTGCTATTTCTGGAGGTACAGAAGAAGATGGTTCAGAGGTCTTACCAGAAGGTGATGCTTGTGACCTTCGTGCATTCCTTGTGTGTAGTTTCTTGACCTTCTCAGGGTCAGTTGCCATTGCACGCAGTGGAGTAACCCTCAGAGCTTCAACATGCATGGCTTCAGCATTTGCCCTAATCTCAGCCATGATGGGAGATGAAGAACCAGATTCTTGAGATGATGAAGAGGATGAAGACATATTTTGCTGAAATATTTTGAGGGAATGAGAACGAGAATGACAGAGAGTTTGAGAGTATCTTTTGGATGAAGAGAATAGGATACTTTCAAATGAAGAAACTATTATAAGAAGGAGTCTCTTCCTATTCTTGGACCTTTTAAAAATAAGATGAAAATAATTAAATGACCCACTTATAATTAATTGAAATAAAAGGTCTCTTCCATTCCTTGTTGTAAGCAATTTTAATTGCTACAATTCCTCATATTGACAAATACCCAACTTGCCCTTTAAATTCTCAAATTGACTAGTATCAAGGGCCTTAGTAAAAATGTCAGCCAATTGAAGTTCAGTGGCTACATGTTCCAATTTAATCATTTTCTCTTCCACAAGGTCTCTGATGAAGTGATGTCTAATGTCAATGTGCTTAGTCCTACTGTGTTGTATAGGATTCTTTGAAACATTAATAGCACTCAGGTTGTCACAGTACAATGTCATGACATGCTGTGTGACATTGTACTCAGTCAGGATCTGCTTCATCCAGACCATTTGAGAACAACTGCTACCAGCTGCTATGTATTCAGCCTCAGCAGTGGACAAAGACACACAGTTTTGCTTCTTGCTGAACCAAGAAACAAAGTTGTTCCCCAAGAAGAAGCATCCTCCAGAAGTGTTTTTTCTATCATCAGCACTACCAGCCCAATCAGCATCACAATAACCAGACAGAATTTGTTCACATCCATGAGAATATAGTATACCATAATTGCAAGTTCCACTCACATACTTCAGACTTCTCTTTACCTGATTGATGTGACTTACTTTAGGTTCAGCTTGGTATCTTGCACACACCCCAACAGCAAATGCAATGTCAGGTCTGCTGGCTGTTAAGTATAGCAAGCTTCCTATCATGCTTCTAAACAAGCTTTGATCAACATTTTCTCCACTTGTGTCCTTGGACAACTTCAAATGTGTAGGAGCAGGAGTCCTTTTATGGCTGGCATTCTCCATTCCAACCTTCTTGACAATATTCCTTGCATACTTGCTCTGTGAAAGGAATGTTGAGTCTTCCATCTGTGTGACTTGTAGTCCAAGAAAATAAATCAACTCTCCCATGAGGCTCATTTCAAACTCAACTTGCATTTGGTTGGCAAAATGTCTCACCATTATGTCTGACATTCCTCCAAATACTATGTCATCAACATAAATTTGAGCCACCATTATCTTTCCTCCTTCATTCTTGACAAAGAGAGTTTTATTCAAGGCTTCTTTCCTATATTCTTTGTCATTAAGGAAATTGGTCAGCCTTTCATACCAGGCCCTAGGAGCTTGCTTCAGCATTTTAGAAGTGATCAGATGTCTAGACATTGGGTGTGACATTCTGGTTTGCTTTCCAACTTGACACTCACCACAGACTCTCCCTTCATCAATATGAAATCTTGGTATCCCTTTGACAGCCTCCATGGAAATGATCTTTTTCATTCTTCTGAGATGTAAATGACCAAGTTTTTGGTGCCACAATTTTACCTCCTTTTCATCTTTGTCTGTAGAGCACATAGAAGACAAGTTGGTGTTCTCAGATTCTCACATGTAGCAGTTGTCCTTTGATCTGACTCCTCTCATAATCACTTTTTGTTTATCATTGATTACAAGACATTCAGACCTAGTGAAGTTGACTTTGAATCCCATATCACATAGCTGACTTATGCTTATGAGATTAGCAGTCAAACCTTTTACCAGCAACACTCCATTTAGGTTTGGAACACCATAACAGTCCAAGTTTCCAACACCTTTGATTTCTCCTTTAGCTCCATCCCCAAAAGTAACAAAACTGGTAGAGTGAGGTTTGACATTATTCAGAAGATTTTTGATTCCAGTCATATGCTTAGAACACCCACTGTCAAAGTACCACTCTTCCTTGGCAGACACTCTAAGGGAAGTAAGAGCTATCAGAGCTGCATTTTTCTTCTTCCAATGATGAGTGTAGGATACTTTGTTGACCTTAGGCTTGACATAAGGAACTTGATTAGGATATCCATGTAGCCTAAAGCAAAAAGGCTCTATGTGACCAAACCTCCCACAATAATGACATCTCCATCTTTGAAACTTTTTCTTCATGTTTCTTTGATCTTGATGTTGTACCCAATATTGTGACATCTGCTTAGACATTGGCTTATTAGGTTTGTTCTTCCTTTTGTTATCAGCAAATTTCTTTGCTTCCACATATCCTGAGCCAGACCTATTTCTTGTCTTGTGGTGTGACATCTTCTTTGACATTGACTTTCCAGGTCTGTTCTTCTTCTTGTCACCAGCAGGTTTCTTTGCAGCTTCATATCTCAGACCATGCTTATTTCCTGCATTCTGTCCAAGCTGAAGAATTTCCTCCAACTTATCAGTACCAGATGTCAACATTTTGACTGACTTAGACATCTGATCAAGTTTGAAGTTCAACACTATAATTTCACTGTTGAGGTGACTTATAGTAGCTGTGTTTTCCTTCTTCTCAGTCTTCAATTTTGTATTCTCAGCCTCCAACTTCTCAATCAGCTTTTTCTGTTTCTCATTTTGCTGACATACTTCACCACTTTTTATACACAGCTTCTTGTAGGTTTCAGCAAGCTCTTCAAATGTCACTTCCTCATCACTAGAATCCATATCAGAATTGCACACTCCAGAGAGAGCAGTGACAAGTTTGGCTGCTTCTTCCTTAGATTCACTTCCTGAGTCACCATCAGACCAAGTGACAGCCATCCCTTTCTGTTGTTTCTTCAGAAAGGTGAGGCATTCAGCTCTAATATGCCCATATCCTTCACAACCATGACACTGGATTTCTCTGCTTTGACTGCCTTTTTCTTCTGACTTGGATCTTCTGCTGGAGTCATAAGATCTGCTAATGTCAGATGAAATGTTCTTGACATTGGACCTTGACTTTGGACCAATTCTCTTGATGAGTTTGTTGAACTGCCTTCCAAGCATAGTTATAGCTTCAGATATCTTCTCTTCATCATCCTCCTTGCATCCCTCTTCATTATTGGATACAAGTGCTATGCTCTTGTTCTTCCTGTCAACAGTTTCACTGATTCCCATCTCAAAAGTCTGGAGAGATCCAACAAGTTCTTCCACCTTCAAGGTGCTGATGTCCTGAGCTTCCTCTATAGCAGTCACTTTCATTGCAAACCTTTTAGGCAATGATCTGAGAATCTTTCTCACAAGCTTTTCTTCTGACATCTTTTCACCAAGTGCTCCTGAGGTGTTGGCAATCTCCAAGATATTCATGTGAAACTTATGAATGGTCTCATCTTCTTTCATCTTCAGATTCTCAAATTTGGTAGTGAGCATCTGAAGTCTTGACATCTTCACCTTGGATGTCCCTTCATGAGTAGTTTTGAGAGTGTCCCAAACATCCTTGGCAAGCTCACATTGATGTACTAGTCTGAAGATATTTCTGTCAATTCCATTGAATAAAGCATTCAATGCTTTAGAGTTCCCCAGTGTTGGCTCCTCTTCTTCTTTGCTCCATTCTTCCTCAGGCTTCAAGACAGAAGTCCCATCTTTTTCAAGCTTGGTGGGATGTTTCCATCCTTTGTCAGCAGCTCTCCAAGCTTTAATATCCAGTGATCTCAAAAAGGCAACCATACGAGGTTTCCAGTAGTCATAATTAAATCCATCCAGTATAGGTGGTCTACCTCCAAATCCTCATTCCTTATCCATTACGCCAGAAACTATTATCCCTAGATCTCACCCAGAAATAACAGGCAGGGTGTCTGCTCTGATGCCAATTGAAATTCCTGGCAGCAGATACGTGATGTCACAGAGAATGTTATGACACAGTATCTGACACTCTGTTAACAGTTCACACAGTAAATTTAAACAGCAGTAAAGAACACAATAAATTGTTCACCCAGTTCAGTGTATAACAACACCTACATCTGGGGGCTACCAAGTCAAGGAGGAAATTCACTATTAGTAGAATTAATTCAGGAATAAACCAACCAGTTTATCTCCTTCACTTAAAACCTACCCAATGCAACTTCAATCTAAGTCCTACTTAGACCTGAGTTCCTACTCACTCCCCCTCAATCACAGTAGTGATTTCAACCTATTGACTAATTGAATTGTGAAGACACGCTTCAATAAACTATCTTGATTTTGCTTCAAAGCTTTAATCAAGAGACAAAACACTCGTGCTTCAAAGCTTTGAGTGATAAACTACCCTTACAAACAAATCCTAGTCCAAGGCACTTATCAATTGATAATTGCTTGGCTCACAAGAGTAACTAGAATTACACAAATTACAACCTGCTAAATCTTCAATGCAGTCCAGAGGCGCAACAGCAGAGTAAGGATTCTATTCCTATTATAGAAGCAGTCCTGAAACTTCAGTTTTGGGCTTCCATAATAATAGCTAGGGTTCACTTAATTAATCCTAAAAACTTGGTCTTTTCAACAACCAATTTAGGTTTACCTAAGATTAACCTAACATCCACGTGAGCATGCAATCTAATAACAGAAAAAACATAATAAAGCAGCTCAACAAACTTCCTGAAAAAAACTCAGGAAAAACAGATTCTGCAGAACAGAATGTCACACAGGATGTCATGACATCTGTTATGACATCAATCAAACTTCTGCAGAATTTCCAGCACAGCACTTGCTTCCAGATCTGAGTTGTACTTAAGCATCCTTGTCAGGTAGGATTTATCTTCAATTTCTGAATGTCATGACATTTATCAAGACATTGCTATAGTCTAGTTTTACCAAAAAGTAATGCCAACTTAAAACACTAACAATTTTGACTTTAGATCTTTGAATTATTGAATCTAGGTGAAAATCAAATGTTGGGTTCAAGAATATTCTCTACGAATCTTGAATGCATTTGTTTCTGGATAAAAAAGAGTAAGATAATTAACGTCAATAATCAAAAAAATTGGTACAAATAAAAATTTAATAAAACAAATATTGAACTGGGATGATTTTCTGCTCTTACAATCCACCGTAAAGAATTTTTTTAATCGTCCTTAGGTTTCAAGCGCATCATATGTTTCATTTAGGATACATTTCTAATATCTTTTTTGGAATACTATAGCAAGTGCGAGTAAGTGGACAAGTGGTGCGATACTTGGTGTGAATTGCAGAATCCCGTGAACCATCGAGTCTTTGAACGAAAGTTGCACCCGATGCCATTAGGTTGAGGGCACGTCTGCCTGGGTGTCACATTTCAAGTGGTGTGTCTCTCACAATGGTGCTTGTTCCTACACTATGTATCAATGATCCTACTATTAACTCCCTCTAATATGGTATCCAGAGCCTTGGTTCAAAAAAGGAACTGGAAGGGACTTGTATCGAAATGCACCCAAGAGTGGTGTTCTGTTGCAAGGTGTCAACGGCGTTACAAGTGAGGGAGCATTGTGGGCTCACACTTGAGGGGGAGTGTTGGAATAATATAAAAAGTGTGAGTAAGTGGAGAAATAGTCTCAAATTGGATAGGAATATGGAGACTTAAGCATATATAAGTGGGAGAACCCACTCACCTATCACCTTAAGGTTTTAGGTGGACAAATGGTGTGTCTCTCACAAGGGTGCTTGTTTCTACACTATGTATCAATGCTCCTACTATTAACTCCCCCTAACAATCTTAAGAGAACTTATATAATGGATGTCTCTTATATTTCACATAGATCACTAATGCATATTCTTCAGTGTTGATAACGTTTAAATGGACGGTAAACATTTATTTAAGATTGATGAAAATACTGAAAAATAACACTTAACTATTCTCTCATTTTTAGAATGAAACCGAGGGGTTTGATTATCTTCTTTTTTTGACAAAAATGGTTACATTGTTTACTCAGAATATTAAAAAATACATTGTATGCAATAAATCTTCGCAAAACATCGAGATTCTTTATTCACAATATTAAAAATACAACATGTTTGAGTCACATACACGATGCTAGGAATTTTTTCCCCATAAGAATTTTTATTTTTCGCTGATATCCATAATCGAAAAAGTATAGCTTTCATCTTTGTTTAAACTTTCAAAGGTTGAGCTCCCTTCTTTGTGTAACTTGAAGAAAGAATAATTTTTGCACTTACAATCTATCAAATAAGCAAAAATATAACAACAGTAACAACAATTCTCCACACAAAAAATAGAACACCATTTTGTGAGATAGATTTCAAGGGCAGAAAAATGTTTCTAGATAGAAGAATATTGAAGATTCTTTTGTCATGAAATCTATCCTAAATAATGATGCGAGTTTGATGTGGTTTTATAGTAGAACGGATTAGGGTAAAATATATTGATTGCTTTTATAGTAAAATCTGACTATTATACCCCTCGATTTATTTATAAAACCGAGGTAACGTTATTTTTTTTAATTATCTCCTTGGTTAAGGTTAAAATATGAGGTGATAGGTATTATTATAATTTTTTAATATTACATTGTCTACACATAATATTGAAATAAATTGTTCACAACAAATCTCTTTAATGGATTTTTTGCATCCCAAGATTGATTGTTGATGATATCATTATCATTGTTTTCACTAGCGTATACAATGTGCATGCTTTGAATACGTCCAACTTCTAATAAGGTGTTTATTCCAAAAATTGGAAATGTTTTTCTACACTTGCAATCCATCCGTAAAGACTTTGAGAAATAAATCATAATTGTTCAAAACCTTCAACAACAACACCATTGTTTGAGATGGATTGCAAACGCTAAAAAAATGTTTTGTTCAAGGAAGAATAACATTTTTTCAGGTTTTGCCATCCATCTCAAAAAAATGATGCATTTGACGATGGAGCGACTACAAATAAGATAGAATTATGGTGAAATTTTTTCAACGAGTGTTTTTATAGTAAAATCTGATTATTTTATCCATTAAGTTATCAAAGAAACCGAAGGGTGGATCATTTATTTTATACTTTTAAACAAATAAAAACATAAAGTGCAGTAGTTAGGATTCGAAAAATGTCTGGAATTGTATATCACCTCGGTTTTTAAAATAACTGAGGGACCAAGTTGTTGTTTTTTTAAATAAAATAAAATATGGTGCGCCTTAGAATAAAAACTCAATTTTTTCTAAATGACGTGAAAGCTTCGTCATGAAAAGCATTATTTGTTGTAGAGAGAGAGAGAGAGAGAGAGAGAGAGATATTAAAAAATGGAAGTCCATTATTTTAACCCTAAGACACAATTAGATGAGGCGGTGAAAATGGAAGTTTGAATATATCTTATATCACTACAATAAATAAGATGTTTTGTGACACATAACTTGCGACAATTATGTTAAAACCTCCCTTAATCATCTATTGCGACGTTTGTACGACAATGTTGCCCAACTGTCACAAAATTTTCAAAAAATAAAGATTATTTCCAACGGTTATAAAATCGTCGTCCAACTTTGAACAAAGTGCCTTCTAAATTGCAACGGGTCTTTAACCTTCATGTTAATATATAGTAAACATTTAATTTTATATTGATTATGATGTAATAAATTAGTGGTAATTGTACGACCTTCTTACCCATTACGCGCGGATTCGATTCTTAGAATACGGATTATTGTGAAATATAAGTATAATTTTTGGTCCCTTTAAGGCTCAAACTCGAAACATCAAGCTCCAAAAACATTTCTATGTTCCACTAGGCTAACTAATACAATTGATGAATGTTTGGGACAAAATTTATATACACAATACTTTTATGTGATATTAGCAAGTGATTCCATACTTCACTATTGCTCCCGCGTTCAAGAGCAGCTGCGATGTTTCAATTTTACCGTCTTATGCTTTGAACGATTTTTTCCTCTCCCTCTTCTATTTTTGAAGTCCCACTAAATCTGAAATTATATCAAAACACAATTTAGTTCAATACCCTAAATTTCTCCCAAAAATTCATGACGATTATTATTTTTCCCACAGACTCATTTTTATCCGACCTAATTTTATTCCTCCAAACTCATTTATATCTGACCTAATTTCTCAACTTTTTCTTTTAGAGCCTTACTTGCAAAAGAGGGCTTCATACTCGAATAAACCTCAAAAGAGGGCTTTTAGAAATCTAACAGATCGCAACTACTCTCAAAAATCTCAATCTCAATAATGGCATAAACCACAATAACTTCTGTGATATCTTTCTCTAAAATGTAAGTGGTTAAAACTCTCAATTCTCTTTCGTCTTTTTTTCCATATGTATGCTCCTTGTTAACTTGCATTCATACTTCTCATACAAATGATAAGTTTTGGGTTTTCAACATTTTTTGAGTTCAAGATTCTCTTTCTATTGTTGCAACCAGGTATTGTTCATGTATTTCTCGATTTTTTTTAAGTTGTAGAGGTTCCAAATATGTACACATAGTTTACATGATATTGTTCATATTTGGTTCCATGAAGTTTAAAACATAGTCAGTACATAATTAAACATAAAGATGATTTATGTTAAAATATGTTAGGGCATTCAATTCAATATCAGATGACAAAAGTTAATTTGAGTATGATTCACTAGTCAATGAATTTTTTTTAAAAATTAATATATTTAGCGGGGTTATAACCCTCCGTAATTTGGTTATAAATAAATAACGAAAATTTCAAACCGTTGCATCAAACATTGAAAACAAAATACTCCCTCCGTCCCAAAATAAGTGTCTCATTTGACACTATCACACATATTAAGAAAATGTGATAAATGAAGGAGAGAGAATAACAACTTTACCAAATTATCCTTCTTGATTATTGGTGGATTTTAATTATCATTAATGAAAGGTAAGAGCAAATAGTAAATTAAGAGTATTAATTAGAGGATATAATGGGAAGATAAAAAATAAATATGCATTTGAATATTAAAGCGGCAATTATTTTGGGACAAATATTGTTGCAAATGTCACATTTATTTTGGGGCGGGGGAGTACATAATAAATTTCACGATGATTTATAAATGCCGCAATTTACAATTAATGTTTGTCGCGTAACCGTCGCAACTTAGAATGACGGTTGGAGTGGCGGTTTTGGGAACTGTCGCGTTATAAGTTGGCGACACACATTTGGGAGACATATAACTAAGTGTCACAACTAGAAATTTGTGGCAGCTCAAACTATCGTAACTGGCAAAAATTAACCGTCGCATCTTGTCAATTTTCTTGTAGTGTATGGGTTAAGCGTGTTTTTCCTTGCTTTGATCCTACTCCAGTCTCCAATGGAGAACCATTGAAAATTCATAGTTTTCCACTATTTTGACAATTATACAACATGGGTTTTATATAATCAATTAAATGTTAAAATTGTTAATGTACCTTCCTATTAGAGATGTATTGTACGATGTCAAAACTAAGGATTTTTTGCATTTATATATACGTATATTGAATGGTATCATCTTGGTTTAAATGTGCATATTATTTTTAGGAAACTTAGGAATAGTTTGGAAAGAGATTTCATGCATCAAAACAGGTTTTTATGGGAAAAACAGGTCCATGTGTTGACACATACATTCTGTGAGTCAACACATGTAATACTTTTTTAAGGTTGTAGCCTCTGTAACTCATGATTCGACACATACAATATTTCAGGTTGACATATAGAAGAAATACATGTGTATAATATGAAGGCTTGGAAAAACACTTAGAAGGGGGGTTGAATAAGTTTTTCTTATTTTTAATTCTTTTACCCAAACAACAAACTAAGTAACGGTGATGTTTTTATCCTGGTTCGTTTAAAACTCAAACTACTCCATTCCACCCGTCAAGGTGATTTCGCCTCTCTCAACGAGTACTTAATCCACTATAACCAAACGATTACACTGCACAACCAACTATTGTGACTAACAACAATGCACAAGCCAACTGCAAGTGACTAACAATGATGCACTACCCAAACTGGCGTGACTAACTTCCTCTAAGACTCACTAGTCCAAGCCCTCTCGAGAATTCTGACCCAACTGGTCTCTCAAGGAACAACTATCAAATGAATAACTTCTAACTGACTGTGTACAATATTTCTTCTAAAACGTTTTTCTTCACAACGTGAAGTTTACACAAAATATTTAGCTCAAAGGTTCAGTAAACTGATTACAAGAATGACTTTTTATTTTGGCAGCGTAAGTTTACTCAAGATGATTGTTATAAATTGTTGTTTTGCTCCTTTGAATTTGAATGCTTTATATAGTACTTCCAGAAAGTTTACTGAAGCCACTCGATTTTCAAAAAATCTTTTAATTCTCGAAAACTAGTGAAATCGCCACCTAATTTTATTTGTTCTAAAAGGAACGGGAAAATATAGATAAAACCCCAAACAAGCGGATAAGGCGGTCTACGTGACCAAAAATGTGGGATCGAGAGTTGGTTATGTAAGGGGAAGGTATTAGCACCCCTTACATCCATCGTACTCGATGGAACCCATTTAATTCTACGTGTTTGTGTGTGTGTGTTTATTGCTAAGTTATGAATACCAAAAGAAAAAAGAATTGTTTATTATTATTTTGAGTTTGGCACGGTTTCAGAACCGTGTGCCTACGTATTCCCTTGTGCAATGGGAAAGTCAAAACTCCGTAGTTCCTCTCAAAAAGGTTTTAAGTTTGTTGTATTGATTTTATAAGAAAAATCGTGCATTAGACATTTCAAATGTTTTAACTTGGACTTGTTTAGCTTGTTTGAAAATATTTAAGTCCACGTTCGTGTTTGAAATGACTATTGCACACTCTTTATCGGAAAAGAGTTTTTTATGATCGCATATGAGTGATAAAAGAGTTTGAATGAGTTGAATTGTTTTTTAAGTGGATGAAAAAGTACCGAACAACAAGACTAACGTCTTACGATTCAAATACTAGAAACCCGAGGAACTAATGTTCGAACGAGTCGTCTATCACCCAAAAAGGTTTTCTTGAGAAAAAGTGAAGTGAAACGAGTTTCACGTTATTTAGAAGTCTTTAAGCAACTGGTCTAGCGTCCAACGACTTAATGACTAAGAATTCATTTGGGACAAGTTTTTAATCAATTGGTCTAGCGTCAAACGACTTAAAAACTTGTACTTTATTATGAAAAGGTTTTGAAAATGCACTCGACGTTGGATCGAGGTTTAAAACTTTATTATGAAAATGTTTCGAGATACGTGCTGAGATTAAGTATGGAGTCGGGTTATGGTTAATCAAGTATGTGGACTTGATTAACCTCGTGAGGATAGGTGCTCCTATCCCCAACCATGAGACCCTGGTGCATGGTGATTGGTATATAGACCAATGTTATTTTCGGGTTATGATTGATTAAAGCAACAAGGGCTTATATCAACCTCGTGAGGATGGCCATGCCCATCCCCAACTATGAGACCCTTTAGGAAATGGACATATGAGTCAATCAACTCGGAATCGGATTGATTTTAATTTTAAATTGTGTGCAGAGTGTACAATGGTGAATAAATGCGGAACAAACAGATAATCATCACACAATACAATCGGAACTTTAAATAATTATTAGAAACGATCTTTCTTATTTGATAAGAAATCGACTAATAGTTTAATCGATAAATTATCAAATAAGAACTATCAGAGCTAATTATTACTTAGTACATCGCACAAAATATTATTTATATAAAATATAAAATAATTGAAAAAGGTAAAGGTTTAGAGATAGCCTGTATGACGCGAGTTTGAGCGGTGCAAAAAGAAAACCAGAGACGATACTCTTGGGCCCAAATAAAGTGCCCAATGAGCCTTCAGAAAACTTCGTATGAAGCGCAATGCGTCGTTGATCAGAGAAACGGAAACTCAAAGCACACAGAAATAGCGGCAATACAGGTATATCGGGGTCAAATAGAGAAAAATGTTAAAAAATTTCCTATTAAATAAAAAATCTAACTAACATTATTATTATTATTATTATTATTATATTTTTTGGAGTATACTAAATATTTTATTGGTTAAGAAAAAATATAATAATAATAATTATTATTAATTAAAGAAAATAATAATAATTGGTAATAATAATAATACTAATAGTTAATAATAATAATAATAGTTATTTAATAATAATAATAATAATAGTAATACTAATAACAGTTAGTAATAATAATAAAAATTAGCAATAATAATAGTAGTTATTAAATAATAATAATAATAATAATAGTTAGTAATTATATTAATAATAATCCTAATTTTTTTAACAAAAACAAAACTAAAAGAAAAAGAAAACAAACACCCTCATCTGTTCTCAGGGTCTCTCACACGCGATGCATGTTTCCTTCCAACTCTCTCTCGATCGCTTACCCTCACCGGAAATCGTCATCGATGGCGGCCCAAGGTGGCCCTCGGCGGTGCCTAACTCCGATTACCCGTTTTTTCACCTTTCTGTATTCGTCTCTCTCTCTCTCTCGTGACTAATAATACGTAACTGATTTTTACAGATGACACACGGTTTGGCGTAAATCTCAAAAGGGGTTTTGAAAACCCTAGTCCCCAACCTGGTTTCCAGTGCTCTCAGTCGCGTGAATGTGTCTTTCTTCGCTGGTCCCTGGTGAGATTGCTCCTTTAACTCTTTATCCCCTTCTTCTTTCTCATGTCAGAACTTGTTTTTCTAAAAACAACTGCTCTGAAGGGTCGTGTGTTAGGAATATGATGATAGATTGTTAGGGTTGTGCTTCTGGTTTATGGCTTGCTTCTGTTTTGTGATGGTTTGTTTCTGGGTTGGAGTTTTGGAATAATGGTAGCTAGCTCATGGTTTTGGTTGTTACGGTTTTCTTCGTGAAATGGTTGTGGGATTTTTATTTTCTGGTTTTTTTGAACTGTTATATTGATATGGCCTCCTCTTTTAGAACAGATGCTTCCTCTTTTTATTGTGGCTTCTTGAGGGTTTGTAAAAGAGCAGATACTACCTTTTTTTTGTCTTGGCTCTTGCCCCCTGGTTAATGGTTTTGGGACTGGTTTTTTTCTGAACAGATGTTATCCCTGTATCCCATTTTTCTGCTTTGTCTTTGTCTTAAGAACAGATACTCTGCTTGCTTTCTTTTTCTTTTGCTTCCCCTGTCTCTGTTGCTTGCAT
Source organism: Vicia sativa (assembly GCA_021764765.1). Lineage (NCBI taxonomy): Eukaryota > Viridiplantae > Streptophyta > Magnoliopsida > Fabales > Fabaceae > Vicia > Vicia sativa. The sequence goes on along the minus strand of CM038797.1, from coordinate 96,282,176 downwards.
TGGTTGCTATAACCTCTTGTGATGTCGCTCTCTGTGGTGCTGATAACCAGAATATCTCTTGTCTTTTGTTTTACCTACTGTTGTTGGCTTCTGTTGCTTGTATTTCTTGTTGTGCTACTGATAACCATGTATTTTGTTTTACTTGATGCTGCTCTATTGCTTGCTGCCTGTTGGATTAATTATGATTCCTTTTGCTTCATTGTAACAGTGATGCTTTTTCTGAGTTACCCCTCCCTTTTGTGAACCAAAGGTAACTTTGTGATTTGCAAAAGGGACGTTTTTTGGCCGATGATTGCATTCTGCTTGAGGCTTGTTGGATGGCTTGAACAATGACCGAAAACCCTTAATTCTGATTCCTAACACAGACCCTAATGATGAGATTCTAAGAGAATTCGTACAAAACTCGCGTATTTAGATGCTGCCAATTACTTTGCTAACTATTCTTTTCTTTATTTTTCATGTGTGAACTTCATTGGTGATGAGGCATTTGAGAAGGTGAGCTGGGCAATAACTTGAGCAAAGCTTGGAGGACTCAGAGGATTGTCAATGATGAAGCCGGAGTGAAGAAAAAGGCTCGGAGGAAACTTGAGAATTTTGTAACAAAAATAAATTTCTTATGTAATTCGGAATTGATACCATTGTAACCTTGTTTTGTAATTTGAATAGATGTTGAATAATTCCACCATTACTTGTAACAATCTTGAATTATTATTTGGTAATTTTAATAGAATTTGAATCGGTACTTGCAAATGTCACAATTTGTACAACTCATAAGAATTGACGCAACATTGAAGTAAATCGAAACAAAATACTCAAGCTTTTCCTTTGTACCTCTTGAATCTTGTAAATAAAAAAAAGACTTGAAGTTTGGATGGACTTGTACCAATTAGAATCTTTAGATATAACAAACTCACATTCTCCTCGTATCTTGAAATTAATATAGAACTTAGGCGTACAAAGCACCTTAAATCCCGAACAAATTAATTGCTCTAAATCTCTTGAATCGATTGAACCGACGATTGAATTAATCTTGGTTGACACAAGAAATAAAGCATGATGAGATGTTTCAGACTTGCTTGTATTAAATTATGTCATCATAAACATATAAGTTTTTAGACGAATCAAGAACTTAATGTATCAAATAATTTGCCACAACTCAAATTCTAAACATTCTCAAATTCAAACTTTAATTTCCAAATTTGACTCAAAACACCAGATGAATCAAGCAAGAAAGTCATGATCGCAATTCCAACCATTGTACTACAGCTCATCTCAAACATGGGGAACTTCAATCATATACCAGGCCAAAAGGCGAGCTAACTTAGAACCAAGACATCAAGAAATCCACACTTTTGAACTCATACCCTTGCAAGAAAACTTATGATAAGGAGGGTAAGTTTTGGGGTGCGACATTTACGTTGCATGGTAGCGTGTCTTGGGTACTGGAAAGTGTAATTATGACTTGTTTAGCTTCACGTGATTTGTTTACTAAATGATCCTTGAAAGTTGAACCACTCAAGTATTCCAGTCTTCTTAGCTCAGTAGGTTAACGTTAATGGAGAAGGTTTTGTCTTAGAAGATGACGTACATATAGATAATGATCTTCTGTAAGCCTTGTTAGAACATCTTCTTATCAAAACATTCTGTTGGTGCTTTCTATCAGAGATTTGCGCTTGCATGCTTCTATCAGAAGTTACTTCTGTCAGAAGTTTACATATGGTGCTTCTATCAGAGTTTGTATTTCAATCTTCATTCAGAAGTTTTCTTTACAGCGTGCATGTTCCAGAAGTTCTTCCTTAGAACTTCTAAATATATCATCTGCTCAACATAGTGTAACGTTCCATTTTAAGCGCTTGAGTCATAACATCTTCTGAAACTAAACATATGCATGTCAGAGTATCATATTTATCAGAGGATCATAACTTTTATACAAAATTTATTATACTTGTTATCATCAAAACTTTAAGATATGATTAGAAACAAACTTTTTTTTAACAATCTCCCCCTTTTTGATGATGACAAAAATGTCTAGATTTTTATTTAAGAAATTTTGTATATGATAAAAAATATCTCCCCTTGAGATTGATAATCTCCCCCTGAACTAAATACTGAAAAGAAATAATTGCAAGGTAGAACTTCCCTGAGATTTTTCTTTTCTTCCAGAGTTTACTTTCCAGAGTGTTGATTTCAGCACTTGGTCTTTTGATCTTTTCAGAATTTTCTTTGAGAGCATAGCTTTTTTTGCATACTTCAGAAGCAAGTACACTTGTATATTTATTAGAAATATAGAAATTTTTGATATTTATTCCCGGTAATTGCTATGATTTATCAATTCAAAATCTCAAGGTTTTCTCCCCCTTTTTGTCATAATCAAAAATGTATAAGTTAAAATATACTGAATAGTAAGCTAAAATACTTATAACATTAATGAAGGAGTACGAGGACAATAGATTGTAAAAAAGATAGAAATAACAAAACACTTAAAAACTTAAAAACAAAAAGACGCATCCATGGGTGTTTTAAAAAGACAGAGGTTCTAGGTTGGGCGTGCAACTAAAGAAAGCAGAAGATTCTTGAACTCAACAGCAGATTCTTCTTGCTTCTGCATTCACGTTTTCATTTTCTGATTGGTTTCATCTTGCTTGTCCAAACGTGCTCTGAAAGCTTCACTTTCTTGCTTTAGCTCCTTCAGAGTTTCCAAGATGACAGAAGTAGAATCAACATCTTCTGTGGAGACAACCTTAGAGGTTGAAGCAGTATTTCTGGGGCAGAAGGCGCTGGAGAAGAGTGTATCTAGATCAACCATCAGGGTCAGCACTTTCTTCCTAGCTTCTCTAGGACAAAAACTCAGAGGTTTATATAAAACAAGAGCTCTAGAATTTGGATCAGCAACTTCTCGTTCTGAGGATTCATCATCAGAGATTTCCATATAATCAACAGGTGGTTGCCACGGAGCATTGTCCAGTTGTAATAGTGGCTTCTCACTCTAAATGTTGTATACAGTCTTCTTCAAACCTTTCAAACACTCAGAAAATTTCTCATGAATATGAGGTAAGCACATCTCTTTGAGTGTAAAGGATTTAACAATGAATCTCCTTCTGAAAGTGTTCCACAAGTCAGAGGATGCAGAGGGACTCATATTATTTTCCAGATCATCCTTCAGCAGTTACATCCAATTCATCATTTCTTTTTCGAATTTTTGCAAGCATAATTTAACATTTGCATGCACATTGGTCTTTTTGTGGGTAGGGAATGAAGATTTACTTGTGTCCTTAGAAATTCTGATGAGTCAAAAATTTCTGGATATGGAAGTCTTGGAACAGGTGTTTGTTCAGCAGTTTCTGGGGGTTTGGATTTTGAAGTTCTGGTGAGTGAGGTGATGAAGGATTTTTTGGATAGTGTGGAGGTGGAAGAACTGTAGTTATGGTTTTTTCTGGAGTGGGGGTTCGTTCTGGAATGGTAGTTTGTAGAAGTTTAGGTGAAGGAGTTGATGGAAGTTCTGAGGTAGTTGTTGGTTATTCAAAAGTGTTTGTGGGTTGAGATTCAGTTGTAGTGGTTGTTTGTTGAAAGGTGGTAGTCTATGGAAGTTCTATTGGGATTGAAGTAGTATGGATGAGGTGTGGTGGAGTTCTGGTAATAGAGAAGATGTTTGTATTTGGGATTGGACTAGGGAACTTTATTTGTAAAGGAACATTTATTCCTGGTAAGATCCAAGATGGAACATCTGAGTTCCACTCACCAGTTTCTGGGTGAGAAACAAGAGGCCTAGAGGATGGTGTATTTGGATTATTTTTGTGGGGAATAGAAATAGGGGTATCCTGTTGTGATGTTTGTGTAGTAGTGACAGGAATGGTTTGTGTTGAGGTGGATGAGGGTTGAAGTTCTGTACTAAGAGTTTCAAAATTATCTATATAAAAAAGGACTTGATCTATATGAGGATTGGTTTCCAAAGTTTCTAATGGGGCAGTTAGGTAAATATCTACATCAATGGTTTCTAGGGTTTGTTGAGTAGTGTGTGGAGTTGGGGGAACAACAGTTGAAGGTTGTGCAGCAGTTGTTAAATTACTAGCAGAAGTAGAAATAGAAAGAGATGCAGAAGTTCTACCTGAACCTTGTTGTTGCTTCTTCTTCTTCTGAGACTTTGGAGGTCTAGTAGATGTTCTTTCACCATCAGCTTTTCTCTTCTTGACCTTCCTCACCAGACTTGAAAATTCTCTTCCTCGCAGCCAAGCAGGATCAACAGTAATTCCTTTTTTCTTGAAACTTCTGAGGTATTCCTTGACCGTTGCAGAATTTTCTTCATAGTTGAAACGAGGAAACTCTGATAAAGGATTCTTCCTTGTCTTCACATCAAGCCAGACATAAGGAGTAGGTTCCACCAGAATTTCTGTAATGATTTTCCTTTTTAACAAATTTCTCCCAGTCAGAGCCTTTCCACAGACAGGTTCTGACTCCTTCAGCAAATAAGCTTCATCCAAGAAAGCTATCAAACCATTCTCAGTTAGAATTTCTGATATCAATCTTGACATATGAATCCAATTTCTCTTAGCCTTTGGATTTATGGTTCTTACAGCTTCCCTTGTCTCTTTAACATGTGCCCAGAGGTGGCAAAATAGAAGATACGCCAGATCAACCTTGATGTTCTTTCCAATGCAATATAGCAGATATTGATGATCCAGATTGATGTAATCAAGTGAACTTGTCTCTTTTATGTGATGAATGCAATTGTGGAAAATTTTTGCCCAGATCTTATAGACGTCTTTCAAATCTTTAATTTTTGTGGATGCTTCTCCAGAGGTAAATATTTCCTCATAAGCTATAGCCATATCAAAATGTTCTTCTAGAACTCCAATCTCTCCATCTCCTTAAAGGCCCAGCAGTTTATTAATCAAATTCTCTGTAATGGAGATTTCCTTGCCCATTACAAAAGAAAGAAAATTTGTTGGAGTACAAACAACATGAAGCCAGAATTCTTTAACTAATGGAGGAAAGACAGGACCATTTAGACGATCAAAAAATTGAGTCCACCCTTGAAACTCAATAGTAAGAAACAGATCAAACCCATTATCATGAATGTTTTCTAGATCAATTATCATCTCACAGAGAACTTCCAAATTATCAGTAGGAATCAACGTAGTTCTTTCTGGGTTGGTTTGAGTTGTGTTGGTAGGGACAATGGTTTCTGGGTTGGACGTTGAAGATGAAGACATTTTAGAAATTTGGGGTTTAGGGTTTTTGAAGAGAGAAATGAATAAGTTGAAATGCATAAAAAGGGTTTTGAAGAGTGAAAAGTAACAAATGAATTTTGAAAGAGTTTTTAAAGAGGTTACGCATGCAAATGAATGTGTTAGTGTTTTAAGTTGGCATCAATTTTGGTAAAACTAGGCTTTAGAAATGTCTTGATAGATGTCATGACATTCAGAGATTGAAGATAAATCCTACTGGACAAGGATGGTAAAAGTACAGCTCAGGGAAGCTAAAGTCATTTGGAAATTGAAAATTCGATGTCATAACGGATGTTATGACATTCGTGTGACATTCTCGAGAATCGCTTTTTCTGAGATTTTTCGAAGTTTGTTGAGCATTTTATTTATGTTTTCTGTTATTAGAAAGCATGCTCACGTGGCTGCTAGGTTAATCTTAATTAAACCTAAATTGGTTGTTGAACAAACCATGTTTTTAGGAGAGAATTAAGTAAACCCTAGCTATCTTTATGGAAGCCAAAAGCGAAGATTCGGGATGCTTCTATATAAAAATTCAACCCTTACTCTACCACGCCTCGATTCCATTGAAGACATTGAAGGTTTTTGTTTGTGTACTGTTAAGGTTAGTAACAGTTGGTATTGTGTAATTCTAGTTTCTCTTGTGAGCCAAGCAACTATCAATTGATAAGTGCATTGGACTAGGATTTGTTGTAAGGGTAGTTTATCACTCAAAGCTTTAAAGCACGAGTGTTTGTCTCTTGATTAAAGCTTTGAAGCAAGATCAAGATATTTTATTGAAGTGTGTCTTCACAATTCAATTAGTCAATAGGTTGATATCACTGCGGTGATTGAGGGGGAGTGAGTAGGAACTCATATCTAAGTAGGACTTAGGTAAAAGGGTCATTGGGTAGTGATTAAGTGAGAAGGCATCAACGGTGTGTTGGTGTAGGGTCTTCAATTGATATCGCTAATAGTGAACTTTCTCCTGGCTTGGTAGCCCCGGATGTAGGTTTGTTGAACCGAACTGGGTGAACAACTTATTGTGTTATTTATCGTCAGACTCGTGTGAATTGCTAACACAGTGTCAGATCCTGTGTCATAACATTCTCTGTGACATCAAGTATCTGCTGCCAGGAATTTCAGAATGATTAAAAGAAATAATTAAGAAAATTAAAATCAATTTTAATCATCACACGCATTAATGGTGTCTGACAGTTGGAGGGACTGCTTGAGATTTAAAGAGATTGAACAGTTACCTAGGAATTTTATGACAATAGCTAGCACGCGTGTGGGTAACCTAGCAGAAGTTTTAAACACGTGTTCAACTTCTAGGTTACAGTGTTACAGTTGTTTGATCTAATGAACTTCTGACCATACTTAGTAATGAAACGTTTTGAAGAGTTTTAGAATTTCTAGATATGGTTTCTAACTTAACTTCTCTTCTAACTTCTGAAGAGATGTTAACTAGAATATTCATATAAAACAGAACTTCTGACTATATTGATTTTGAACAGAATTTCATTCAGGGAAAATTTTCATACTAATATTTTTCAAAATAAATTTAAACCTATCTTCAGAAAGGGGTTTAGTGAAAATATCAGTCCATTGATGATCTGTATCAACAAAGTTTAAAGTTAAAATTCCTTTCTGAATATAGTCCCTAATGAAATGATGTTTAATTTCAATATGTTTTTTGCCTTAGAATGTAAAATAGGATTTTTAGAAAGGCAAATAGCAGAAGTATTATCACAGAAGATAGGGATCTTACACTCATACATATGATAATCTTCTCATTGACTCTTCATCCAGAGCATCTGGGTACTGCAGCCAGCAGTAGCAACATATTTTGCTTCTGTGGTTGAGAGTGCTATGGTGGCTTGCTTCTTGTTGTACCATGAGATCAAGTTGTTGCCCAGAAATTGACAACTTCCAAATGTACTTTTACTTTCCACTCTATCTCCAGCAAAGTCAGCATCACAAAATCCTACTGATTTGAAATCTTTTGATTTTCTGTAACACAAACCAACATTAGTAGTACCTTTCAAATACCTTAGAATTCGCTTAACAGCAGTTAAGTGAGATTCTATGGGATCTGATTGGAATCTTGCATATAAACATACACTAAACAGAATATCTGGCCTAGATGCAGTTAGATAAAGAAGAGATCCACTCATACCTCAATAGAGCTTCTGATCTACCCTCTTACTTACCTCATCTTTTCCCAACCTACACGTGGGATACATTGGAGTCTTTGCTTCCTTACTTTCTGATAGTTAGAATTTCTTCAGAAGTTCTTTAACATACTTCGTTTGATGTATGTAAGTACCTTCTGAGCATTGATTGATCTGAATTCCCATAAATAATTTCAGCTCTCCCATCATACTCATATCAAACTCTGCCTGCATAGAATCAGCAAATTCTCTTCCAAGAGAGACATTAGAAATTCCAAATATAATATCATCAACATATATCTGACAGATTAAAATGTCATTTTTAAATATTTTTCTGAATAAGGTTGTGTCCACTTTTCCTCTGGTAAAATTCTTTTCTAAAAGAAAGTTGCTTAAACGTTCATACCAAGCTCTGGGAGCTTGTTTTAAACCATACAAAGATTTTTTAAGTTTAAAAACATGTTCTGGAAATTTTGAATCTTCAAAACCAGGAGGTTGACGAACATAAACTTCTTCTTCTATATAACCATATAAAAATGCACTTTTATCATCCATTTGATAAAGTAATATTATTTTGTACAGCAAAAGAAATTAACAATCTAATGGATTCTAACCTGGAAACTGGAGCAAAGGTTTCATTATAATCAATACCTTCTTGTTGACTATACACTTGTGAAACCAGTCGTGCCTTGTTTCTGACAACTTCTCCTAGATCATTTATCTGGTTTCTAAACACCCACTTTGTTCCAATGATGTTGAATCCTTTTGGCCTTGGAACTAAATCTCATACATCATTTCTGGTGAATTGGTTGAGTTCTTCTTGCATGGCTATAATCCAATCATTATCTTGAAGAGCTTCATCTACAGAAGTTGGCTCAATCATAGAAACTATTCCAAACAGAGATTCTTCATTTATTCTTAAGGAGGACCTAGTTCTGATAGGATCATCTTTCTTTCCTATGATAACATCTTCTGGATGTGTTGATGTGATTCTTGGATATCTTTTGTGAGAAGTTTCTTTAGATATTCTCAGGTTGTTCAGCACTTCTTCAATAGCAGGATCTTCTGAGTTATCCTTCTGTTATGTATCTTCAGAGGTTGGGAAATAAACTTCTATGCCTACAATATTTTTAACCTGTTTTGGCATTTGTTGTCCAAGCTTATCATCTGAAGCTATAGCTATGCTTGGAAGACAGTTCAACAAGCTCATCAAGAGAATTGATCCAAGGTCAGGGTCAAATGTCAAGGACATTCCATCTGACATCAACAGATCTTATGACTCCAGCAGAAGATCCAGTCAAGAAAAGGAAGTCAAAGCAGAGGAGTCCAATGTCATGAATGTGAAGGATATGGACACATTAGAGCTGAATGTCCCACCTTTCTTAAGAAACAAAAGAAAGGAATGGCTGTCACTTGGTCTGATTCAGGAAGTGAGTCTGAGGAAGAAGCAGCTAGTCTTGTCACTGCACCTTCGGAAGTTGTAATTCGATAATGACTCTAGTGATGAAGAAGTGACCTTTGAAGAACTTGATACTTACAAGAACCTGTATCGAAGTGGTGAAGTATGTCAGAATGAAAATGAAAAAGTCGATTGAGAAGTTGGAGGCGAAAATGTGAAGTGGAAGTGAAAAGAAGGAGAATCTGACACTATAAGACATCTCAACGGTGAAATTACGGTGTTAAATTCCAAGCTTGATCGATGACTAAATCACAAAATGTGACCTGGAACAAAAAGTTGGAAGAAATCCTTCACTTGGGCAAAATGTGGAAACAAGCATGGTCTAGGATATGTGGTGCAAAGGAACCCGTTAGTGACAAGAAAAGAAGAGGCCTAGGAAACCAAAGTCAAGGCGATGTCACAACATTGGGATCAACATCGGGATCGAGAAACATGAAGAAGAAGTTTCAAAGATGGAGATGTCATCATTGTGGAAGGTTTGGACACATAAAACCCTTCATTATAGGCTACATGGATACCTAATCGGACTCCTATGTTAAGCCTAAAAACATCAAAGTACCTTACACTCAAAAGTGGAAGAAGAAGAAAGCAATGATAGCTCACACTTCTCGAGTGTCCGCCAAGGAAGATTGGTACTTTGACAATGGGTGTTCTAAGCATATATTGGAATAAAAACCTCTTGAATAATGTCAAACCTCATTCCACCAGCTTTGTTACCTTTGGAGATGGAGCTAAAGGAGAAATCAAAGGTGTTGGAAACTTAGGCCTGAGTTCCAAATCTAAGTGGTGTGCTGGTAAAAGGCTTGACTGCTAACCTCATAAGCATAAGTCAGCTATGTGATATGGGATTCAAAGTTAACTTCACTAGATCTGAATGTCTTGTAATCAATGATCAACAAGAAGTAGTTATGAGAGGAATCAGATCGAAAGACAACTGTTACATGTGGGAATCTGAGAACACCAACCTCTCATCTGTATGTTCCATAGACAAAGATGAAAAGGAGGTCAAGTTGTGGCACCAAAAACTAGGACATCTGCACCTCAGAGGAATGAAAAAGATCATCTCAATGGAGGCTGTCAGAGGGATACCAAGACTTCACATTGATGAAGGAAGGGTGTGTGGTGAGTGCCAGGTTGGAAAGCAAACCATAATGTCACACCCAATGTCTAGACATCATACCACATCTAAAGTACTGGAGCTGCTGCACATGGACTTGATGGGGCCTATGCAGGTTGAAAGCCTTGGTGGAAAAAGATATGCCTATGTTGTTGTGGATGACTTCTCCAGATTTACCTGGATAAACTTCATCAAAGAAAAATCTGAAGTGTTTGATGTCTTTAAGGAGTTATGCAAAAGACTTCAGAGAGAGAAGGAAAGTTGTATTGTCAGAATAAGAAGTGACCATGGAAAGGAATTTGAGAATAGCAAGTTTGATGAATTCTGTTCCTCAGAAGGGATCAACCATGAGTTCTCTTCTCCTATAACACCTCAACAAAATGGGGTTGTGGAAAGAAAGAATAGGACTATACAGAATCTCTCAGAGCAATGATTCATGCTAAGAAACTCCTATTCATTTTGAGTGAAGCTATGAATACACTTGCTATGTTCACAATGAGGTTACCTTAAGAAACGGAACTCTCCACCAGATGAGCTATGGAAAGGAAGAAACCAACTGTGAAATACTTTCATGTGTTTGGGAGCAAATGCTATATTCTGACAGATCGTGAGCAAAGGAGAAAAATGGATTCTAAGAGTGATGAAGGCATTTTTATGGGATACTCCACAAACAGCAGAGCATATAGGGTATTCAACTCCAGAACCCAGGTTATGATGGAGTCTATTAATGTCATTGTTGATGATCATTATCAGGAGCACAATGTCCCATATGATGTTGAGACATGGTTTGAGACATCACCTCAAGTACCTAATAAGGAAAATGTTCCTACTCCTACTACACCTAAATCTGAACCTGAGGAAGCAAACAAAGATCCCTCAATCAGGATTCAGAAAGATCATCCAAAGGATCTCATCATTGGAGACCCAACCAAAGGTGTTGTTACAAGATCCGAGAAACTGTCTCAAACTCCCGTCGGTCAAAAATAGAGCCAAAGAATGTCAAAGAAGCTCTATGTGATGAATTTTGGATTGGAGCAATGCAAGAGGAATTGAACCATTCAAGCAACATGAAGTATGGGAATTAGTTCCTAGACCGAAGGAACAAACATCATTGGCACTAAGTGGATCTACAAGAACAAGTCCGATGCGAAGGACCGTCACCGGGAATAAAGCAAGACTTGCTCTCGGGTTACACTCAAGTGGAGGAATTGACTTTGATGAGACCTTTGCACCGTGGCTAGACCGGAATCAATCGGCTTCTACTAGGAGTTGCTTGCATTCGAAATTCAAATTATTTCGATGGATGTGAAAAGTGCCTTCCCAAATGGCTACTTAAATGAGGAAGTATATGTAGAAACCTAAAGGATTTGTGGATCCAAGTTTTCCGAACATGTCTGATTAAGGAAAGCCCTATATGGTCTAAAACAAGCCCCTAGGGCCAGTATGAAAGGTGACCAAGTTTCAGACAAAGGATACGAAATGAGGATTGGATAAAACTCTTTGTCAAGAATGAAGGTGGGAAGGTTATGGTGGCTCAAATCTATGTTGATGACATAGTATTTGGAGGAATGTCGAGACAATGGTGAAACAATTTGCCAATCAAATGCAAGCAGAGTTTGAAATGAGTCTCATGGGAGGGTTAACTTACTTGGATTGCAAGTCACACAGATGGAAGATTCAACATTTCTTTCACAAAGCAAGTATGCAAAGAATATTGTCAAGAAGTTTGGAATGGAGAGTGCCAGCCATAAAAGGACTCGCTCCTACACATTTGAAGTTGACCAAGGATGCAAGTGGAGAAAAGGTTGATCAAAGTTTATATAGGAGCATGATAGGAGCTTGTTGTACCTAATACCAAAGACCGACATTGCTTATGCGGTATGTGCAAGATATCAAGTGAGCCTAAAGTAAGTCCCATTAACCAAGTGAAAAGAATCTCAAGTATGTGAGTGGAACTTGCAATTATGGTATCCTATATTCCGTGGATGTGAACCAATTTTCGGATATTGTGATGCCGATGGGAGTCCGATGACAGAAAAGTACCGAGGATGCTTCTTCTTGGGAAACAATCTTGTTTCTTGGTTTATCAAGAAGCAAAACGTGTGTCCCATCCATGAAGCCGAATACATAGTACCGGTAGCGTTGTTCTCAAATGGTCCGATGAAGCGATGTCGTCGAGTATAATGTCACACGTGGTGTCATGACATTGTATTGTGACAACTGAAAAGCTATTAATATATCAAAGAATCCTATTCAACACAGTAGACTAAGCACATAGACATCGACATCACTTCATCGAGAACTTGTGGAGGAGAAGGTGATTAAATTGGATCATGTAGTCACGTAACTTCAACCGGTGACATTTTACCAAGGCTCTTGATGCTAGTCAATTTGAAAACTTAAGGAGCAAACGGGCATCCGTCAAGATGAGGAATTGTAGCAATTAAGATTGCCTCCAAGAAAGGGAAGAGACCATTTATTAATTATAAGTGGGTCATTGCTTATTTCCTCTTATTTTATAGGGTTCAAGAATGTGAAAAGACTCCTCCATATAATGCCTTTTCATTGAAAGTATCATACCTTCTCCATCCAACGATACTCTCAACCGCTTCGTCATTCTTGGTCTCGATTCTCAACCTTTCCGAGAAATATGTCTTCCTCATCCTCGGACTGACTGCTCATCTCCCACCATGGCTGAGATTAGGCATTCTTTGAAGCCATGGATATTGAACCTGAAGGTCTCCCTCGGCTCAATGGCAACCGACTCGTAATCGCATGCACGGAAGGATCAAGGTTCATCAGCTCATGGTAAGACTACGCCTTCTTCCCCCGAGATAAGAAATAGGGAAGGTACCAAGTATGTAGAAGAAGCCATTGCTAGGATAGTCACCGTAATCCTAGACGAACATCACTGCCTCGGAATTGCTCCCCTTAATCAAAGACCGTTAGCCCTAGTTTAGCAGATGATCCAGATGTCACAAAGAATGTCATGACATCTGATGATCACGTCCAGGCAACTCATGTGAACCCTGATTCTTCTGATTTCCCTGTCAAAGCAAAGGGAGGTATTTCTGGTTCTCAAGTTGAGCAAATAACCAGAACTAGAACTTCCTCAAAGAAGTATAAAGCTAAATTTGCTGGCTGTTCAAAATGCAAAAGGACACCAATGGCCAAGAAAAGGAAAGCTCCTAACCCGCAAAGCTGAACAAGCTTCGATAAGGCGATGATCGATGTCACGACAATGAAGATGCCTTCAGAGAGGAGAGCAACTAATTAAGTTTGTGTTGCTTTATCTGCTTTGTATTCATCCATTTCCTGTTCGTTGTTTCGCCAATGTTCTGCTTTGTTTCTTGTATTTTTCCATTTGTGCTTCTTTTTGGATGACTGTAAACATTGTCCTGACAGAGATGTATCCCTGTATACTTGCTGGTACTTAATTACTTGCTGGTATAATTTTTTTTGTTGCTGACACTGTTTGATTAAAAAGTTTGGGGGGCTTGTATGGTTTCCTTTGGCCCTTTATGGCTAAAAAGGGGGAGAAGAACTACTGTGTTGACAGTAGTATGGGACTTTGGGAACTTGTATGGCATGTTGGGGATTGTATGGCCTAAAATTTTATGGCCTGTTTGTTTCAATTTTGTTTGTGGGCAATTGTGGGAAATTGTGGGATTTTTGTATGGGTAGAATTTATCTTCTCTTAGTTCTAGTTACATGAAGCTTAGGAAAGCTTAGGAAAACTTAGAACTAGGTTGTTAGTCTTCTGCTGCATTTTGTACTCTGATAGGTCTAGTAGTTTTAGCCAAAAATGTGCCAAAGGGGAGTTTGTTAGTGTTTTAAGTTGGCATCAATTTTGGTAAAACTAGGCTTTAGAAATGTCTTGATAGATGTCATGACATTCGAGATTGAAGATAAATCCCTCTGGACAAGGATGGTAAAAGTACCAAACCGGAAGCTAAAGTCAGGCTGAAATTTGAAAATCGATGTCATAATGTATGTTATGACATTCGGTGACATTCTGCTCGAATCGCTTTTTCCGAGATTTTTCGAAGTTTGTTGAGCATTTTATTTATGTTTTTCTCGTTATTAGAAAGCATGCTCACGTGGATGCTAGGTTAATCTTAATTAAACCTAAATTGGTTGTTGAACAAACCATGTTTTTAGAGAGAATTAAGTAAACCCTAGCTATCTTTATGGAAGCCCAAATCAAGATTCAGGATCGCTTCTATATAAAGAATTCAACCCTTACTCTACAGCCACGCCTGGATTCCATTGAAGACATTGAAGGTTTTGTTTGTGTCGTTAAGGTTAGTAACAGTTGGTATTGTGTAATTCTAGTTTCTCTTGTGAGCCAAGCAACTATCAATTGATAAGTGCATTGGACTAGGATTTGTTGTAAGGGTAGTTTATCACCAAAGCTTTAAAGCACGAGTGTTTGTCTCTTGATTAAAGCTTTGAAGCAAGATCAAGATATTTTATTGAAGTGTGTCTTCACAATTCAATTAGTCAATAGGTTGATATCACTGTGGTGATTGAGGGGAGTAGTAGGAACTCATATCTAAGTAGGACTTAGGTAAAAGGGTCATTGGGTAGTGATTAAGTGAGAAGGTGTCAACCGTGTGTTGGTGTAGGGTCTTCGAATTGATCGCTAATAGTGAACTTTCTCCTGGCTTGGTAGCCCCAGGATGTAGGTTTGTTGAACCGAACTGGTGAACAACTTATTGTGTTATTTATCGCTTCAGTATTTATTGTGTGAATTGCTAACACGGTCGACATCGTCATAACATTCTCTGTGACATCAAGTATCTCTGCTGGAATTTCGAATGATTAAAAGAAATAATTAAGAAAATTAAAATCAATTTTAATCATCACACGCATTAATGGTGTCTGACAGTTGGAGGGACTGCTTGAGATTTAAAGAGATTGAACAGTTACCTAGGAATTTTATGACAATAGCTAGCACGCGTGTGGGTAACCTAGCAGAAGTTTTAAACACGTGTTCAACTTCTAGGTTACAGTGTTACAGTTGTTTGATCTAATGAACTTCTGACCATACTTAGTAATGAAACGTTTTGAAGAGTTTTAGAATTTCTAGATATGGTTTCTAACTTAACTTCTCTTCTAACTTCTGAAGAGATGTTAACTAGAATATTCATATAAAACAGAACTTCTGACTATATTGATTTTGAACAGAATTTCATTTAGGGAAAATTTTCATACTAATATTTTTCAAAATAAATTTAAACCTATCTTCAGAAAGGGGTTTAGTGAAAATATCAGTCCATTGATGATCTGTATCAACAAAGTTTAAAGTTAAAATTCCTTTCTGAATATAGTCCCTAATGAAATGATGTTTAATTTCAATATGTTTTTTGCCTTAGAATGTAAAATAGGATTTTTAGAAACGCAAATAGCAGAAGTATTATCACAGAAGATAGGGATCTTACACTCATACATATGATAATCTTCTCATTGACTCTTCATCCAGAGCATCTGGGTACTGCAGCCAGCAGTAGCAACATATTTTGCTTCTGTGGTTGAGAGTGCTATGGTGGCTTGCTTCTTGTTGTACCATGAGATCAAGTTGTTGCCCAGAAATTGACAACTTCCAAATGTACTTTTACTTTCCACTCTATCTCCAGCAAAGTCAGCATCACAAAATCCTACTAATTTGAAATCTTTTGATTTTCTGTAACACAAACCAACATTAGTAGTACCTTTCAAATACCTTAGAATTCGCTTAACAGCAGTTAAGTGAGATTCTATGGGATCTGATTGGAATCTTGCACATAAACATACACTAAACAGAATATCTGGCCTAGATGCAGTTAGATAAAGAAGAGATCCACTCATACCTCAATAGAGCTTCTGATCTACCCTCTTACTTACCTCATCTTTTCCCAACCTACACGTGGGATACATTGGAGTCTTTGCTTCCTTACTTTCTGATAGTTAGAATTTCTTCAGAAGTTCTTTAACATACTTCGTTTGATGTATGTAAGTACCTTCTGAGCATTGATTGATCTGAATTCCCATAAATAATTTCAGCTCTCCCATCATACTCATATCAAACTCTGCCTGCATAGAATCAGCAAATTCTCTTCCAAGAGAGACATTAGAAATTCCAAATATAATATCATCAACATATATCTGACAGATTAAAATGTCATTTTTAAATATTTTTCTGAATAAGGTTGTGTCCACTTTTCCTCTGGTAAAATTCTTTTCTAAAAGAAAGTTGCTTAAACGTTCATACCAAGCTCTGGGAGCTTGTTTTAAACCATACAAAGATTTTTTAAGTTTAAAAACATGTTCTGGAAATTTTGAATCTTCAAAACCAGGAGGTTGACGAACATAAACTTCTTCTTCTATATAACCATATAAAAATGCACTTTTATCATCCATTTGATAAAGTAATATTATTTTGTACAGCAAAAGAAATTAACAATCTAATGGATTCTAACCTGGAAACTGGAGCAAAGGTTTCATTATAATCAATACCTTCTTGTTGACTATACCCTTGTGAAACCAGTCGTGCCTTGTTTCTGACAACTTCTCCTAGATCATTTATCTGGTTTCTAAACACCCACTTTGTTCCAATGATGTTGAATCCTTTTGGCCTTGGAACTAAATCTCATACATCATTTCTGGTGAATTGGTTGAGTTCTTCTTGCATGGCTATAATCCAATCATTATCTTGAAGAGCTTCATCTACAGAAGTTGGCTCAATCATAGAAACTATTCCAAACAGAGATTCTTCATTTATTCTTAAGGAGGACCTAGTTCTGATAGGATCATCTTTCTTTCCTATGATAACATCTTCTGGATGTGTTGATGTGATTCTTGGATATCTTTTGTGAGAAGTTTCTTTAGATATTCTTAGGTTGTTCAGCACTTCTTCAATAGCAGGATCTTCTGAGTTATCCTTCTGTTATGTATCTTCAGAGGTTGGGAAATAAACTTCTATACCTACAATATTTTTAACCTGTTTTGGCATTTGTTGTCCAAGCTTATCATCAAATCTTACTTTGATTGATTCTTCCACAATCAGAGTTTCTGTGTTGTACACTCTATAGCCTTTTGAGCGTTCAGATTATCCAAGCAGAATACACTTTTGTGCTTTAGAATCAAACTTGTTCAGATGTTCTTTAGTGTTAAGAATAAAACAAGTGCATCCAAATGGATTAAAATATGAAATGTTGGGCTTTCTATTCTTCCACAATTCATAAGGAGTCTTTTCAAGAATAGGTCTAATAGAAGCTCTATTCTGAATGTAACACGCTGTGTTCACAGCTTTTGCCCAAAAATGTTTAGCCATATTAGTTTCATTGATCATGGTTCTGGCCATTTCTTGTAAAGTCTTATTCTTTCGTTCTACAACTCCATTTTGTTGGGGAGTTCTAGGACAAGATAAATCATGTGAAATTCCATTTTCTTTAAAATATTTTTCAAAAAATTGGTTTTCAAATTCACCACCATGATCACTTCTAACCTTTATGATTCTAAAATCTTTTTCATTTTGAATTTGAATGCAGAAGTCAGAGAAAACAGAATGTGACTCATCCTTGTGTTTCAAGAACTTTACCCAAGTTCATCTGTTGTAGTCATCCACAACGACAAATCCATATTTCTTGCCTCTAATGGATTCAATTTTCACTAGTCAAAATAGATCAATGTGCAGAAGTTATAATGGTCTAGAGGAAGAAACATCATTTTTAGACTTAAAAGATGGTTTTGAAAATTTTCCCTTCTGACAGGCTTCACACAGAACTTCTGAGTTGAACTTCAAATTTGGAAGTCCTTTGACCAAATTGAGTTTGTTAATTTGAGAAATTTTTCTCATGCTAACATGTCCCAATCTTCTGTGCCAGACCCATTGTTCATCATTTACTGACAAAAGACATTTTACATTTTGAGATTTTAAATCAGAAAGATTAATTTTGTAAATATTGTTCTTTCTCTTTCCAGAAAATAGGATTGACCCATCCTTCTGACTAACAGCTCTACACGACTTTTGATTAAAGATAATGTCATAAGCATTGTCACTTAATTGACTTATGGACAATAAGTTATGCTCTAATCCTTCTACTAACAGAACATCAGATATGGAAGGGAGGTTACCATTGCCAATGGAAGGGAGGTTACCTTTCCAAACTTCACGTCACCTCCAGATTTAAGTTCTAGGCTTTGGAACATAGACCTTCTTCCCGTCATGTGACGTGGGCATCCAGAGTCCAGGTACCATGACCGGTGTTTCAATTTGGCTGTTAAGGACATCCTCAACATAAATCATTTTCTCCTTAGGTACCCATAACATTTTGGGTCCTTTCTATTTAGTGTTTCGAAAGTTTTGTTTGAACTTTGGTTTAACATGAAAACTTTCATTATAGGATGTGTATTTAATATCATGTGTGTGACCAAACTCAAATTTTTTGTGCAGTGGTTTATATGTGATAATCATTTCATCAACAGATTTGGGTTAATATGCTTCTTTCCCTCTGGGGGTTTCATATCCTAATCCATTTTTGTTGTTTCTACTAACTCCATAGATCATTCAAGCCATCTTTCTTTTATCTATGCTTTTAGCTAGAAACTTCTGAAATCTATAGTCGTATTCTTTTAAAATATATTTGGAACTTGAAGCACTATCTGAGATGGAAACTTTTTGAGCATTTTGAAAATCATTTTTAAGTTTAATATTATTTTCTTTAAGCTCGGAGTTTTCTGCCTTAAGTTGCTCAATTTCAGATACAAGATTCTTTTTTAGTTTCTTGTATTTGATTTTGAGTTGACTATAAATTTCCAGAAGTTCTGATAGACTATCTTCTAATTCAGTTCTAGTTAGATCAGAAAATACCTCTTCTGTCTCAAATTCAGAAGCAGAGTCATTGACTGTAGTTGCCATAAAAGCTAGGTTTGGATGTTCATCTTCTGAATCAGATTCAGTTTCAGAAGATTCTGAATCATCCCAAGTGGCCATCATTCCTCTCTTTTTCTCCAATCTTTTCTTTGGTTTTTCTCTTTGTAGCTTGGGGCATTCACTCCTGAAATTTCCAGGTTCTTTGCATTCGTAGCATGTGATGCTTCTTTTGCTGAACTTCTTGTGTCTTGAAGATTCACTTTTATCTTCAGATCTTCTATGGTTCCTGAACATCCTTTGCCTATGTTTCCACATTTTATTTATCCTTCTTGAGAGCATTGAAAGTTCATCTTCTTCTGACTCTGAATCTTCAGAGCTTCCATCTTCAGCCTGAAAATCATTAACATCACATTTTTTGTAGATTTTAATGCAACTGACTTACCTTTCTTCTGAGCTTCAAATTCATCAAGCTCAATCTCATGACTCCTCAGAGCACTAATGAGTTCTTCTAAGGAAATTTCATTCATATCTTTGGAAACTTTGAACGTTGTCACCATGGTGCCTATCTTCTGGGCAAGCTCCTGATAATTTTCTTTACATGATCAACTTTGGTATACCCTTTATCCAGCACTCTTAGACCAGCAGTTAAGGTTTGGAACCTTGATAACATTGCCTCAATAGATTCATTTTCCTCCATCTTAAATGCCTCATACTTCTGGATAAGCGCCAGAGCTTTGGTCTCCTTAACTTGAGCATTCCCTTCATGTGACATTTTGAGTGACTCAAAAATGTCATGTGATGTGTCTCTGTTTGTGATTTTTTCATATTTTATTTTTGAAATA
This sequence comes from Vicia sativa, assembly GCA_021764765.1. Taxonomy (NCBI): domain Eukaryota; kingdom Viridiplantae; phylum Streptophyta; class Magnoliopsida; order Fabales; family Fabaceae; genus Vicia; species Vicia sativa. Next base: position 96,262,526 of record CM038797.1, on the reverse strand, counting down.
GCACTTAACAGAATATTTCTAACTTTGTGATGATTCTTATATTCTGTTTTCCGTGTCTTGTCCATTTTTTTTCTTTCAATCTTGTTTTCATCTCCATCTACTGGATGTTTGTAACCATCCAACACCATACCCCAAAGATCACGATCATAGCCTGAAATAAAACTTTCCAGTCTATCCTTCCAATATTAAAAATCTTCTTCATCAAACATTGGAGGTTTAATGTTGTTGTTGTTGTGATCGGTTGCCATTTTGTGTTTTTCTTCTAGATCTTTATCTGACACTGTTAAGTGTCTGCACCCAGAACCAAAAGCTTTGATGCCAATTGAAGGCTTGGAAAAACACTTACAAGGGGGGTTGAATAAGTTTTTCTTATATTTAATTCTTTTACCCAAACAAAAATCTAAGTGACACTAGTGGTTTTATCCTAGTTCATTTGAAACTCAAACTACTCCAGTCCACTCGTCAAGGTGATTTCGCCTCTCTTAACGAGGACTTAATCCACTATAAGCAAACTAATACACTGCACAACCAACTATTGTGACTAACAACAATGCACAATCCAACTCATGTGACTAACAACAATGCACTACCCAAACTGGTGTGACTAACTTCCTCTAAGACTCACTAGTCCTAGCCCTCTCGAGAATTCTGACCCAACTGGTCTCTCAAGGAACAACTATCAAATGAATAACTTATAACTAACTGTGTACAATATTGCTTCTAAAAAGCTTTTCTTCACAATGTGAAGTTTACACAAAATATTTAGCTCAAAGGTTCAGTAAACTGATTACAAGAATGACTTTTAATTTTGGCAGTGTCAGTTTACTCAAGATGATTGTTATAAGTTGTTATTTTGCTCCTTTAAATTTGAATGCTTTATATAGTACTTCCATAAATTTTTCGTTGCATGGTAGCGTGTCTTGGGTACTGGAAAGTGTAATTATGACTTGTTTAGCTTCACGTGATTTGTTTACTAAAGGATCCTTGAAAGTTGAACCACTTAAGTATTCCAGTCTTCTTAGCTCAGTAGGTTAATGTTACTATAGCAGGTTTTGTCTTAGAAGATGACGTACATATAGATAATGATCTTCTGTAAGCCTTGTTAGCACATCTTCTTATCAGAACATTCTGTTGGTGCTTTCTATCAGAGATTTGTGCTTGCATGCTTCTATCAGAAGTTTACATATGGTGCTTCTATCAGAGTTTGTATTTCAATCTTCATTCAGAACTTTTCTTTACAGCGTGCGTGTTCCAGAAGTTCTTCCTTAGAACTTCTAAATTTATCATCTGCTCAACATAGTGTAACGTTCCATTTTAAGCGCTTGAGTCAGAACATCTTCTGAAACTAAACATATGCATGTCAGAGTATCATATTTATCAGAGGATCATAACTTTTATACAAAATTTATTATACTTGTTATCATCAAAGCTTTAAGATATGATTAGAAACAAACTTTGTTCTAACATAATATTACATTTTTAAAGCTTGTAACATCTGTAATACATGTGTCGACACATGACCTATAGAGGTTGAAACATGCATTAAAAATCTTTAAAATTTGCATTCTTTTTCTGATGCACTTGTTTTCTCTTTGCCACAATCTTGTACACATATATATACTGCATACATGCGTCAGGAAAAAGATGATGAAACCATACATATAAAGTATTTATATTCATTTTCATCCCTCATGTTCTATGCATACACACAAACAAATTACGCACAATCATTCTTTGTTTGGGTGTCATCTAGAATTAGAGGTCATAACGTCCAATTTAGATTGTTGAATTGTAAATTGGCTTGAGAATTTTTAGGGGTGTTCATCGAGAAAAACTGTGAGGATTTTCCACCAAGATCAAAGTGTTAATTTGGGGGTCTTAACAAGATTTTGCAATTAGGATTCGATCGAGGGAAAACTTTGAAGAATGGTGTTTCTTGCAAAGGAGTAGCGTGAGACAGTGAATTGATTGGAAATCTTAGGTGACAACAATTTGCAATTTGGATTCAACCAAGTGAAAGCTTTGAAGAACTGAGATTCTTATAAAAGAGTAAAGCGAGGCAGTGGATCAAGTTGGTATTTGTTGGGTGAGTTGGTCAAGCTCTGATAAAGGGAAGAGAAAGTGTTAGGATCAACATCAAACTTAGAGTTTGTAGGGGTGGATAGCTATGTTTATCTTGTAAATGATTTTTGGAAAAGTAAGATTGATTATCTCAATTTCGAATGAAATTTGGGGAAGTCTTATCCATAGAAAGGATGATTGGTGAATTATCTAAACAATTCCTCGAGTCCTATCTCTATCTCTTTATTCTTTATTTCACGTTTGATTGCAAATTGTTAAATCCATTGATTTTGCATTGATAAGTATAAAAAAAATCATTCGTTATTAAACTTGTAATTATTTGTGTTGATTAGATTACAATTCTTATAATTGTAACTAATTTTCATATTAACAAAGGCAAGAGGAAAACCTAAAAAATCAATTCCACACCATGTGTTTAATAATTTGGTTCTTAGTGTTTGTTGCTTTATAACTCATTGGAAACTAGTTGCTATTGTGTATAAATTCAAACACGTTGTTTGTGAAAATATATTGTCTCAATTAATTATCATTATCATTTCATATAACATTGGTTTGACGCATATTTGAGATTTTCGATAACGATTCAAATTAGAAGACATTTTATTCGGGTGGTTTCTGCTTATCAAAGTTTTTAAAACTAATTTTTCAAAAAGTCTATTCACTCCCTCTCTAGATACGTTTTTTTTGTCTAACAAGTGGTATCATGGTCTCTGGTTCATTCTGTGCTTCAAAAACACTTATTAGAATATGGCTTCCGAACCTAAAGGGGTGTACAATAGAACGCTCATCTTCACAGGTGAAAACTATAGTTAATGGAAAGTTTGTATGTGTATCCATATCAACTCGTATGATAAGGGAGTGTGGAACGTCATTATCAATGGTCCTAATTAAATTACAGTGACTGATGCTAATAGTGTAATCACAGCTAAACTGGAAACACAATGTGATGATAATGATAAGAAGTTGTGGGCTTGTTATTGGAAAGCACAAAATATTTTCATATCCACTCTTGGTATTGGTGAATATTATTGTGTTTCCCATTTTGAGACCACAAAAACTATGTGGGAAGCATTACAAGTTGCCCATAAGGGAACTAATGAAGTCAAACAAGCTTGACTCAATACATTGAATCAAGAGTTTTAACTATTCTGTATGAAGCATGGTGAAAACACTGTGGTTATACAAAAGAGGTTTACTCATCTCATAAACCATTTGAATGCACTTGGAAAACATGTTTCCAATTGTCGCGGTGGGAAAATTTAGATTAAGCTATTGATTAACTTAACACAGAAAAATCAAGAGTCGCCACTGAACTTTTTGTTTCCAAAGGAAAACGGGAAAAGATTGAACAAAACCCACAAAAAAAGTTTAAAATAAAACTAATAAAAATAAGATCTAGATACGGTGGTTGGTTATGAAAAGGGAATGTATTAGAACCCTTCACATCAACGGTACTCCAATGGGAACCTCTTTGAAAATTTGTGTTATAAAAATTGTTTTTTGTGAAAATATTTATGGGATGGGAAAAGAAGTTTTCATGATCTTTGTTTTGCAAGACCTCAATGTTCGTGTGTCTCTATATCCTCCAAGTGAAATGAAGAATCAAAACCTCGTAGTTCGTGGTACAAATAAGGAAAACTTACTTACTACCCACACTTATGAGGAAGAAGCATTTGCATCATCTTCATATGGATAATTTTTGTTGGATTTTATCAACAAGGCAATTCTCAACATTCAAGTGGAAAATTTCAATCACTTCACATCATTGCATCACTACAAGAATCAACTAATGTACAATCTTTGAGAAAAGGTTTTAAAGGTAAAAAAATGCATAAAGGGCACAACAGATTTGAATGATTTTGGTGCTTTTTAGTCTTTTGAAATGAGTCTTGATATGCTTAAGATGTTTTATCATTTATTAAGAAAAGAAGTTTGTGACAAAGTCAAGTTTATTGAGAAGGTGGTTCAAGTTTGAAATAAAGAAGTTTTTGAAATAGGAAGAAGATTTTGAAAATTAAAGAAGGGTAGGAGATGAAGAGACTATCCTAAAATATAAAACTAAATTGCAAGAAATAAATGGTCTCATTGTAAGGTAGCCCAAGAGAAAGCCTTTGTGTGTGCATGTGAACTAACTACAAGAAGAGCAAACATTTGAAATTAGTCCAGATGAAGCATTCCCTTTCCTTTGGATTTAATCCACCAACCAAACATCAAATGAATAATCACACAAGAAGATGAATTATAAAAGTATCACATGAGACCCAAGGTATCAGATGAAAATCAAGGCATCAGATTAACTCCAATGTATCAGATAAAAATCCATGCATTAGATGAAAAGTAAAACAACATAAAAACCCAGAGGTCACAAAAAAAAATCCAAAGGTCTCAGATACATAGTCCAGATGAATCTTAAGGTGTCAGATAAAATTCCAAGACAATGATATATCCTAAGTCCAAAAGCCCAACTCCTCAAGCAATGGATAGTAACCAATAGTCCAAATGACCATAGTTGAGTTTTTTAGGATTTAGCCTTTATTAATGTCTTTGAAAAGAAAAAGAAATGCCCAATTGGAAAAAGTAACAAGATATAAATATAAAAAGACATGAAATGTAATTCTCAAATATAAATTGTATAAAATAAAAAAGTGCAAGAAATTAAAATGCATGAAACTAAAGTACGTTAAAGTGAAGTTAGCACAATAATAATGTTAGTATTAATGTTAGAGCTAATAATTTGATTCAGGAAAATTTGACGTTATGTTAAGAAACCGTAAGTGAACTTATATAGAAGTTGCACCTATTTGAGGTCAGGAAAAAATAATGTAGGTGTGTCGCATAGATGCACATCATGGTTTAAAACCAACAAAGTGATCAATCACAAAGGCAAGTATGTGAGATCATTACGTCAATCAAGTACTTCATGATACCTTGAGACAAACTTATCATCAATCCAAAGTATCTAAAATTTTCAAATAATCACTTAGAGGTAGATTTGAAATGATGAAAGTTCATTAAACATCAATATAAACTTAATTGAACAAGATGAATCCATCATCATCCAATTGATCAAAATAAAAAGAAGAAAGAGATGAAGAGAGAAGCAACCAAATTGGATCACAATATTGGATCAATTTATCATCAATTTCAATCACCTCTCTTGGTGTGTCAATGTGATAAATCTATACCCAAAGTACCAAAAAAGATACAAATAATCATTTAATGATATGTTTGAATTGATGAAGATTTATGCAAACAAAAGTATCCCTCAAAGTCCATTTAGATTGATGAATATTGACCAAACAAGTCATGGTCAAAGTCAACAGAAGTCAAACAACATTTAAATTACAAAAAGAAACAAAATAAATGCATTAAATGACTTTTTAAAAGATTTATAAATGGAAAATAAAAGGTAAAATTCAAATGAAGTACTAAAACATCAAATAAATTCTCAAGAAAAATATCAAAGGTCAGAAATGATTCAAAGTGTTTTAAAAAAATTGGAGAAATTAAAAATGCATAAAAGTATTTTTAAACCAATTAAAATGCACGAAATTAGAGAAAATTAAAATAAAATACAAAAATATAAAATAAAATCGCAAAAAGTTTACACAAGGTGTAAAATAATATAAAAAATTGTGATTTTTTTGGTAATTTTTGGATGAAAATGTATTTAAAATGAATTTTAGAAAATAAAACAAAGTCTAACAAAAATAAATCAAATAAAATAAAGGAGAAAATATCACATCCATCAGATCAAGGTCAATGAATTACAATAAGTGCATCCTAGAGATCTGAGTGAAAGGAACATGATGGACCATCATTTAAAGTACGCATCAGATTCATTTTGAATGAACCACTAAAATTAAAACAAATGGCACACTCTGATTGGTCCAAACATGAAAAATCAAGTAAAATGAAACCTCGTCGTCTCTGGTCATCTTCTCTAGTGAATCAGTCACTGGAGGTTGGAAAATAGTTACATTAGATCATGAAACCACCAACTTTTGAACCATTTTATTGAGGTGAATCCAACCATATTCTTCACGGATTTTGGGGAAAACACTGTGAAAATCAAATCACAAAAAGTAAAATTAAATGGTGAAGATGGATAATAAATGTAAGATAAGTTAGGGATAAGTATCAACAAGTAATAAGCTATAATGTGGTAACTTGTTTTAGTCTAAAATATGCTCAAAACTACCTTGTCCAAATGGTGATTGGAGAAGGTGAATGGTGGACTTAGTTAAGCACTTCAAAAGGTCTTAGAGCTTGGTTTTTGTTGATATAGCTCCAGAAGATACCGAAGGTGCTAATGGAAAAAAGAAATTGAGTTAAAGTAGCTTAGAAATTGAGAATCATCTTTGAAAATTTCAGTGAAAATTATGAGTTCGAGCAGAGGCTTTGAGGGCTTTCAAATCTTGAGAGTGATAGCTTTATATATAGATGAGGTGAGGACTTCTAATACGTGTGAGAATTTGTTGCTAAATGTGTGATTCTAAGTACACCAAATGGGTGAACAATCTTGAATACAATGTCACCCAAAATGCAGCTCAGACCTTCCAATTTCAGGTCGTTTTTATCACTACTCATAACTTAACATCATCGTGTGTATACCACGTGCAAACTTTGGTTCAATTTGGAGAATTTTATGAATTTTCAACTTTGGTTTCATGAGAAAAATTTAGTTTCATGGAGCCATGTTCAAACCATTGTGAAATCATGTGTGGTTGACCTTTGCTTCTCATTCTTTTTGCAAAATAATCTTTTCATGACATAGAGTACAATGTAAAAAAGAAAGGCTCCATTTGGACAAGTGAGTTGAAAGTTATGTCCTTGTAAATTTGGCACCAGGACATATAATTAGAGGTCAAAAATTTCTAAGTCAAAAATGACATATAATGTCTCCAAACGTTTCATGATCGCCAAGCATAATTGGCATTTGACTTGTAAATAGAAGTTGTAGATGATGTCAACAGGAGTCATTTTCCCAAAGAACCATTAAAAATGTTGAACAGTAAGTAAGTTATGATATTTTGAAGTTGGACTTGAAAAGTTGACTTTTTAGGTCAAACCGCCTACTACAATCTTGAGTCTTTGGACTTTTCTTGCATTCTAAGGCCCATTTATGATCATATGAACTTCCAATGATATATTCTTGATTGATATTTGATTAAACTTGGCCAAAGTTTGAATAAACTTGATGACGAAGGCATATAAATAAGCACATAAACCTTTTGAAATATCTTGAAAAACAAGCAACCAAACATTGAATTATCCTTGATCAAATGATTTTGGATGATGCTTGAGGAGAGTGTTACCTAATATTATAGGTCATTATTTGAAGGATGAACCTTTTCGAATTGATGATTAACCACACTTTTGACTTGAGCAACTCAAAACCCTAATTGAGGAAACATCACTTGGTCTTCTTGATTCAAAACCCTATCTTGCAAAAGAAACAACAAGAACGAGGCATATTTTTGTATTTCGTTAAGATTAGTGAAACATAAAAGATAGAAATACAAATGTAATAGATACACAAAAAGGTGCTTGATGATCTCCACAAAGACAAACCCAAATATGAGAAGATTATGAGACAATCAAGTTTATTATCTTGAAGCAATGAAAAGATTCAAATGAGATAGGAACTTATGGATAGAAAATAGAGTATGACAGATGCCCTTATTTAAGTTTCTTCTATCTTGAGAGATGAAGATTAAATTCATCGACCTGACTTTTAGCCCTAAGATTGTGTACAATGCTTATGATATGAATGCAAATGTAAAGGATTATGTGGGGAAATAAAGCCACGGGGCACAGACTATAACTAAATTTGCTAAAAAAAACTTGAAAGAAGTCCTATAGAGAGGCACAACTCACTGGGAAAAAGACACAACCTACAGGGGAATCTGGAAAAGAAAACCAAACAGAAACTCTGTTGGGGGGGAAATAACATCTTTTCCCAAAGAGAGGAGTAAAAAACTTCAGTGATACTCTCATTTGGGAAATAAACTCAATTTTTGGGATAACTATGCATGGAAATAAACCAAAACACGGTTAGATAATGACAAACAAAGTAAGATTCCACTGGGGGAAATGTAATATTGCAAGCAGCAAAAAGACAACCAACTCTACTAGTGAATAAACTCAGAGAGTAAAGGGGATCACTTACTCTATTGGGGAAGGAATCCTTGAATAGGTAGTGATAAGAAATATAACACAGATTCCACTAGGGAAATATCAAAGAGATAGTCACCAAATCTATAGGGTAAGACACCCTAGATTGGCAGTGAGGAAAATGAATTACTACTGACTCACAATTGAAGGTAGTGAGCAAGATGATATTGACTCTTGGATGAAGGTAAAGAGAAAAAACTATGATAAAAAGCTTCCCCTATTTCTGGTTTTCCACTTAGAATGAGTCTCAACTTCTTCTTTGATCAAGTATTCCACTTGAAAAGGGTAACAGACAAGCTCCTTAAAAGGTAGCCACTTCTTGGGGATTAAAATTAATAACTCTTTTGATGATACTCAAAAGAGATGTGAGAAGGTTAGATTGCACAACAGGCTTCTCAAATAAATAGACAACTACCTGTCGAGGATGATAGATTTACTGGATCGCAACATGTTTCTCAATTAAGGAGACAACCACCTATTCAAATAACAAACCATGTTGAATTTTATAATATCACAACAATATTCTATGTCAAGAACATACTAGAGAGATTGCCACTAGTTGTGGTTAACATTGAATTGTTATCGCAACAAGCTTCTCAAATAAAAAGATAGCCATATGTTCAAATAAAGAATCCAGAGCTTAATTGATATTGCAACAAGCTTCTCTACCAAAGACATGCCAGAGAGATGGCCACTTGATGCAAGGATTAATTCGAAATGGAGTCGCAACAAGCTTCTCAAAGAGACGGCCCCTTGTTTAAATAACGAGTCCAAGGCTCAACTTGATTGGATGAGAGTCAAGGAATTCACAAAAAGCTTATCTGTTGGGGATAAACATGAGAGATGGCCACTTTATGTGAAGATAATGATTAACATTTGTAGGCATACAATCATCTCTAATAAACTTATGGAATAGACAAGCTTCTCAAATAAAGAGATTCTCATTTACTATCATGTAAAATATTCATGAGGGTGTTATAGTAGCATTGCTGGAAACATAACCTTTTCATCTTCTGATGGGGAATGTCATAATAAAATATCTACGAAGGGAAAGAGAACCCTCAAAAGTGCAGGATAACTTCCTTCTCAAAATATAGGTTTCCAGTCTAGAGAGATCCTAAAATATAGGAAAACTTACCCTCAGGATCCTTTAAATTATTTAATTGTAACAACTCAATCCTTTATTTTTTTCGCTACATATGGGTCTTTTATGTTAATTAACGCCTACACCGTTGACCTTTTTCCCAAACTCCTTTCCGAAAAAGTTGAAGTGACATTAATGATACTAATATGTCACTTAACATAGGATAGAGATCATCACTGGATCATATAATAAAATTTTCAAAAAAATTCAGTGTATAATAGTATTTTTGAACTAATTAAAATGCAGGCAAAAGGAAGAAATTAAAGAAAAATAGTAAAACAGAAAATAAAATTCTCAAAAAATTACACGAAGTGTAAAATGAGAAGAAATATTTTTAGGAATTTTTTCATAATTTTTGGACCAAAAAAGGATTTAATATGAATTTTAGAAGTTAAAAATGAATTAAAATAAATTAATAGAACAAAATAAAGCAGAAAAAAGGTCAATGATGCAGGCGTTAGTTAACATAAAGGACTCACATGTAGCCAAAACAACATAAAAGACTGACTTGTTACAATTAAATAACTTAAAGGATCATAAGGGTAATTTTTGCCTAAAATAATTATTGCTAAGGACCAAAGTTCAATCCAGTATGAATTGGAGAGAAATGGTAAATCATGACTCAAATCAATGAGGAATAAACTCAACTGAAACTTATTCCATCAGATAATGAGCTAGGATGAAAGGCTAAAATAAAATTCTTTCACGAGGAACAAAATCAGTGGAGAATTAAAAAAGATACACTTTATACTTAGGGAGATACTCCACAAAGAATGAGGATTTAAAAAATATGCACTATCTGCAAAGGGATAAAAATCGCCAAAGACAAGCGGATTAGAACATCAAGAAATGCAAGTGAGCATAAATATGCCTTTAGTTTTACATGATGTGTGTATTAATGAATAAATGAATATATGAGTGTATGAATGTTATATATGTGTTTTACAAAATAAACACAAATACTAACTGGTAATGACTAGACACCACAATACAGCTGAATACTCAACTTGATCTCAACAAGATGGAGATACTGATGGAGATAAAAGAAACCAATTAAGGAACAAAGATCCTGCCACAAAGCTCAAATCTCTGAGGAAATGAAGATACTGCTTGGGAATAACCAGAACACATTCTTACAACATCAATAATCCACTGAGGGGATAAAATCATTGCAAAAAAACTTCGCTAAGGGAAATGGATGAATCTGTTGAGAATCAACACACCATAAAATATTCCAAACACTTTCGAGAGTAACAATTGCACAAACTCTACTGAGGAAAGATGACGACCTGCTAGGAATACACAAATCAAAGTCTTCAGGGATTAACAACCTTTGAGAGGGAAAAATGTCTTGGACTTAGTGTTAGGGAATTAAAAACAACAATGTCAAAGTAGAAAGTTGAAAAAACTCTATGGGGGGATTCTAAATCAGGTCTCAACTCAAAGTGAGAAAGAATCTACTTTGGATGAAATTTCACTTAATTCTAGCCTTATGGTGGGACCGGAAGCAGAATTGATCGTATTATTATTTTTAGTGTGTGGTGGGATAATTGAGGGAGGTGTCCTAATATGTTCTCCCTATGTTGTATTATCTTGAAGTATGATAATCAGTTATGGGACCCAAAACGTGCAGGTTCAATAATCATTGGTTAGCTCATAATAGTCTTCCTGATTTAGTGATAACCTTTTGGAATACCAATGAGATTCATGGATGGAAAACTTTTGTGTCGATGGAGAAGCTTAAATCCCTCAAAGTGATCCTAAACACTCATAATAGGGAGATTTTTGTAATCTTGACTCCCGAATTGATAAGTTGAAAGAGAAAGTCAAAAAGTTGGATTATATGGCCAACATTATAGTCTTATCTGGTGTAGAGATTAAGACTAGATCCAAATATTTGTGTTCCCTGTTAGGATCAAATATTCCTTATTCTTTTAATTATCTAGGTTTAAAATGTTCAAGGAAAGTGATTCTAGTTCTGGTTACTTCCTTGCTTCAATTAAGAGTAGGAGAAAGATAAACACTATTTTAGAACTTAAAGTTGGATAGGTTTGGATTGAAATGGTGTTTGATATTAGACAAAAGATAGTGAATAATTTCACTTAGATTTTCAAAGAGTTTGGTGTTGATAGACCTCGTCTAGATGATGTAGTCTCCTGCTCTCTTTTGGATGACAATAATTTATCTTTATCGGCTCCCTTTGATATTCAAGATCTTTATGCAGTTGTGTCCCAATATGATGGTAATAAAAGGTCATATTCATATGGTTTTAACTTATACTTTATAAAAATATTGTGGGGCCTCTTTAAAATCATATAAGGATCATGTTTTACCAACTTCATCGATTCACATCTCTACCTTGTAGTTTTTCTTCTTACTTTGCTACTTTTATCCCTAAGGCTAAAATCCTTTCTCTTTTGGGAAACTTTCTTCATATTTCCCTAGTATGATACTTGTACAAGATGATGGCTAAATTTTTGTCCATTAGACAGGTTTGTGATGGAGAAGCTAATTTCCCCTAACCATTCACCTTTTCTTAAGGGGTATTATGGGTAGATGAGTTGGTGGATGTTAATGAGTTGGTTAACTTGGCTAAAAATTTAAAAGACCTGGTTTAATTATTAAGGTAGATTTTGAGAAAGTGAATGATTAAGTTAGTTGGAGTTTCCTAGATTATTATGTTGATCATATTCGATTTTAGTGAGAAATGGTGGTCTTGGATGAAACCTTGGGATTTTGCTGGGAATCTTGCAATGTTGGTTAACGGGTGTCCTACCCAGGAGATTATCATCCAAGAGGGGTTGAAACAATGGGATCCTCTGGCTCACTTCTTTTTCCTTATGGTGGCTGAGGGGCTTAGCGGTCTCGTAGAAAGGGCTGAGAAGTTTGATCTTTACTTTGGATTCAGGATTGAAAATCCTGAGTTGGCAATGTCTCATCTTCGATATATTGATGATACTATCTAGATGGTTGATTCTTATATAGAGAACTTGTGGTGTATCAAAAATATTTGTAGAGGTTATGAGTGGGTCTTGGGGCTTCGAGTCAACTTCTTTAAGAGTAATCTTATCAGGGTTAATGTGGATCTTATTTTTCTTTCCTCGATCAGAGACTTCATTCACTATGAGATATAATATCTCCATTTTGAGTAACTTGGTTTGCCATTGGGGACAACTCCCTCTTTGAGTCTATTTGGAATTATCTGGTTTCCTTGTTGAAAAAAATACTAAATTCTTGGAAGCATAGATATGTGATTTTGGGTGGAGAGTGGTTCTCCTTAATTATTCTCTTAATGTTATACATATCTTCTTCTTGTATTTTTAAAAATGTCTCTCAAGGTTTGGAATAAGATTGTGTCTCTTTAAATATGAATCCTTTGGGGGAGTGAAGGGAGAGTCTAAGATTGTTTGGATGTACTTGGATTATGTGTGTAAACCTAAAACAAAGAGGGTTATGAGTGAGAGACCTCTAAATGGTTAATTTTGATCTGTTAGCAAATTGGAGATGGAGGTTACTCATAAAGGAGTCAGGGCTTTGAAGTGATATTCTTATAACTAGATACGAAGCTACTTATGTTTCCTTTTTTAGTGGAGGAAGGAAAACGGGATTTTGTTCCCTTTTTTTCGTGTGGAAAGAGGTGTCTCTTCTTGGAAATAAAGAGAAATGTAGCTTTGATTGATTTACTTATGGTATTGTTAGGAAATTAAGTTCGGGTTTACTTACTTACTTTTGGACAAGCCTTTGGTTAAGGGGGCGTCCCCTTAAAGTCTAATTTTACTGGTTTGTTTTCAAATTCTCTTTTGCCTAAAGATTTCGTGAGAAAGATAGGTCAGGTTGTTGATGGGGTCTTGAGTTGGGATCCTAGATGGATGGGATTTTTTTCTTAGAGAAGCACCTGTTTTTTATGAGTTCCCCTCTCTAGTTAAAGATGTTATCTTTACTTTAGACTAAGATAAGTAGGTATGAAAACACTAGTGAGAGTACTTTTTTAGTGGTCTCTAGTTACCTCGTCTAGAGGGAGAGCTCGACTGTTTCTATGGCCTCGTTTCTGGGACAAAGTCAGATTCTTTCATTTATTTGGACTAGCTGGGCGCCGTCGAAGATCTTTGTCTTCTCTTGACAATTCTACAAGACAAACTCCGTACTAGAGTGAGAATAAGAGTTTGTTCTGACCCTACTAGACTTTCCTATCCCTTTTGTGGGTTTTTCGATTTAGTTAATTTCTCATCTTTTTGTTACTTGTGAGGTAATCTCATAGGTGTGGTATAGAGCTTTTTAAGTGGTTAGGGAGGCTGGTAATTATTCATCAGAATTCTAAGATTATTTTATTTTATTTTTTTGCTTTTCTTTCTTTAGAAGATAGGGTTAAATATAAGGGTGGTTATCTTTTAGTTTGGCATGTCGTAGTCTGGTCCATTTGAAAAGTCTCAAATGATGTCATTTTTAACGAAATCACAAAAGCAACAAGAGAGATAGAGGAAGAGATTATAGCGGATCGAGTGTTTGTCTTGATTCAGAGTGTGGTGTTAGATCTTTTGTTTGTCTTATGATGACTTTAATTTATTGATGGTAGATCTTATTGATTTTAGATCTAACCTGAGAATAGCAAGGTGATTCTTAAGTAGGAGTGGTTTGGTTTCGGGCGAACATATTTTTTTTTAGCAATATTTGATTATTCCTAGTTTTTTCTCATTATTATTTATTGATTATTTGTAGCCGTTTTTATGCATTTCTTAGTAATTTACCTTTATAATATATTCTAATTAAAAAAAGAATAAATTATATATAATAGATTCTGTTTTATAAATCAGTTGAAAACTAATTTGTCAATAATACATAATCAAAGACACACTTAACACCAAGTATTTGATACTTCAGTATCAACGGTGCTATCAATTTGCAAGCAAAGTAGTATTATTAAGCAATTAAATAGAAAATAAAAGGACAAATAGTACTGATCAAGTCATGTTCTACATTTTTGGTTCAACATTCAAACTTCAGACTTGATCAGAAGTTAGATATTTCTAATTTAATGCACTGTCACATAACTCTTGTTGAAGACACAAACTGTTTCACGACACCATAAAACTTAACAACCAGTCAAACAAACATGAAAACATTAAAAATTACCGAAAAAGACAAATAAAAAGGTGGTTTAAATCATTTGCAGCTTTGGATTCTTTGCTTAACACAGAAAAATCATTGTTTCACTTTCTTTGTTCCTGAATTTAATAACCTATTTTCACGCTTATTTCATTTTGTTTTTGTGGGCTCAACCTATATACTTTTGTATCATTGAAAAGCTATCTTTTTTATTCATACCATTTATACTCTTTACCTTTTACACTACCTACCATTGAATTCAGTATCTATCTGAAACATAGGTGTAATTCTATAGCTTCTTATTCTTTATTTTTTCCTGTTTTGTTAATCAGAAATTTTGATTATGTTTTATTGGTGATGTTTCAGGTAGTATGAGAAGGAAATTGAGGAAGATCATGAAGTGTGTGTGTTCAAGAGATAGGTTAAGTGTTGATGAAATGAATTATTCATCGGAGTCTCTTGCAACTAGAGATTATTCAGCAACTGCTAGTGGTTATTCATCTAGACCAGGTGAAAATGAAACTAAGATGGATAATAGTAACATTGAAGAAGCTGAATCGTCTCTTCGCGAAAGTGGTTACTTAAACTATGAGGTAAGATCAACAAATATTCTTATTAAGTAGTTTAGTTAAGTGCTTATAGCATAATAGTTTGTTATATAAGTGCTTATTCCTGATAGGAAGCTAGAGCTTTGTTAGGACGACTTGAGTATCAGAAAGGAAACATTGAAGCTGCACTTCATGTATTTGAAGGAATAGATATTGCTGCTGTTATTCCTAAGATGAAAATGTCGATATCTAGAAGATGTGAATCGAATAATAAACGCGCTCCAGAAAATGACTCTCTGCCTTCTATGTCAATACATGCTGTTAGTTTACTTCTTGAAGCTGTTTTTCTTAAGGCTAAATCATTGAAGACTCTTGGAAGGTTTCAAGGTGGTTTTTTTTTCTATTTCTTAGTTCGTAGTTCTTAAAGTGTCCATCCTCTCAATTATTATGTGGCAACATGTCAGTATCAATGTGATGTTTGGTGTCTTTGTTAGTGCATAGATTCTTTAATCATTTGAACAATTCCTTTTGTATTCTGCAGAAGCTGCTCAATCATGCAAAACAATTTTAGATACTATTGAATCTGCATTACCAGAAGGCTGGCCTGAAAACTTTGTTTCAGATTCTAAATTACAAGAGACGGTAACAAACGCGGTGGAACTGCTTCCGGAGCTATGGAGCCTTGCAGGTTCATCTCAAGATGTTGTCTTATCATTTAGGAAAGCCTTGCTTTATCATTGGAATCTTGACGCTGAAGCAACTGCAAGAATACAAAAGGAATTTGCTTTGTTTCTTTTATACAGCGGTTATGAAGCGGACTCTCCTCCGCTTCGGTCTCAGTTAGACGGTTCCTTTGTTCCGAGAAACAACATAGAAGAAGCCGTTCTTCTGCTTCGGGTTCTGCTGAGAGAATCAAAAGATCCTTCGATAATCCATCACCTTTCTTTCGCTCTAAGTGTTTGTGGCGAATGCATGACACTAGTACAACAGGTTGAGGAATTACTTCCAGAAACCGCGGAGACAAGAGGAAGATATTATACTCTATCGCTTTGTTACTACGGCGAAGGCGAGAATATGATTGCTTTAGATCTTTTGAGGAACTTTTTGAATAACAAAGAAAACTCAGTAAACTCAGATTGCATAGAGGAATTGCTTCTAGCTTCGAAAATTTGTGCAGACAACAAGGTTTGTATCGAAGACGGAATCAAATTTTCGAGCAAAGCCATTTCTCAGATGAATGGAAAATGCAATCAAATGGAAGCTATTGCAAATTGTTTACTAGGTGTTCTACTGTCAGCAAAATCCAAGTCAGTTTCTTCTGAATCAGAGAAAGTTTTGATACAGTCTCAAGCATTTACTGCTCTAAAAGCCTCTGAAAGAACGATGGAGGATAGTGATCCTAATCCTTACATTGTTCAGCATCTTTGTCTAGAATATGCTGAACATAGGAAGTTGAGAATCGCTTACAATCATGCAAAGAAATTGATTAAACTTGAAACTGGATCTAGCATTAGTGGATATATACTACTAGCAAGGATTTTATCAGCTCAAAAAAAGTTCTATGATGCCGAGATTGTTATCGATGCTGCTTTAGAACAAAGTGGAAAATGGGAACAAGGAGAATTGTTGAGAACTAAAGCTAAGATTCAGATTGCACAAGGAAGACTGAAAAATGCTATTGAGACATACACTTTTCTGCTTGCTGTTCTTCAAGTCCAAAACAAAAATCTAGGAACTGCAAATAAGGCAATGAAGGTAATGAAGGTAAGATACACATTCATCAAATAAGACTTGAATAACAGTGCTCTTAACACAATGTTACTTCTCTTTTGTACAGTGTCAGCGAAACCGCGACAGAAGACTAGAAATGGAAGTGTGGCATGATTTAACCAATGTATATATAGCTTTGTCGCAATGGCGTGATGCTGAAGTTTGTTTAGCCAAATCTGAAGCTATTGATCCCTATTCTGCTTCTAGATGGCACTCTACAGGTATTTATTGAAGCTCAATGTGTTGCGATTTACGATATTTACGATATTCTTTATATAGCAGCGTTGATCATTAGTTAGGTTTATTCAGGTATGCTTTATGAAGCAAGAGGTTTACATCAAGAAGCATTGAAATCATATAGAAAAGCATTGGATATTGATCCCAACCATGTTCCAAGTTTGATATCAACAGCTTGTGTTCTAAGAAAACTTGGTGGTCAATCATCTGGTTCAATTGTTAGAAGCCTTCTCATTGAGTCATTGAGGCTTGACAATACAAACTCATCTGCATGGTACAATCTTGGACTTGTTTACAAAGATGATTTGGGAACATCAGCATTGGAAGCTGCTGAATGCTTTGAGGCAGCGGTTTTTCTTGAGGAATCTTGTCCCATTGAGCCCTTTAGATAACACCTTCGTTTTTTGGTGTGTTTGTAAAGTTGGTTTATTAAAAGAACCAAGGTAAATGCTTTATATTCTTACAGAATTTACCTTATTTTGGTAGTTTGTTCCATTGAACCTTAAGAAAATTGACATCACTGTTTATATAAACAGACAAAATTTTGTGGATTACGTTAAAACGAAAACTAGGTACTTTATAGGGGTTAAAGCATCAACTTTTATAAGACTAGCTACGTAATAAAGGAATGGTGGTAAAGTCATGTGTAGGGTATGTTTGTTATAACTTTTACATACCAGTATCAATAATGATAAAGGGTGGGTTCCAACTTTCTTTTGACACAAAAAAAAAACTGAAATTTATTTTTGCAAATGGAAGTCAGAACAATTATATCCGCATAAAATGTTGAAATAATTGAGGTCCTCCAAAATCATTACATATCATAACCAACAGGAATTTCTTAACGCACACTTAGTGATGAACTCAAAAATACATATCTAAAATATGTGAAATTTTGGTTATGCAGTTTCTTAACCAAAATACATATATATAATGTAATCAACAACTTAAAAAAGAAAAAAACTAAAATGAACCTTTTCATAGCAATGTTTCAAAGTTAGATGAGATATCTTTATAACTATAACATATTCGCATTACAGAATTATGAGAACTTCATGCTACCCCCACAACTTTACCAAAATATCCCTAAAAAAATACTGAAAATTCATAGGGATTACTGGAAAGTCATGAAATTTAACATTTTTACTGTGTTAGATGTTTTGTACCGAAAATTCTAAAAATTCGATACCGAAAAAATATCAGATATTTAAAATTTCCGATATGTTTTCAGTACAAAAAATAACCAAAAATTTTAAATTTCTGATATTTTTCATATACCAAAAATTTTAAATTTCCAACAATATTGAGACTTAATTTTTATTATTATTTGAACATATAAATTTATATTTAAATAAAATATACCAAAAATATAAACTTTTCATAATTGTTTTTATACCAGAAATTTATGATATTTCCGGTACTTCTGAGATACCGGAAATTTGGTATTTATAAATTTGGTAATTGTAAATTTAAAAAAAGTTAAAATTTTGAATAAATAACTTAAAGAGTATTTTTGGAATATCAAAAGGGTAGCAGGTAAAATTCTCCAGAATTATGAGGTGAAAAGGACAACGGCAGGTGCAAAAAAGAAATTTTCATGTGATACCCAGATTATTCCCACCTAGCAACCAACCAATTAAAACCTCCCTACTTCCACCCCTACTAAAACATTTAGTAGAAAACTGGGTGACACATTGATATTCTCAATAACAGTAGGATAACAGCTGATAAAAGCATCTAAATTAATCACCTGTAACAGCTGATAAAAGCATCTAAATTAATCACCTGTAACAGCTGATATTTCGTGCAACCGATAACCCATTGTTCATTGTATGCAACAATAACATTATTACAACTTATAACATTTAATATGCATGCTCAAGATTAATTTTGTATGGTTCTGAAAAGATTTAATTGTTATAGGTCCATGATAAAGATTCTATTAGGAATAAACGATAATAAAGAGGAATCCACCTGATACAAGTCCAGTTACACACATTCGGTTAACACCACTAGAATTCCATAGGCATGACTTTGGAAGTTGCATATAATGCACTACTTCCACATTATATACATCAGGTCCCTTTCCTTAATTAAAACTGGCAATTCACCTCTGGTTTTCCCTGCGCCGGACATACTTGGATTTGTCATTATATCTTGGTCTGTCATGGTGCCTTTGTGGCTGTGGCTCCACCCTTTTTTGTCTTTCAGGTGGTCTCTGGACAATCTCTCCATTCACATATAATTCAGCTGCACCATCATAATTTAGAAAAAATTATTAGACTTAGTTGACATTAAAACAAAATAAATAGCTGAGGTAAACAAGAACAAAACTAAAAAGAAAATCCAACAATACACAGTATAATTAGAGCAATGAAGACAACCATTTTAGCATGCATGCAGGGGAGTCAAAAGCATGAATGACAAGAATAGAAAAGAAAAATAAACTCCCTAATGAGCATGTGGAAATGAAAGATAATGAAGAAAAGAGACTACAATGATAAAGCAATGAACCAACAGTAATTAGTTGAAGAGGATTGAAGAGTTTTAAAAACATGAAAAATGGGGGATATTCAGGCCACTGAGAAAGTGATTAAGATTTGCCAAGATGTACACAAAAAATAAAATAAAAAAAGACTTTACTCCAACAGACATTTCAAAATAATGCAAGTAGGTGGCATCATCAACTAGTCAATCAAAATATATTATGAAGATATGAAAACTGAATGATACTCAACGATTGCATAAAGAGAAAACACAGAAAAACATGTATTAGCATCAGAAGTTGCAACAAATTAATAAATGAAATGCCGAGTTCGACTTATAAGCATCCATTCATTGCCAAAACAGAAGGCACTAATATTAGTGAAAGAGCGGAACAGGATCAGTGGACTTTTGTCAGTCCATTAGCATTCAAAGCTAGACATTACTCGGGAAGTCATTAGCTTTGCCAAGATGGAGTACAAAAAAAAACACATTCTATGCACAAGTAATTATGTTATTCCATTAGTACTCTCAGCTAGACATTACTCTAATGACTCCCCGCAAAATCATTTAATAGTGAAAGAACAGGAGGGAAATTCTTTGTTATTCCATTAGTATTCTCATCTAGACATTACTCAGGAGAATCATTAGCATTGCAGAGATGGCTTACAAAAAACACATTCAATACCCAAGTAGCTATGTAACAACTCTAATGACTCTGCAAACTCATTTAAGAATAAAAGAACAGGAGGGACATTTATCTGTCAGTCCATTAGAGTTCTAAACTAGACATTACACAGTGAGTTATTACTTGTTAGCATTGCCAAGATGATCCTATTTAACACATTATATGTTATGTAATGTATGTATCAACTCCAATGATTCTGCAACTCCATAAACATATGAAAGAACAGAACATGCGGAGGGGAATTCTATGTGAGTCCATTAGCATTCAATGCTATACATTACTCGGGGAGTTATTAGCATTGCCAAGATGGACTTCTATCTAACACATTCTATGCTAAGTAATTTACTTCTCGGTCAGTCCATTAGCATTCAATGCTAGACATTACTCAGAGACTTATTAACATTGCCAACATGGACCTCTATTAAACACATTCTATGCTAAGTAATTTATGCATCAACTCCAATGATTCTGCAACTCAGTAAGCATATGAAGGAATAGAAATGATGGAGGGGACTTCTCTGTCAGTCCATTAGCATTCAAAGCTAGACACTACTCAGGGAGTTATTAGCATTGCCAAGATGAACTTCTATTTAACACATTCTATGCAAAGAAACATGTTTTAAGTTTTAGACTAGTGTTTGCCAAGTGCGTAAATGATTAGTGCTTGCCAAATGTGTAACTAGAACAAGAACAATATGACAACCAATTCCTTTACAAGAAACATTTCAATGTTAATGATAAAAAAGGAGTCTTGTATCTACATGATTCACAATAACAACAAAAGTAAACAAAAATTAACCAATTAATTAAATTAAAAAGTAAATTATATGGTAACGTAATGAATGTATCATCAACTCCAATGATTCTGCAACTTCATATATGTGTGTGAAAGAACAGAACATGAGGAGGGGAATTCTATGTCAGTCCATTAACATTCAAAGCTAGACATTACTCAAAGAGTTACCAGCATTGCCAAGATGGACTAATAAAAAACGCATTCTACGTTATTGATTATTGCCATGTGTGGGTAACTAAAACAAGACAATACGACAATCATTTCCATTACACAAGACATAAAATTAAGATTGCACTAAATCCTTACCACCGTAGTCCTTGTACTCTGGATCAACATATGAATCAGGGAGGACAAACAGAACACCGGGCAACCCTACACAGATAGAAAGAACAATAAAATACAGATTACATAATAAATCTATTAAAACTTTTATTGAAATGCTTATTCACAGAAGTAATAGTGAAATACCTTCCAGCTTATTCGAAGTCTCCTCGTCAATCTCGCAGCCAAATCCAAAGTACCTCTCACAAGACACATTATAAATCTTCTTCTTAGCTTCCTCTTCACTGTAAACCAAATTACAGAAATTGAAATACAAAAGCCAGAAGATCTAACATAGAATAATCAAAACCTAAAAAAATAACAAGCATAAGAAAGTGTTATACCTTCCGAGAATTTTGGCGAGGGTTTGAACGTAAGCATCAATCATCTGTTGCTTGGTAGCACCTTCACCGCCGGGCTTATCCATAACGATGAGCCAGTGGTTGTAATCGCAACCGGGAAAGAGGGGAGCCATCTCAGTAGGAGGTCGATCGCTGAAGGAGGAGGAGGAGGAGGAGGATGACCCCGAGTTCAGCGGCGAATATGACGAGTAACCGGCGCGGCTCGCTCCGAAACCGGCTGTCGGAGTAAGCGACTGGAGTATGGCTTGGGATATCGGAAGGATGAAACGACGGGATGTGAGGGATGAAGGTTTTGACAGTGCGGCGGCGGCGGTGGCGGTGGAAGTGGTGATGGAGAAAATGCGCATTGTGAAATGCGTGGAGAGGCGTGTGAAGGAAGAGGCAACCGCTCTCGCCATAATGGATCTGAGGGAGAACGAAACGAAGAGAAATGAGGGTTTTTCGAGATTAGGGTTTTTGCTGTTTCACTATACGCAGAATGTAAAACACTTGTGACCTATATATATTATTATATAAATTTTTTTATTTTTTTATTAAGGATTATAGAAAATTAAGACACTACCGAATCATGGATTTTGTCAAAACAAATAAGAAACCTTAACTAACATGGATGACTAATTCAAATAGTGTTGGAGAATATATCGAATTGGATGAAAATTAAAATAAATTATTGTTTTGTTTAAATATCTAATGAAGTATGGAGCATTTGATAAAGAGAAATAGTTATTTTTGGAATGATAAAAATGATTAGATTGATTGGGTGATTATTTGATAAGTGATTAACTCTTTTATCTATTATTCATTGCAAGTCTTTTTTTTCTTCTCATGGTTTTTTTCCATGGTTTTCAATTGCAATAAAAAGAGGATTCAACTTGTCATTACGGGTTGGAATAGGCTTCCTTTTGTCAAGTTTAAATCTGCCCTGTAAAAATTTAAGTTTAATTTTATAGTTTATTATAGTTTTATTTTTAGGTTTGAATGTTACATTTTCTAAAGCATGATTAACCTACTATTCTATTGAAAAAACATATTTTATTTAAATATCGATAAATAAGTAATTTAATTGATGTTTAAAAAATATATTAAAAAATTAAAAAACTATTTTTATTAACTTACTCAAATTTACATAAACATAAATTTGTGATAGCATTTATTTGAAAGAACTTACAAATGACATTGTTTATAAAGTTGTTTTTAGCTTATTTTCATAAATTTTTCTTTTATTTTATATTTTTAGTTAATAATGTTATGCATAATAATGAACTAATTATTTAATAATGTTGTACGTATTTATTTAAATAGACTAGCCTAATATACTTTAAAGGTTTTTTTATATGGTATATAATCTAAGTTTTTTAGTTAAATAGGCTTTAAAAAAATTAGGTATTTTTTATTTTAAAAAAATATGGTTTGTTCTGGGCTTATGCAGGCTAGGATGTAGATTTTTGTTAGTTGACCTGGCTTATTCCAACCATTATCTGCCACCCCATATTTAAACTCGATACCCTTTCTTTTTGGTACATTTACGTTAATACTCTCACAATATATCGACAATTTTTAAATTTACAATTGTATACCAGAAATTTCAAAGGAATATCGGAAATTTCATTAAATTTTCAATTGAATTGCACATGAAAGACTGCACCATACTATCCTGAAATGAATAGTAAAGCAACAAAAAAGAATAGAACTCTTATTGAACTTGTTGTTGCAATTATGTTGAAGTTGAATTCGAGTGTTGCACATCATTAATGGGGGGAATTTTATTGACTGTTTGTTATGTCCTGAATAGAGTTCTCGTGTCAAAAAGTATGATCTTTCCTAATGAGATATTAAAGAAAATACAGCCAAACTTGTCATATTTGAGAACTTGGGGTTGTTTGGCTTATGTCACAATTCTAGATCCGAAACGAGTTAAACTTGTAACACCCCTTCTAATTTTCCCGCGAATTATATAATTAATCAGAGTTTAACATAACGAAAGGGCGTCACAATTTAAAAATTCAAATAAGGAAACACCATAACAGTAATCATGCTTTTATCGAAGAACTTCATTAATGATTTAAAACCAATGATTATGTTTTACACAGCGGAAATAACATAAAAGAATCCGGAATAAATTCAAATCATAAGTATTCCAAACATAAACCAAAAGAAAACAGAGTTTAATAATAACTCTAAACCAATCGTTCTCCAGTGATATAACTATCAGAGCATGACACTGACACGTGGACAAACTAAATAGCACAGCTCAAGGTCATCCTCACCAGCTCCTAAGCGGTTAATCCTTCAATCTGAAATCATCAAAGTAAGGGTGAGATTTCATCAACAATTAAAATGCATTATACGTTTCTTTAAAACAATAAAACAAATCAATATATTATTCCACCCTCATTAGTATATTCAGATTCCAGTTCACAACACAATTCACACAACTCAATAATGCACATAATAACAATTAATGCAATTACAACACTGGAATTCATCCTAGCATGTTATAATTACATATGCAATACAGACTCAATGCATGTGGTACCAAAACGTGAACCAAGTCACCAACATCGATTCGTCCACAATCACCCAGACACGAATCCAGTCTCACCACCCATAATCACCCGGGTGCAGTTATTGGCAATACGAGCCAAATTCCATACAATGGGAATTAACTCCACCAGAATGCATATGCATGCACATCCAAAAGCATGCCACATTCAATTAACGGAATATGAACACCACATAATTCCATACATAGTCAACACCATCAACAACACATGATAACAGCATAATCATGAATATATAACGTTAATTACAACACATGGAATTAACACCCAGCAAGTATACATCACGTCAACGACGAACAATCACGAATTACGACGAATTCTTCCTACGGAAAGCCATATCAATCCCTTAAGATTCAATTACTGGTTTTAAAAATGTTTTTAATAGATAGTACGCGCTCTAAGCTTTCCAACGATACCAATTATGCCTAAATCTTAGTTACGGTCACAAAGATATGACCAAAACAATTTTCAGAAAGTTACATTCTGTTTCAGCATAGTATGCATAGATGCATAAGCCCATGCATCAATACATAATCAACTTGTGTCGACACAAGCATCGTATGCGTCGATGCATACAATTAAAATTCTGCATTTTTCGATTTTTTGTTCAGTATGCATCGATGCATAACACGTATGTGTCGATGCATAGCTTCAATTTTTGCCTTATGAGTCGATGCATGACTCTATGTATCTATGCAAGCCTTTCCCACGCCTCTGGTTTTCTAAATTTTTACCACTTGCATCGACCCATAGCCTCTTGTATCGACCCATACTGCTATTTTTCACCAAAAACCAATTTTTATCTTCACTGTTTGGAATCCCAATTGATCCATCCATTACCAAACTTCATAATACACCAGAACAAAATTAATTCATGCGTTTTCACATCCAATTGACGACAAAATTATGTTTTCTAATTAGCCTACAATCATTCTACGCAAATTAATCGTTCTTATATATTCCAATTGAATTATTATGTCAGATCATAACATTAGGGCACAACCTAGAATTCCTAATTCGAGATTCCTAACGGATCGAATCATTCTATTGATCAACAAAACATATAAGGCATAATAATCTGACCAAATCACCTCTTACCTCGCGATGAATCTTCGAACTTCTGACGCCTTGACTTTTCCTCTTTCTCTTCTCTTCTCAAAATCACGTAGAATGAAAACTCTAATTTATCTTCTCACTTTTTCCTTTACTTATTCCTTTTATTATTCCCAATAATAAAAATAACAAAATTAGAATAATTAGAGCCTTTTACTCTACACACCTCCCAATTCCACTTTACACCTCCAACACTCCCATTATTTAATTTAATTAATTAAATCCATT
Source organism: Vicia sativa (assembly GCA_021764765.1). NCBI lineage: Eukaryota > Viridiplantae > Streptophyta > Magnoliopsida > Fabales > Fabaceae > Vicia > Vicia sativa. The sequence goes on along the minus strand of CM038797.1, from coordinate 96,236,912 downwards.
AATTTAAAAATGCCAATAATTAAATCTTTAATTAAATTAATAATTAAATTTTTAATTATTTAATAGTTGAATTATTTGGGGTGTCACAAAACTCACTGGTAGAGCCTGTGAATATGTATTCATTGGGTATGCCACAAACATTAAGGCATACATGTTTTATGACCTAAATGCTAAATTGATTATAGAATCAAACGATGTTAAACTCTATGATGACAAATTTCCTTTCGAACCGAGAAATTGTGGAGGTACTGAATCGAATCAAATGCCTGTGATAAAAAGCATTGAAAGCAACAACAAAGTAAAAACAAAATTCGACAAACTAAAAGAGTAAGAGTTACTAAATACTATGAGCTTGATTATATGGCTTATAATATAGAAGAAGATCCAATAAATCTTCAAGAAGAACTGTCATCTCTTGATGCAGACTTGTGGCTAAAAGTTGTTAATGATGAAATATATTTTGTGGAATCTAACAAGATATGTCACTTAGTAGACTTGCCTCCTGGTTGCAAACCAGCCGGTTGTAAATGGGTTTTGAAAAAAAGAAACTAAAATGTGATGGAACAATTAATAAGTACAAGGTTTGCCTCGTAGCCAAAGGTTTTAGGAAAAGAGAAAATATATATTTCTTCGATACTTTTCTCAATCACTCGGATTACATCCATTAGGATACTAATTTCAATAGTCGTTATTTATAACTTAATAGTACATCAAATGGATGTTAAAATAGAATATATTTTTTTAAATGATGACTTAGAAGAGGAAATCTAATCTATATGGACCAATCGGACGGTTTAAGATTCTTAGGGCAAAAAAACAAGGTTTGTAAGTTAGATAATTCTTTGTATAGGCAAAAATAAGCTCCAAAGCATTGACATGAAAAGTTTGATAACTTAATGATATCGAATGGGTATAAAGTGAATGAAAGTGACAAATACATTTTTTACAAGTTTTAGAATCACATTTGTACTATCATATGTCTATATGTAGACGGTATACTCATATTTGGATCAAATATTCAGGTCGTTAATGATATCAAATCATTGTTGTGATACAACTTTGATATGAAATATCTCAGAGTAACGAGTGTGATTCTTGGTATCAAGATCACGAGATCAGAGCACAACCTTGTTAGAGATTATATCTTTAAAGAATTTGTAAGAGTGGATCATGTACGCATTGACAAAAATTTAGTAGACCATTTGACGAAAGGATTAACTAGAGAGAACGTCTATAATACATCATATCATATGGGAGTAATGCATATAGGAATATGATTTGCTCATGATGGTAACCCGACCTAAATGACTGGAGATCCCAAGAAACAAGTTTAATGCATAATAATAAGTTGTGAGTAATATGAGATGATCATGCAAGTAAAGCATGAATCCTGAAGTAATAAGAGGATTAGATAATAGAAACTCTTAATGAGATCTATACTTTGCATGAGGCAGTACCTAGGCTACAAGAGTACTCTTGATAGAATCACCCATGTGATTGTGGAACTTAGGTCGGCTCCTATAGAATTTTGACGTAGAATTCCTTGAGCCTTCACTAAACCAGGATACACATGCATGACCATTAAAATACGGGCTATTAAAATACACCTTAAGAAAGGTTGTGCGTGGGTTTGACATCTGAGATAGAGTTCAAGACATTTGTGTCACTCTTGTTGAATTGGAATCCTCCTTGCTACATAAAAGTTCAAGTCATGGATGTAACACCCCTTCTAAATTACCCGCGATTTATATAATTTATCAGAGTTTTAAACGCATAACAAGAGGCGTCACAATTTTATTAATTCAAATACCAAAAATAGTTATCATGTCTTTCACTGAAGAACTCTTTAAAATAAAACAAACCAAAGATTATGTTTAAACAACGGAAATTATAACATATAATCCGGAATAATTCCATCAATAATTATTCCCAAGACATAAACCAAAGCATAACAAAACAGCCAGTTTTAAATCCATAAAAATTTCAACCATACGTTCCCCAGTGTTACAACTACTAGAGCATGACACTGACACGCGGATTATCTAATAGCACAACTCTAAAAGTTGTCCTCACCAATTCCCAAGCAGCTAATCACTTCGAATCTGAAATCATTAAAGTATGGGTGAGATTTCATCAAAATTAAAATGCATTATACATTTCTCAAGAACAATAAAAAATTCAATTCATTATTCACCCTTATTAACAGCATTAGCATACAATTCGCAAACATAATCCAAACATACATTATGCATACAACAACAATTAAATACAATTGAAACACTGGAATTCATCCTAACATGTTACAATCACATATGCAATGCAGAATCAAATGCATGTGGTACCAATCGTGAACCAAGTCCACACCCTGTTCCGCTTTCACTTTGGAAACAGCGTCAATTCAATGATTCGCCCATACATCCCTGGGTCAAGAATCTAGCCTCACTACCTATGTCCATTAGGTAAGTTTATTGGCCCTGCAAGTTTAATTCCGCACAATGGGAATGAACCACTACCAAATGCCCATGCATGCACTTCAGAAGCATGCAACAATTCAAAACATGGAACATGAACACACAGCATTATTCCAATTATAATTCAATAACAACAACAACATCTGGTATAACAATCATAAACATCAATGTTAATCACAATTCATAAAATTAACATTCTGCACAATTATTCAACACATGAACCATAAATTTCCAATGAGTTCTGATTACAGAAACTAAATTAATCCTTCCATATTTCAATTATTAGTTTTGAAAATATTTCCATTAAGTAGTACTCGTCCTAAGCTTTTCAACGATACCAACTATGCCTAAATCGGAGTTACGGTTGAAAAGTTATGATAAAAATCATTTTCAGAAAAATTCTGTTCAACCCAACACAGTATGCATCGATGCATAAGGCTATGCATCGATACATAATCAGCTTGCATCGACCCAAAATTGTTATGCATCGATGCATAACATAAAATTTTCTGCAGTTTTAAAATTTGTTCAGTATGTGTCGACACATACGCATCATGTGTCGATGCATAACTCTCTTGCATCGATCTATAACCCTTTTGCATCGATACATGGCCTTGTTTTTCCTCTTATGAATCGATGCATGACTCTATGAGTCGATGCATAGCTTTCCAAAGCTTCTGGTTTTCTAAAATTTTACAGTATGCATCGATTCATACTGTCTTGTGTCGATTTATACAGTTTATTTTTCATCAAAAACTCAGTTTTCCCCACTGTTACGAATCTCCAATGAATCCTATCATTACCCAACAACATATCATCATAAAACAGAATTATATTACTGCATTTATACATCCAATTAATCATCATATTTGTTTTCTAATTAACCTATATTCATCCCTCATAGATTAATTGTTCATAACTGTTTCAAATCATAGTTTTACGTCGGATTATAACATTAGGGCATACTCAATTATCCCAATTCGAGATTCCTAACGATTCGATTCGTTCTAATGATCATCAAAACCCATAAGGCATAAGAATCAGATTCAATCCCCCCTTACCTCGCGATGAATCTTCGAAGTTCCGACGAATTGGCTTTTTATCCTCTTTCTCTTCTCTTTTCCAATTCACGTAGAATGCAAATCCTTATTTCCTTTCCTCACACTTTTTCCTTTTATTCCTTTATTTATTCCTTTTTATTTTCCAAATAATAGAAATAAATTAGTTAGGTTTTAGTAGAGCTTTTTACTCCACACACCTCTAATTCAACCTTACACCCTCAACCTTCCTTTATTTAAATTGAATAATTAAATCCATTTAATTCAAAAATACCAATAATTAAACCTTTAATTAAATTAATAATTAAATTTCTAATTATTTAATAATTGAATTAATTTGGGGTGTCACAACTCTCCCCTACTAAAAAGAGTTTTCGTCCTCGAAAACATACCTTAGACGAAAAGTTCGGGATACGAGTCCTTCTAGGGATGTCAGTTTGGACCTGTTAATGGGGATCCCCGCGGGGAACGCCCCGTTCGGGGCCCCAAAGATGGGGAATTTTCCCGTGAAGGGATGGGAGAAAAATTCCCAGAGCATTTTGGGACGGGACGGGAATACACCCGGGACCCCGCCCCGCCTATTATTTTAATATAGTTAATTTAATATATATATTTTAGATTAGGTTTTTTAGTCATTTCCTTTATGTTTATTTATAAAAATAAATAAATAAATATTCATGTATTTATTAAGAGAGAAATGTAAATATTAGACCCTAAAAAGTTGAAGCGTTTCATTTTCTTCGCAGACATTTAGAGTCTCACACGTTAGACTCCTTTTTTTCTTCTCCATCAAATCTCCATTCATCTTCCTCTTCCAATTCCATCTTCTATTTGGTGTGCTTCCATTATTCACTCTTACAATTTCATCAATAAGGTTTGATTTTCATAAATTTGTTCATGTAATTATTTATAGGAAAAATAGATTATTTCTCTTTGATTCTCATAAATCTGTTTATATTATTGTTTATAGAAAAAGTAGATTGTTTCTCCTTGATTCTCATAAACCTGTTCATGTAATTGCTTATAGGAAAAGTTGATTATTTTGATTAAATTTAAATTAAATTGTTTAGAAATTTTAGAGTTATCAAATCATTTGCATATTAAAAAATATAAAATAATCAAAAATTACTCATTTTATCTCCTTTTAAATATTTTTGTGTTCATTTTTATCTATACTATGCATTTGTAATTAAAATAATGTCGTCTTTTTCCTTAAAAATATTAAAATATACTTTTCCTATTTTTTATTAATATATCACACTATAATTTAATTTTCTATATTAAACAAAAAAATATTACTTTTTAAATGAATCAATATATCATGCTATCACGGTATCACCCATAAAAAAAACCAAATATCTTATATTTCTAATTATTAATGAAATAATAACATATAAACAATAATATATCATGCTATCACCCATAAAAAAAATATATATCTTATATTTCTAATTATAAAACCAAAGCCATTAAGTGAAATAATAACATATAACTTTTTACACGAGTAAATATATCATGTATATAGGTAAATAAATGTATTCTCAATGTATATAATTAATTAATATATGTTATTATTTCTAATTGAAAAGTTCTGATAAATAAGGCATATTTAGAAATATGTGTAATGCATCATATATTTAGAAATATAAGATTTTTCTTATTAATTATTTTTTGTGTGAATTTCATGTATTTACTATTTCATTTATTTATTATTTTTCATATATTTATTATTTTGTTCTACTTCCATGTAGCCTTTTAAAATTTGTGTTTGTGTGTGCGGGTTTTGGTAAAAGAATGGTTGGTGAAGTTCAATCATCTAATAGTCCTAATGTTGCTTTGGAAGGAATGAAGTTCCTATAGAAAGTAGTGGAGTTTCACTCACAGGAAGTTCAATCTACTCCAAATGAAATAAATATAGAAAATCAAGATCCAAGCTCCGTTGAACCCACTACAAGTCCTAACAAAAGGGATTAAAATCATATGCTTGGCCCTATTTTAAAAGGCAAAAATAGGAGGCATTTGGAAGGCTATATGCAAATCTTGTGATAAGAAAATTGGTGGTGATACAAAAATGGTACTAAACATTTATTTGATCATATTAGCATATGTCCAAAACGCATAGAGAGAGGTCCAAAACAAGCCATGCTTAAAGTGAAAAAAAATCCAAAAGACATGAATCATTTGTGGTTGGAAATTATACATTTAATCAAGATGTTTCTAGGAATGAACTCATGAAGATGATTATATTGCATGAATATCCCATCATGATGGTTAACCATATTGGTTTTAGAAATTATAGCCATTCTCTTCAACCTTTGTTCAAGATAGTTTCTCAACACCATGAAGAATGATATAATGAAGTTGTATGAAAGTGAGAAGTCAAAGCAAATGAAAATACTTGCAAAGAATAAAAGCCGCATTGCAATAACTCATCGATATGTGGACTGCTAGCAACCGAACAAAGGATATATATTATGACTCATTACATTGATGAAAATTGGATTTTGCGAATCGGATCATCAGGTAACTTATCCCTTCCATTTACGTTATTATTATAATATAGTTATTTTATGTGATATTTATTATAATTTATTTTTAGGTTCATTTATGTCCCTACGCCACATACTGCTGAGGTCATTTGTGATTTTTTGGTAGATTGTTTGATGGATTGGAATATTGATAGAAAATTGTCAACATTAACCGTTGATAATTGTAGCACCAATGATGCTCTGATTGACCATTTGATTGATAAGATGTCACCTTCTTCTTTTATTTTAAAAGGGAAATTGTTTCATATGCGTTGTTGCACCCACATATTAAACTTGATAGTGAAAGATGGCATGCAAACAATTTCTAGTTCAATTGAAAAGATTAGGGAAAGTGTCGGTTTTTGGGTAGCAACACCAAAGAGGGAGGAGAAATTTAAAGAAACTTGTAATCAATTGAACATGACTTATGAAAAGAAGCTTGCACAAGATTGTAGAACAAGATGGAACTCTACTTATTTAATGCTTGTTCGCATTGCCTTACGAACAAGTTTTTAAACGTTTAAAACAACGCCGTGATTCCCAATATAAGTGTGCACCAAGTGAAGAAGATTGGAAAATGGCAAGAGAAATTTGTGACAAGTTGAAATTATTTTTAGTGTCACCGAGTTGTTCTCGGTACTAAGTATCCAACATCAAACATTTATTTTCCCAAAGTTTGTCAAATAAGATAAGCTTTAAGAAAGTGGGAAGATTCTTCTAGCGATACTATACAAAGTATGGCAAGAAGTATGATAGTGAAGTTTGACAAATATTGGAGTTTGATTAATGGGGTGATGGCAATAGGGGCTGTTTTGGATCCTAGATATAAAATAACTTTGTTGAATTACTTCTTCCCACTTATGTATGGGAATAATGCTCCCAAAGAATTGGAAAAGGTAATACAAATGTGTGAAGATTTAGTTGAAGAATATCAACCAAATAATGATATGGTTCCTACAAGTAGTGAAGTTGGTGCATCAACATTGGTAGATGACATTGATGTCACAAGTCAAGATTGGGAGAAGGCTTATTCGAATATGTGATGGAAAATACTTCAACTACAAATGTCAAGTCGAATTTACTTCCTACTTGGAAGATGGTGTCTTGCTTGATAAACAAAAAGGAAAATTTTGACATCTTAGGATGGTGGAAACAAAATGGTTTGAAATTTCCAACTTTGCAAAAGATTGCAAGGGACCTTTAGCAATTCCTATCTCTACCTGTTTCTTGAGTCCGCCTTTAGTACTAGTGGTCGTTTTAAGTCAACAACGTAGTAGGTTGAAGGAAGACACTTTAGAGGCTTTGATGTGCACTCAAGATTGGATCCGAAAAGATATAAAAGGTAATATATTTTATCTTTTACAAGATTAATTGAAAAGGATTTTTAAATTTTAATTTAGCTATTTGTTTCTTAGGTTATTCAAAAACGTTGACTCAATTCGAATGTGCGGATGAAGATATGGATGATGATGATGATGATGATAATAAGGTAATTTACATATTAGTGTTGATTACCTTTTAGTTTTTAAAGTATTTTTTTAAGTAAATATAATTATTGATTGTTTACTTTTCGTAGGAAAAAGAAAGTCACATCTAATTGTGGAATGAGGAAGAAGACCTTGCAAGGAGAAGTTGGAAAGAGAGACATGATTGATCATTACTTGTTTGGATATTTTGCTTAATATTTTAGTTTATTTATATGTAACTTTGTTTTAAGTATTTTGATATTTCTACTTTACGTGTGTTATCAATTGAGCAAATAGAGATATGTTGCCTTTTGCTTTTAGTTGACTTATTATGAAGTATTTTTTAGCTTTTCAAGCATACTCATGATGCTAAATTTTATAATTATCCCTTATTAGTTTTGATGAAGTATAGTTTTTTAAGCATAATTATGTTGTTGGATTTTTTTAGTTGTTTAGGCATATTGTTACTTTAAAAAGTATTATAGTTCATTTTGTTGAATTTTATAGCATTTTATAGAAATTTATAAAAAAAATATTATTATTTTGTGTTCCATTAGTATTTTTAATAAAAAATAATAAATGTCAAATACTAGTATTTTTTAATAACATAATAAATATGTGAATTCTTTGTGCTTTTTATTTTTATAGAAAATATAAATATTTTAAAAAAATAAAATATTAATGAATAAATGTAGGATTTATGGGGATCCCCGCGGGGAACGGGGATCCGCGGGGAACGGGGATCCGCGGGGAACGGGGATGGGGATAGAAATTCCCCCGTGACGGAGATCGGGGACGGGGACAGGGAATGAATTTGATGGCGGGGAAAAAGATGGGGAAGTGTCCCCCCGGCCCCGCCCCGCCCCATTGACATCCCTAAGTCCTTCATTTGGCTCTCCAGTTCCCAAGTTACATTTCCACCTGCTGGTCCTCCCCAAGCTACTTTCACCAGCGCTATCTCTTTACCACGCAATTGCTTCACCTTCCGATCCTCAATTCTCGCAGGTAATGCCTCAATAGTCAGATTATCCCGCACCTGTATATCATCTACCTGAATCTCATGAGATGAATCAGGAATGTATTTCCTCAACTGAGATACATGGAAGACATCATGCAAATTCGCAAGTGACGGTGGTAAAGCAATCTAATAAGCAACTCTTCCAACCTTCTTAGTAATCTGATACGGACCAATAAAACACGGAGTCAACTTCTTCGACTTCAAAGCTCGACCAATACCAGTCATCGGAGTAACTCGCATAAACACATGATCTCCTTCACTAAACTCGAGATCTTTCCTCCTCTTATCATGATAACTCTTTTGACGAATCTGAGAAGCTCTCATCTTCTCCTGAATCATCTTAATCTTTTCTGAAGTCTGTTGGATAATTTCTGGTCCAATCACGACACTTTCTCCAGATTCGTACCAACACAACGGTGTACGACATCTCCTACCATACAATGCTTCAAACGGAGTCATACCAATACTCGAATGATAACTATTGTTGTAGGTAAACTCAATCAACGGTAGATAGCTATCCCAAGTGTCATACCCCAAAATTTTCCCTCCTACTTCTCAAGACATTTCATACATCCATGCTCAAGGATTCCTCAAGGGTTGATCAGACAAACCCTCTCCTAGACAATCAACCCAAACTAGGGTTTGGCTATCCACAGATCTAGATAGATTTCCAACATCTCCAATGGTCATCATGCCTCCTCATATGCTTTAAAGATTCTCCATGTCAAGTTTCAAGCCTCACAGGTCAAATTTCCTTAAACAATTGCTCAGATGGTTGAAAATCAGTTGTATTGGACAAAAAGTCAACTGTGGTCAACATACAGTCAAACTTCCTGATTTTTGGTTAACATTCTCATTTTGAAGTCACATTCATCATTTGATCAAGGGTTGATCATGATTCATCAAGAAAACTCAAGATTTGCACCAAAGTCAAACTTTCCAAATTAGGGTTTTTTACTGAAAAGTCAACTGAACTTTGACTGAGCATAATTTCTTCATACTTTCTCAAGAAATTTTTCCACCACCTCTCATTTTGAATGAAATTCAATTCTCTACAACTTCATGTCTCACAAGAATGTTCAAAAAATGCTTCATTTGGAAGGTATGGATCAAAACATTACAGGTCCTTTTCAAAGTCAACAAAAAGTCAACTTTTTGTTTTGAAGATTTATTGAGCATGGAAACTCCCAATTGAGATGAAACCAAATAGGTTGTTTAGAGGACACTTAGAGCTTTCTAAAAAGTCCAAGAATACTCAAAAATGTGGAAAATTGAGAAAAATACACCTTGCACAAGTTGGGCATTTTTGCAGAAGTGCACAAAGAGAGATACTTGTGAAAATCCAAAATTTTGCAAATGGGCCTAGTTTTTCTTCATTCAAACTTGTTCCTTAGACAATTTGGAACATCCAAGCCCAATGCCACGAATTTTAGCTTTATTTTTCTATTTAATTTGGATTTTATTCATTTAAATACAAATTAAATTAAAAAATAAGGTATAAAATCAAAATTAAATGCAAGATTGATTTTTCTCTCATGCTTGAGGTCCAAGTAACTCACACAAGCTGGCAAATTTCGAAATTTGCATAGATTTGGCAAGAATTTGATTGAAATTTGATCAAAAAAGGAAGATCTGATTTCATACAAAATCAAATATTTTTCACATTGATTGATCATTATTTGCTCTTGAATTCAGACCTAAATCCATCTACTATAAATATACAATGCCTACACAACAAGAAAGAACAGAAAAATTGCCTCAAGAACCCTATTCCAAACTCAAAAAAATCGTGTTCTTCAAGCAAGTGGCAGCCCTAGTTCTTGCTTGTTTCAATCGATTCCAAGCATTCCATTGCATTCCTTGAGGTCTCCTGAATCGATCCAGACCTTTACATCATTCAAAAACATCAAGAATCACGAAATTCAGTTTTGGTTTGTTCTTACTTTTTCAAAAATCGAATTCTGTTATTCATGCATCTTTAACATGTTTTGATGTTTGTTTTGTGTTTATTGTTCTCTCCGCCTGACCATCTGTCTGTGGATGATAAGTGGAACTCAACCTCAACTTAGTACCCAAAGCTTCTTGCAGCCCCATCCAAAACTTAGACGTAAACCTCGAATCTCTATCCGACACAATACTAGAAGGAATACCGTGCAAACTTACAATCTTCTCAACATACAATTCTGCCAACCTCTCTATTGGATAATCCATTCTTATCAGAATGAAGTGTGCAAATTTCGTCAACCGATCAACTATAACCCAAATAGAGTCACAATTCTTCGTTGTCCTAGGCAAACCAGATACAAAATCCATAGAAATGCCATCCCATTTCCATTCCGGAACAAACAACAGTTCCATCAATCCTGACAGTTTCTGATGTTCAATCTTTGACTTCTGACAAACCAAACAAGCATAAACAAATTAAGCAATTTCCTTTTTCATTCCAGGACACCAAAATAACTTTTTCAAGTTATGGTACATCTTAGTAGCACCGGGATGAATACTCAATCCACTACGATGTCCTTCTTCCAAAATACTCTTCCGAAGTTCTGCAATAACTGGAACACACACTCTGTCACCAAATCTCATAACACTGTTCTCGTCAATTCGGAATTCACCTCCTTGACCTTGGTTAATCAATGTCAACCTATCCACCAAACCAACATCAAATCTCTGTCCAGTTCGAATTTCCTCAAGAATACCACTAGTCAATTTCAACATACCCAATTTAACACTATCAGAAGTAGTCTCGCATACCAAACTCAAGTCTCTGAATTGCTCAACCAATTCCAGTTCATGCACCATCAACATAGACATATGCAAGGACTTCCTGATCAATGCATCTGCAACAATGTTTACCTTACCGTGATGGTAATTTAAACCAAAATCATAATCCTTGAGAAATTCTAACCACTTTCTTTGCCTTATATTCAACTCTTTCTGATCGAAGAGATATTTCAGACTCTTGTGATCACTGAATACCTCAAATCGAGAACCATACAAGTAATGCCTCCACAATTTCAAAACAAATACCACTGCTGCCAGTTCTAAATCATGAGTCAGATAATTCCTTTCATGAATCTTCAATTGTCTCGAAGCATAAGCCACAACCTGCTTATCTTGCATCAAAACACCACCTAAACCCATCAATGACGCATCATAATACACAACAAAAGATTCAGCCGGATTCGGCAAAATCAGAATCGGAGCACTAGTCAACCTCTTCTTCAACTCTTGGAATCCTTTCTCACAATCAGAATCCCAAACAAACACCTGACCCTTTCTCGTCAGCTTAGTCAACGACAAAACTAACTTCGAAAATCCTTCAATGAACTTTCTGTGGTAGCCTACAAGACCAAGAAAACTACGGATTTCAGAAGCATTCTTCGGCGCTTCCCACTGAGATACCGCTTCTACCTTCGTAGGATCAACAGCGATGCCATTTTTGGAAATCACATGACCAAGAAAGCTTACTTCACTTAACCAGAACTCACACTTAGACAACTTCGCATACAACTTCTTCTCTTTCAACAATTCCAACACAATTCTAAGATGTTCTGCATGTTCTTCATCATTCTTTGAATAGATCAGAATGTCATCAATAAACACCACCACAAACTTATGAAGATATGAATGAAATATTCTGTTCATATACTCCATGAAAACACCAGGTGCATTAGTAACTCCAAACGGCATAACAGAATACTCATAATGTCCATACCTCGTTCTAAATGCAGTTTTCTGAATATCTTCCGTCTTCACACGAATCTGATGATATCCAGACCTCGGATCAATCTTACTAAATACACAAGCTTCAACTAACTAATCCATCAAATCATCAATCCTCGGCAATAGATACCGATTCTTGATTGTCACTTTATTCAACTGCATATAATCAACACACAATCTCATTGTACCTCCCTTCTTCTCAACCAATAGCACAGGAGCACCCCACGGCGAAACACTAGGCCGAATAAACTTCTTCTCAAGTAATTCCTCCAACAGTTTCTTCAACTCAGACAATTCAGATGCCGGCATGCGATAAGGCGCCATCGACACCGGACTAGTTCCAGGAATCAAATCTATAGCAAACTCCACTTCTCTCTTAGGTGGCAGCTCACTAACATCTTCTGGAAACACCTCTAGAAATTCATTCACCACAGGTAATTCACCACTCTTAGTTTTTCCTTTCACCTCCGTCGAAGAATACAACATAAACACTACAACACCATCTTTAACAGCTGAATTCATCTGCTTAACTGACATAGTTACATCTTCAACTTTAGCTTCTTCAGGAAAAATAACCGTCTTCTCAAAACAGTTAATATGAACCTGGTTGAATACCAACCAGTTCATTCCAAGGGTGATATCTAGTTGTTCTAACGGTAGACACACTAAATCCATATGAAACCTCTACCAAAAATTACAATAGGACAATTCCTACAAACATATGAAGTAGTCACTGAACCCGACGCAGGAGTCTCAATGACCATACTTCCATCCATATTAGAAATATCCAAGTTCAATCTCTTAGCACAATCCAAAGCAATAAAAGAATGTGTCACCCCAATATCAATAATCGCAATTAAAGGTATGCCATTAATAAACATGTACCTTTAATCAACCGATCATCTGACTTAGTCTCTGATCCTACAAAGCGAACACTTTCCCACCAACTTGCTCTTTCTTTGGCTTAGTGCACTGCGGACGAGTATGTCCCTCTTCGCCACAGTTGTAACAAGTTATCTTTCTGGCTCTGCATTCAGCAGCTACATGACCAAACCTTCCACAGTTGATGCACTTCTTTGCATCATTCTTACATTCATTAGCTCGATGCCCTATCTCACCACACCTGTAACACTTAATGGAAGAACCAGAATCTCCCTCACTAGGCTTCTTCCAACCACCAGATTTCTGATTATTCATATCATAAGGCTTTCCACGCTCCATTTGTTTCTTTCCTTTACGATCAACATATCCTTGAGCATTCATCTTAGTACTAGCAAGATCCTCTTCTAGAATCTTACTACAGTCTACCAAATCAGAAAACCTCCTGATGCGCTGATACCTGATACCCTGCTTGATCTCATCACGAAGACCATTCTCAAACTTGATACATTTGGAAAATTCTCCATCTGCATCGTTAGTGTAATGAGCATAGTACTTTGCTAATTCAGTAAACTTCGAAGCATACTCACTCACAGACTTGTTGCCTTGCTTGAGCTCCAGAAACTCAATCTCCTTCTTTCCCGAATGTCTTCAGGAAAGTATCTCCTCAGAAAAGCTCTCCTGAACACAGCCCAAGTCAATGCAATGCCATCTTCTTCCATTTCAGTTCTGGTAGCAACCCACCAGTCATCAGCTTCCTCTGCCAACACGTGAGTTCCATACCTCACCTTCAGCTCTTCCGCACAGTCAATCACTCTGAAGATTCTTTCGATCTCCTTCAACCACTTCTGAGCACCTTCGGGATCATGAGTGCCCTTGAAAAATGAAGGATTGTTCCTCTGAAAGTTTCCCAATTGTCTATCAGCACCAATACCAGCTCCCATCTGATTCCCTCCAAGCACACCAGCCAACATTCCCAAAGCTTCAGCAATAGCAGCATCGTCTCTTCTGTTACCTCTTCCGACCATTGTTCTGTAACATTATAAAACAATCACATCAGCACTAGTATCAACAGTGTTACCTTGCACTAATCGCATACAAAAGGGATAAAGACTCTAAGACACGACCGACTATGCTCTGATACCACTTTTGCAACACCCCTTCTAATTTACCCGCGATTTATATAATTTTAATCAGAGTTTTAAACATATAACAAGAGGCGTCACAATTAAGTTAATTCAAATAACCAAAAACAGTGAACATGCCTTTACTGAAGAACTTATCAAATAAAACGGAAACACGGATTATGTTTAAACAGCGGAAATATAACATAACAATCAGGAATACTTCAATCAATAATTATTCCCAAGACATAAACCAAAGCATAACAAAACAGCCAGTTTTAAATCCATAAAAATTCCAACCAAACGATCCCCAGTGTTACAACTACCAAAGCATGACACTGACACGCGGATTATATAATAGCACAACTCTAAAAACTGTCCTCACCAATTCCCAAGCAGCTAATCACTTCGAATCTGAAATCATTAAAGTAAGGGTGAGATTTCATCAAAATTAAAATGCATGATACATTTCTCAAGAACAATAAAACAATCAATTCATTATTCACCCTTATTAACAGCATTAGCATACGATTCGCAAACACAATCCAAACATACATTATGCATACAACAACAATTAAATGCAATTGAAACACTGGAATTCATCCTAACATGTTACCATCACATATGCAATGCAGACTCAAATGCATGTGGTACCAATCGTGAACCAAGTCCACACCCTGTTCCGCTTACACTTCGGAAACAACGTCAATTCAATGATTCGCCCATACATCCTTGGGTCAAGAATCTAGCCTCACTACCTCTGTCCATTAGGTAAGTTTATTGGCCCTGCAAGTTCAATTTCGCACAATGGGAATGAACCACTACCAAATGCTCATGCATGCACTTCAGAAGCATGCAACAATTCAAAACATGGAACATGAACACACAACATTATTCCAATTATAATTCAATGACAACAACAACATCTGGTATAATAATCATAAACATCAATGTTAATCACAATCCATAAAATTAACATTCTGCACAATTATTCAACACATGAACCATAAATTTTCAATGAGTTCTGATTACGGAAACTAAATTAATCCTTCCATATTTCAATTATTAGTTTTGAAAATATTTCCATTAAGTAGTACTCGTCCTAAGCTTTCCAACGATACCAACTATGCCTAAATCGGAGTTACGGTTGAAAAGTTATGATAAAAATCGTTTTCAGAAAAATTCTGTTCAACCCAACACAGTATGCATCGATGCATAAGGCTATGCATCGATACATAATCAGCTTGCATCGACCCAAAATTGTTATGCATCGATGCATAACATAAAATTTTCTGCATTTTTAAAATTTGTTCAGTATGTGTCGACACATACGCATCATGTGTCGATGCATAACTCCCTTGCATCGATCCAGAACCCTTTTGCATCGATACATGGCCTTGTTTTTCCTCTTATGAATCGATGCATGACTCTATGAGTCGATGCATAGCTTTCCAAAGCTTCTGGTTTTCTAAAATTTTATAGTATGCATCGATTCATACTGTCTTGTGTCGATTCATACAGTTTATTTTTCATCAAAAACTCAGTTTTCCCCACTGTTACGAATCTCCAATGAATCCTATCATCACCCAACAACATATCATCATAAAACAGAATTATATTACTGCATTTATACATCCAATTAATCATCATATTTGTTTTCTAATTAACCTATATTCATCCCTCATAGATTAATCGTTCATAACCGTTTCAAATCATAGTTTTACGTCGGATTATAACATTAGGGCATACTCAATTATCCCAATTCGAGATTCCTGACGATTCGATTCGTTCTAATGATCATCAAAACCCATAAGGCATAAGAATCAGATTCAATCCCCCCTTACCTCGCGATGAATCTTCGAAGTTCCGACGAATTGGCTTTTTCTCCTCTTTCTCTTCTCTTTTCCAATTCACGTAGAATGCAAATCCTTATTTCCTTTCCTCACACTTTTTCCTTTTATTCCTCTATTTATTCCTTTTTATTTGCCAAATAATAGAAATAAATTAGTTAGGTTTTAGTAGAGCTTTTTACTCCACACACCTCTAATTCAACCTTACACCCCAAACCTTCCTTTATTTAAATTGAATAATTAAATCCATTTAATTCAAAAATACCAATAATTAAACCTTTAATTAAATTAATAATTAAATTTCTAACTATTTAATAATTGAATTAATTTGGGGTGTCACAGTAGACACCTCTATTTATGCACAATCTTAGAAACGTTTGATGTTACTTCTGAAACACTTTTTTAAATTCAAGTGAGGAATTGTTGGAACATATCCATGTTCCAATATGTTGAATTAAAAAAATTTCTTAAGTCCCACATTATTAACTTTTTAGTTGAAAAAACCATTTAGTCCCACATTTCTTAGGTAAAAAATATTTACTAGCTCACTTCATTATATAAAAAAATTCTTTATTTCATTCCAAAACACACCAAAAACTATTTAAATAATCCAACTAAATTATTATTATTATTATAATTAACTAAAATTTTAATTAGTTCAACACAATTATTCTAATCTCTTACTCTTGCTCTCTCTATACCTCACTTCAAATATATTATCCCCACAACCATACAACAAATAAATAAATCACACAAAAAGACATAAGATATGTATCTTCTTTCTCTCTTCTTATATTTATCTTATGTTTTCAAAGACTCTAATTACAACTATTTTAACTATTTTAAGTTTAAAAGTTAATAAAAGTTAAAATATAAATATATATTATATTTAAATATGTTAGTGTTTCAAGTTGGCATTAATTTTGGTAAAACTAGGCTTTAGCAATGTCATGATGGATGTCATGACATTCAGAGATTGAAGATAAATCCTACCTGCTAAGGATGTTAAAAGACAACTCAGAACTGGAAGCTAAAGTGCTGGAAATTCTCTGAAAATATCGATGTCATAACAGATGTTATGACATTCAGTGACATTCTGCTCGAATCTGCTTTTTCCGAGATTTTTCGAAGTTTGTTGAATGCTAAATATTGTTTTTCTGTTATTAGAAAGCATGCTCACGTGGCTGCTAGGTTAATCTTAATTAAACCTAAATTGGTTGTTGAAAAGACCATGTTTTTAGGATTAAATTAAGTGAATTCTAGCTATCTTTATGGAAGCCCAAAACTGAAGTTTCAGGACTGCTTCTATAAAAGGAATTCAACCCTTACAACTGTGCTGCGCCCTTGAATCATATTGAAGAGATAGCAGCTTATTTTTTGTGTACTGTTAGGATTTATAATAGTTGGTATTTGTAATTCTAGTTTCTCTTGTGAGCCAAGCAATTATCAATTGATAAGTGCATTGGACTAGGATTTGTTTGTAAGGGTAGTTTATCACTCAAAGCTTTAAAGCACGAGTGTTTGTGTCTTGATTGAAAGCTTTGAAGCGAGATCAAGATAGTTTATTGAAGTGTGTCTTCACAATTCAATTATTCAATAGGTTGATATCACTGATTGAGGGGAGTAGTAGGAACTCGATCTAAGTAGGACTTAGGTTGAAGTTGCATTGGGTAGGTTTTAAGTGAAGGAGATAAACGGTGGTTTATTCACGAATTAATTCTACTAATAGTGAATTTCCTCCCGGCTTGGTAGCCCCGGATGTAGGTGTAGTTAGACACCGGGTAAACAACTTATTGTGTTCTTTACTGTTATTTATATTTACTGTGTAAATTGTTAACAGAGTGTCAGATAGTGTGTCATAACATTCTCTGTGACATCACGTATCTGCTGCCAGGAATTTCAAAATAGTTTAACTCAAAGAAGTTAATACATACATTTATCTATGTAGAATAGTTTTAAAAATACTACAAATTAAATTTGTTTTAAAGTGAAATTGATCTTAAAGTATTTTAAGATCAATTCTTTCAACAAAAAGAAAAAGTAATGATTTGAAAGTAAACGATGACTTAACTTTAAATATTTTAAGAATAAAATTACAAAAATTATAAAAGATTAAATTGTCATTTTAGTTATCTTGTTCTTAACTTGAACCATCAAAAGTGGTTGATAGGTTCTAAGAAAAACAGTGATATGACGAGAAAACTAGATAGAATAAAAGAATCTTCATGTTGAATTAAATATGCCAACAATATTATTATATTTTATTTTTTTCTTCCAAAAGTAGCTTTAGCACAAAGAATATTAAAGATGCAAAGAAATCCTTGCAGTTTCTTTCACCGTATGATAGTTTTATTTTGGGAGAGTTTCTCCTCTCTATCTTAAGTATACTATACCAAAATCATTCAAAGTAATTGTTTCTAGCAAAAAGGAAAAGATGGATATCGATTCCTCAATAATTTATAAAATGGTATTCACCTTAATTGATGTACTATTTTAATACTAGCCACCAAAACACCATACATACTATGTTACATACAAATCCACAATAATATTATAGTAACACATAATGTAATAACAAATAATTTTCATACAGTTATCACATCACAACACGCAACTACACTTTACACATCACCATCACGCAACTAAATAATCTTTCTAGACCCCAAAAGCATTTTTAAAATAAACTACATTACATCAATTTTTCAACGCTTCAAACGGTATCTTAATCAAACACCTGAAATTCATGTTATAAATTTTTAAAGTATCAGCGTAACAACGGTAATTGGTTACATCAATCCATGAAACCGGTTAAATCAATTTCAGAAATAGAGATTACATTATTTTCCAATATGTAACCGATTACATGCTCCAAAAATGCTCAGTTTCACGTTCTGTTGACAATGTAACTATAGGCAGGAAAATTGAAATTTCTAAAAATGTTTTCAGATGTAACCGGTTACATCAAAACATGTAACCGATTATATGCAAATCAATAGCAATTTTCTGCAATTCCCGTGTTACAAAAATTAGTCCCAAAACATCCCCGAAACCCCAATTTTCATGAAAAACCATTCATCCAAATTCCACCCTATATTTTCCGATAACACACAACAATTCCAACATTCATCAAATACAATATTCATCCAAAAATCACAACAAGGAGTGTTTTGATGCATCCAATTTCTCATAACATAGAAACAAACCTGCAAATCACAAAGATAAAGAATGTGACACCCCAAAATAATGCAATAATTAAATACTTATGATTTTTAATTATTAAATTAATTGAGGTCATAATTTATTTAGTTTATTGGATTATTAAGTTAAATGATGGAATTAATTGGAGAATGAGAAATAAATAATTATTTTATTTATGTTAAAAGGAATAAAAGGAATTAAATAAGGAAAAGAGGAAAATAGAATCATTTTGGAGAAAACAAGACTACGTAGAAGTGAGAAGAGGAAAAGAAGAAGGAAAACGTAGAAGTGTCAGAATCTCGAAGAACCCACAAGGTAAGGGGTGATTTCGATTGATTATTGCTTATTATAGGTTTTGATGTTGATGATATAGGTTATAGCATGTTAGAGAATTGTGTTTGTGAATTTATAGGGTTCCATGAATGTGTCCCTATAGGTGTCAGAATGTATAGATTAATGGATCTGCATGATGTAGGATCATTACTGACGAGTAAAACATGTTATATTGTGTGTTATTGATGATGAAAGAGTGATTTTATGGTGTTGGAATACATGGGTACGTTTTGGAATGAATGAGAAATGACTTTGGGAAAATAAGCTGTCAAAAACTAGATTTTTGGGTCTGATGGTCGTGGGAACCGGTTCCCCAGTGGGAGAACCCGGGTTCCAGCTTTTCAAACTGATAAAAATGGTATTTTTGAACCCAGGAACCGGTTCCTGTGTGGGAGGAACCGGGTTCCACGTTACTTTTGCCAGAAAAACTGAAAATATTTTCTGGGAACCGGTTCCCTACCTGGAGGAACCGGGTTCCCCATACATTTTTCCAGGGGCGCTGATTTTTGAAATTCTGGGAACCGGTTACTCCCAGGGAGGAACCGGGTTCCACTGTTTATTTTTGAAAATTTTTAAAACTTCAAAAATTCATAACTTTCAAACCGTAAGTCCTTTTTGAGCGCCGTTTTGGACGTTATTTCCTAAATTTTATGCTCTACCTTATGAAATGAAAATATTCTAGAAAACTTGAAATTATTTTGAAAAGGGGTTGGATTTCGAAATAAATGAATTTTTAACAGACACATAAGGATGTATGTGTAGTAGAGGAACCTTGGTGATGAGGACACTGGTAATGTGTAGGTGTAATAGCATGTTTATGCTAAGGTTAGATGTATGCATGATTGGTGGATGTATCATGTTGATTGGTTTGCATGTTTATCTTGATGTTGATTGTATGCATGATTGGTTGAGATATCATGTTGGATGGTTGTTTCGATTATGTTGAATTGATGTATTACATAGGCGATTAATGCATGCTATTGATGTGCGTGCATATGCATTATTTTGGTGAAGTTAATTCCCATTGTGCGGAATTTGACTTGGATTGCCAATAACCGATACCAGTGAGGATGGGTGGTTAGTGGATTCGTATCCAGTGGTTATGGACGAATCGATGATACCGTATCCGGTTGATAATGGATCAGTGTTGGGTGACTTGGTCACGAAGTCGGTACCGCATGCATTGAGTCTGCATTTGTGTTGTATGGAATTGTAACATGTTAGGATGTTTTTGTTGCAATTCATTTATTGATCTTGATTATGCATGATGAATTATATGGTTATGATTGTGCGTTGGATTCTGAATGGTGTTAAGTGGTGGAATAATATGCTTGTATTATATTATTGATTGAAAGACTTATAATGTGCTTTAATTATGAGAAGTCTCACCCTTACTTTACCATTTCAGATTGAATTAGCAGCTGAGGAGTCGGTGAGGATGGCTCTAGAGCTTATCTTTTAGTCCGTGTGTCAGTGTCATGCTCTGATTAGATTGTAACACTGGGGAACGCTTAGTTAAGAGAATCAATATTGTTTAAGAGTTTAGATTTGAATTCCTTGAGAACTATGATGTTTATTTAAATTGATTGATTTTGGTATTTCCGCTGTGTAAGACATGGTCTTATGATGATTTGAATTGTTGGATGATGATCCTCAGTGTAGCATGGCTACTGTTTGATAAAGTTGTTTTTAATTATTAATTGTGACATCCTGTATTATACCGTGTTAACTCTGATTAAAGATGATTTAGATATTAATGTAATTAATATATTCGGGGTATTTAGATGGGGTGTTACAAAGAACACCCAATATTCCAAACATTCATCAAATACATCATTCCTCCAAACATAAAAACGCGAAAGTATCATCATACATCCAATTGATCATGAACATTAAAGAGAACAACACATCATAAAGATAAAGAGACACCCTTCCACGTGTTATCATACAATCTCATCTATGAGAGAAAATCTCATATTTATCTTAGATGATGAACTCGAAGCTTCTCTAATGAGAATTATTCTTCTTCCATGTCCTAACTTCCTTCCTCTTTTCTTCTCTTTTCACATTAATGTTATGTGTATGTTCTCACTTCTCTCTTCCATTCTTCTTATTTATTATATTATTATTAATAATAATATTATTCCTTATCCCAACTAATTAAAATAAATATTATCCCAACTAAATATTTATTTTAATATATCACTATAACAATAATAATTAAAACTAATATTTGAATATTTACTATTATTTATATAAATCATCCTAACTAAATAATAGTAGCAACAACTACTTCTCCCTCACCCCCATATCTCTACTTTTTTGCTCACACACCCTCCAACACCTAAATTTTAATCTCCAAGACTATTATCATACATCTGAGGGTTCCTCCAACACATTAAATAATTAACCAACACTTACAATCAAACAATTTATTTATGAAAATTAATTAAATAGTTTGGGGCGTTACAACTCTCACCTACTTATAATGTTTTCATCCTAAAAAATTTACCAGATGCAAACAACTCTAGATACGCCTCTCGCATCCTACTTGTTAGTGTTTTTAGTTGGCATTAATTTTGGTAAAACTAGGCTATAGCAATGTCTTGATAAATGTCATGACATTCAGAGATTGAAGATAAATCCTACTTGTTAAGGATGTTAAAGAACATTCGAGCTGGAAGCTAAAGTCTGGAAATTCAAATACGATGTCATAACGGATGTTATGACATTCGTGTGACATTCAGAACTGCTTTTTCCGAGACTTTTCGAAGTTTGTTGTGCTAAATATTGTTTTTTTATTAGAAAGCATGCTCACGTGGCTGCTAGGTTAATCTTAATTAGACCTAAATTGGTTGTTGAAAAGACCATGTTTTTAGGATTAAATTAAGTGAACCTAGCTATCTTTATGGAAGCTCAAACCAAGTTTCGGGATCGCTTCTATAAAAGGAATTCAACCCTTATACTGCTGCTGCGCCCTTGGAATGTATTGAAGATTTAGCAGCTTGTTATTTGTGTAATTCTAGTATCTCTTGTGAGCCAAGCAATTATCAATTGATAAGTGCATTGGACTAGGATTTGTTTGTAAGGGTAGTTTATCACTCAAAGCTTTGAAGCACGAGTGTTTGTCTCTTGATTGAAAGCTTTGAAGCGAGATCAAGATAGTTTATTGAAGTGTGTCTTCACAATTCAATTATTCAATAGGTTGATATCACTGCTGTGATTGAGGGGGAGTGAGTAGGAACTCAGATCTAAGTAGGACTTAGGTTGAAGTTGTATTGGTAGCCCCCAGATGTAGGTGTAGTTAGACACTGAACTGGGTAAACAACTTATTGTGTTCTTTACTGCTGTTTACATTTATTGTGTGAATTGTTAACAGAGTGTCAGATAGTGTGTCATAACATTCTCCGTGACATCACGTATCTGCTGCCAGGAATTTCACTACTCACCAATTCTCATGTTATATTTTCTCGGCCAGCGCTTCTCCAAACTACCTTCACGAGAGAAATATCTCTGCCTCTCAATTTTTTCAATTCACAATCTTCGGTCCCAGAGGTAAGGCTTCAACTGTAAGGTTATCTCTGACCTACACACCATCCATCAGAATCACATACGACAGATCTGGAATGTACTTCTGAAGATGTGAGACATAAAACCCGTCATGCAAGTTCGAAAGATTCAGTGGCAACGCCACTCTATTAACAACAAACCTAATCCTCTAAAAAATTTGATACAAACCAATAAACAGAGGATTAAGCTTTCTCGATTTCCAAACACGCTCAACACTGGTCACCAGAGTGACTCTCAAGAATACATGGTCTCCCTCTTAAAACCCAACATCCTTCCTCATCTTATCATGGTAACTTTTATTCCTGCTCAGTGAAGCTATCATCTTCCTTAGAATTAACTTCTCCTTTTTAGTAGTCAACTCGACAATCTCAGGCCCAAGCACTACATTTTCACCAGATTTATGCCAACACAAAGGTATTCTAAACCTCCGACCATATAATGCCTCAAATGGTGTCATTCAAATGCTATAATGAATACTATTATTGTAAGTGAACTATATCAATGAAATATGACTATCTCAAGCGCCCCCTTGCTCAAGAACACAAGCTCTCAATAAATCGTCCAAAGATTGAATAGTTCTCTCAATCAGACCACTTGTATGTGGATGATAAGAAGAACTCAACCACAACTTAGATCACAGAGGCTCATGTAAACTCTTCCAAAATCTGGATGTAAACCTCTGGTCTATATCAGAAATAATACTAGATGGGACTCCATGCAACTTCATAACTACATGGATATTAATCTCTTCCAATTTTTGTAAAGGAAGGTTGATGTTAATCAGAATAAAATATGCTAATTTCGTTAGTCTATCAACAATCACACAAATCATATCATGCCCTTTGGGAGTATTTGGTAATCCTGTCACAAAGTCCATCAAAATGATATCCCATTTCAACTATGAGCCACACAACGCTTTAGAACAAGCCACCAAAATATCCTTTTCAAATCCTGATACATCTTAGTAGCTCCCCGATGGAAACTCAAGCTACTTCTACGAATTTCTTCTAGAATCACCCCTTCAACTCAAAATCATGAAGAATACAAACCATATCTCAGAATCTCAACTCACCTTGTCCATCCACTTTAAAATCACTCCCTTTAGTTTTATTATCGCAAGGATCAAATCCACCAACTTCACATCCAACTAATGTCTCTCTTTAATATTATTAAGAAAATAATTATTTACCAAACATAATGCCAACCACATAAAAACAAAGAACTAACAATCTCTTCCTTTGGCTTGTTTTGGCTAAAACTAATTTATATAACCTCTACGTACACAAAAGCATACCATAAAAACAAAGACTACACAAAACAAATCAGTAACAACCATAAAAACATCAAAGCAGCCAATCGGAATCTATAGTCTTCACACTTATTAGCCTTCAGTATGCATACTTGGCCATTTTCATGATGTCACATCAACAATATGACATCTTCATGACTATCCCACACATGCTCTCTCTCACTTTTAGAGAATCACGTATTCTTTCCCTTTTTAGCCATAACATGACAAAGATATTATTCCTCCTTAATATAAATTATTAAATTTTCATGTTGTTAAAAGAATTATGAGATATCTCAAATGCACAATTGACTTTAGTGATTTATTTTCAAAATATGAAGGTAAAAAAGGTAAGTTAGCTTGTTTTTGTGATGAATATTAGTGTTGAGAAAAATTGGAAAGGAGAAGAACATGGGATAAAAATTATGGCATTGTCAGAATGTGAGGTTGAATGCATCTTAGTTTGCAATGCAACATGTCAAAGTTTCATGTTAACGTTACTGTAAGAAGAAATGAATAATTTCAAGGAAACAAAGTGGAACTCATGGATGAGAAAAAATTAGGAACCAACCTTGCTAAACATTTCCTAGCACAAGGAAGAGACAACATATATAGACCACATTCCATTTTGTTAGTGTTTGCCTAAAAATTTTAGTTGAAGAATTTGTCAGAGAATGATTATAACCACATTTGAATAACAATTAAGTATGAATTGACACAGTCTTCGACACACTAGTCACGTCAACCAAGATTGTTCAAATAACTTACTAGGATTGGTTTAGAAGAGTCTCAAGAATAAATCCACCAGATTAGGATCACTCTCTCTTTAAAACATTTCCAAAATCTCGAAAAGATTTACACAAATCAATCCTTCGACAAAGTTTCAAGTTCAACATGTTCATCAGGTGTTGATAACTTAACGTATTTTTATTCTAAGAGTCATCAAAACCATGCATGTCTCGACAACACTATAGAAGTCAATCAAAATCTTTTGATAAAGGCGATTAGGGGAATCTAAGGCAATTATTAGAGTGATACTGGGTTTGCAACACTTTAAATAGTGAAGACACATGGAAGAAAGCTAGAAGGATGAAGCCCTCGTAAGGTAATACAAGCCAAGTTCTATAGAGATAACCATTGTCGAAGGTTAAATATTGTATTCGTATATAAGTTAATTTCTTTGTTATGATCAAGGGTCACAAAAGTCAT
Organism: Vicia sativa; assembly: GCA_021764765.1. NCBI lineage: Eukaryota > Viridiplantae > Streptophyta > Magnoliopsida > Fabales > Fabaceae > Vicia > Vicia sativa. The sequence goes on along the minus strand of CM038797.1, from coordinate 96,211,191 downwards.
CAAGTATTCTCTATATAACTAAAGTATTTAAGTCTTAGAAAGAAATAATTTGTGAGAAAATGTATGAGTCAATGTCCTCTTTATTTGAAATCCTTAAGTTTTTTTAATCTAAAAACACTTACTTTAATGTCATTTACTATGCTTGTTGTCTGTTTTCATCTTTCAAAGAAAATTTATTTTGTTTCCATTATAGTTTATGTTTACTTTATCAACATTCAAATATATAAGTTTCAATCACATGCACTTTTCTGCACAAATTGTCCTTGAGATTTTTTTCGAGTTTAATCTCTTAAGTGAATCAAACTCATGATTGCTTACTAAAAATACTAGTAAATAGTTAACGATCAAGTAAGAAAAGGAAATATCATCTTAACCTATTACTAGACAAAAGATTAAGTTGAAAATGTATAAATTAGGCCATTAAAGATTAATACATTCAATAAAGGGAGGAAGATGCTTAGTGCACTTGGCCTATAGACATTAAATAAAGAGGGATGATTGAAATGTCATTCAAATAAGTGATTTATATGATGTTTATGCGGTATACAAGTAACATGTTAGTTAAGTTAGTTATACTACATTCTAAACAAGTAACTAACTAATTAAGTCGGTTAAGATGTCTTAGCTCATCTCATGAGTTAAGCTTCCTTCACCTTGAAGTATCTAGGAGTTCATCCACATAGGTCACTTTGGTGGGTCATGATTGGAAGCATCCACATTTGATCATGAGCAACACACAAGTGAGAAAGACACTTGTTTCTCAACAATATCTCTTTCAAGTGCGAGTTTATCCATTATGTTCTCCCTCAAGTGAAAACTATTTTATCCATATTCACTTGTATCATCGATGACAATCTTACAACATCAATAGCACTTCAATGACGCACACCGACCACCATTATGTCAGAAAGACTTTCAATATTAAGAGCCAATTCCGTACTCGAACCATCAACTTTTATACCACTGATGTGTCATATGAGAGAGCATCTACACTAGATCAAGAACAACACACAAGTAAGAGATACACCACATATTCATCATAAATTTTAAGACATTAAATATATGAATCGTCTCATTTATAAATTGTTCAACTTCCACTTTTTCAAACAATCTAAAACTTTCGGCTCAAGTTGTATCTCAATACAGTTGACTATCATAATGTGTTTTATGAAAAAAATTCAATTTCTCTTCATTAATTTCTATAAAAAAAAGGTGTGAAAATGACTTAAAATACTAATACTTTAGATAAACCTTACTATTCCTATTATATTCCTAAATTATTATTTTTACATATAATTTCTTACAAAAAAGAGTATCACTCTCCTCCATTCATGAAAAAAAATCAAATCTACGCGGCATTAGGAAGAAGACCGCCACTCTTATGAAAGCGTGTAAAAGTCATCCATCTAGTTTTATTTGGATCATTTGTTTTGTTACGGATCATATATATGTCGCGTCCAAGATAGAGAAAGTCCAAACTCATCAACTTAACTTCAGTTGCACTAGTGCTGCAAATAATACAAACTCCCTCTATTTTTTAAATATATAAAAAATCAATACATTACAAATATAATAATTTATATAGTATAAAATGAATATAGTAAAGTATATAGACTATTCAATTTTTTTGACTAATGTGACTAAATATACTATAAATTAAAAAACATGACAAGAAAAATGAAAGGGCAACGTTGAAACAACAACAGCCATGGGCCCATTTAAACTATAGATAGTCTATAAATAGAATCTAGTTTCATTATAAGAGAGTATCCTTAGTATTTTAGTAACATTATTTCTCTTCTTTTTTGGTTCAAGTGAGAGATTTGTGGCGTTGAAAAAATGGAAGAAGGCAAAGTAGTGAAGGAGGAGGAGTACACAGAAGATGGAACAGTGAATCTTAAAGGAAAACCAGTTCTTAGATCCAAAACTGGTGGTTGGAAAGCTTGTTCCTTTGTTGTAGGTAAAAAAAATCTTTGTCACTTATATGTTTAAGGTTTGTTTGACATTGTTATTAACGTTAATAGTGTTGTTGATAATTAATTGTTATTGTTGTTGTACTAGTGTATGAAATATTCGAAAGAATGGCATATTATGGAATATCATCGAATTTGATTCTGTATCTAACAAAGAAGCTTAACCAAGGAACTGTGACTGCTTCAAACAATGTGACCAATTGGGTTGGAACCATTTGGATGACACCAATACTAGGTGCTTATGTTGCTGATGCTCATCTTGGTCGTTTTTGGACCTTTCTCATTGCTTCCACCATTTATCTATCGGTAAGTAATCAGATAGATGTTCATAATTTTATTTTAATCTTAGCCAACCAATCATGTTTGTTTGTCTCTTCTTTCTCCATTTGCATGGTGTGGGAGTTTTTAATAAATAGACCCCACGCGTTCCCATAGTTTTGTCCCAAATGGCACATGATGATAGATGGCTCCAGATTCAGCCAAGATTTACGCCTAGTTCTTGATATAATTGTAGATTAAATTGTTGCATACATATTTATATATATTTTTTAAAATGGTTGCATAGATATCAATTCTTATCTCAATATAGTCTATGATTTGAAATCCACATATTTCATTCATTCATTTTATTAGCGTGGTCACAAACTGTCATGTCTCACTTGTTTAGACCCTTCATGTAAAAGAATATAACGATGAAACGAACAATATATAATTATAGCTGCAGATTTAAAATTTTGGTCTATCTCATAAAATCTGAGAGTGTGAAGAAAATTTAAACTTTGTATATAAAACAAAACGGACATCTTTTTCCTAGTTCTCCTAAACATAATTATAAAATTTATCACAAAAAGTTTATGTTAAATGAAAATTAAAATTAGCTAATTTAAAAAGACCTTTTATATAATTTATTACTATACATTAGATTTAATTAAAATGATATATAATCAATATTTTGAACACTTAGCCTTATCATATAATGTTAAAAAAATTTTTTAAGTGTGTGAGAATCAAAACGATACTATGAAAATGAAACTGCAACCAACTAGCTAAGATGATTCTATATGTGAAGTCAACATTTTTTGAGGGAAGATTTCTAACCTTTTTGACCCAATTGTGCTACAAGTCAACAGTAGCTATCTGTGAATCAATAATACATCTTTTTTTATACAGTATAACAATAATGATAGGACCAAATAAGTAATGTACATTAATTCACACATTTGGTTGTTCATATATAATTATATACAGTACAAAAGAATCTAGAATATCGCACCAAAACTTATCCTTGACTTTTAAGATGATATTGGTCCCACAAAATTGTAATATGTTATGAATATATAGATAGTTTAATTTAGAGAGGAAAATATGTACGTAAATTTCACATGTTTTTTATTTTTATGGTGGGACTAATAACGTATTATTCCGATCTTATTTATAAATAAATATTTTTTTTAAATATTTATTGAGTAATGAGACCAAATATATTTATTATTTAATAAATATAAAAAGAAAATAATATAAAATTAGAAGGAATATTTTACTACGAGACACAGTTCTTAAATTTGATTTAAATGTAATAGTCAAAGAAAATGTGCTCTAATAAATTAGTGTGCTAATATAGGTTGTTCTCTTGATAGGATTTTGTTTGAGTATTTAGCTTATGCTTTTAGTTGATGCGGATGCAAGGGAATGAAGTAATCTTAAGTGGATTTCTTAATCCACTCTATAAGGGTGAGACGTATCTCTTAAAAAATCTAAAAATATTTTCAACTTGAATTTTATTGAATAGGGTGTTTACCGGAAATTTATTTCCGATTTCTCAAGGATAAAAATGAAATTTCGTAAAAGTTATTAAAAAAAATCATAGGGTGGATTAATAAATCCACTAATAATATAATATAGTATTTTCTTTCGTATGGTTTGTCTTTTGATATTTTTGGTTTTTGTATTATTTGTCTTTCAATATTTTTTGTTAACGCTGATGATGGTAGATATTTTCCAAAGTCCAAAGATGCATTATAATAATGATATGTCTCTCCGGGAAATTTTGCCATTTAAATATATATATATATATATATATATATATATATATATATATATATATATATATATATATAAATGAAATAATAAACATTAATATTAATATATGAAAATTCATGCAAAATAAAAATTCCTAAAAAACATATTCATATGTGTATTTTTCAAAAAGTATTAAGATTTGGACCCCATGACAGTGTTGTCTAGAGAAAAAGACATTAAGGTAGTAGGAAAATGTCCTAGTCACTGTGAGTTTGATTCAAAGCATGCCGTATTCTTTTCATATTAATCAAGAAGATTCTATAGTGGACTGGACCAAGATATCACATAGTTTTTCCACATGATTCTTAAGGTCCAACATAATGACTATTGCCAAAGTTCTAGTTATATGAACACCATTAAATTAAACTGCCAAGGTTCAAGATAATGACATGTAGTGGTTTTGGGGCTAGTGGGTTGGGTTGCGGCACTATAAAGACATGTTACATGTTGCATACAAGAATCTATAATACTCAACTTTTTCAACAATAAATTGATGGTTATAAAGGTTTAAAAATGTTCTGGCGAAAGCAGCCGCGAAAAAACGGTATCAATAGATGCCGATCAAAATGAAATTGTGATTAATTCACACTACAAGGACCGTATTCAGTATCACAACAACTGCACCGGCCGAAACTGCAAAAGTCTTTATGCGACCACGACCATCACCATTATTTACAACTTTGGTTATAGTTATATACTGTATTAATTAGTCTTATATTCAAGATTCAATTTAATTGTTTGATCTGTGTTTCAACATGCAGGGTATGTCTCTGCTAACACTAGCAGTGTCACTTCCAAGCTTAAAGCCACCTCAATGCACTGAAATAGATGTAACAAAATGCAAAAAAGCTTCAACGTTACAACTAGCTGTGTTCTATGGTGCACTCTACACTCTAGCAATAGGAACAGGTGGAACAAAACCAAACATCTCCACCATTGGTGCTGACCAGTTTGATGATTTTCATCCTAAGGAAAAATCGCACAAGCTCTCATTTTTCAATTGGTGGATGTTTAGTATCTTCTTTGGGACACTTTTTGCAAACACTGTTTTGGTTTATGTACAAGATAATGTTGGGTGGACTCTTGGATATGCTTTACCGACTTTAGGACTTGCGATTTCGATTATGATATTCTTGGCAGGAACGCCGTTTTATCGACATAAATTGCCTGCAGGAAGTACTTTCACTAGAATGGCTAGGGTCATAGTCGCGGCTTTAAGAAAACGGAAAGTGCCGATTCCGAATGACACTAAAGAGTTGTATGAACTTGATATGGTAGAGTATGCAAAGAAAGGGAGTAACACTTACAGAATTGACTCCACTCCAACATTGAGGTATACATATACTCACATAACTTAAGCACAAACACTTCATATAAAAGGTATGTCTGATGTCTGACGCGACATGACACTTTATATTAAAGGCGTGCTTGGTGTCTTATGCGATATTGATATTTCATTTTGAAAGTGTGTCTGATGTCTGACACGACATTGATACTTTATATTGAAGGTGTGTCTTGTGTCTGACGTAGTATTGACACTTTTCATATTAAAGACATATCTGGTGTATGACACGACATTGACACTTAAAGTTCCCTTTCAGTTAATTCGTTATTTCAAATTCTAAAACATGTTAATTTTTTATATAGGTTCCTAGACAAGGCATCTGTGAAAACAGGCTCAACAAGTCCATGGATGTTATGCACAGTCACACATGTAGAAGAGACAAAACAAATGCTAAGGATGATTCCAATCTTGGTTGCTACATTTGTTCCAAGTACAATGATGGCACAAATAAACACTCTTTTTGTAAAACAAGGAACAACACTTGACAGACACATTGGAAGCTTCAAAATTCCACCAGCAAGTTTAGGTGCATTTGTCACATTGTCTTTGCTTGTCTGCGTAGTGCTCTACGACCGTTTCTTCGTAAGGATCATGCAGAGAATCACCCGGAATCCAAGAGGGATTACACTTCTTCAACGAATGGGGATCGGTCTTGTCATCCACACGATTATTATGGTTGTTGCATCTTTGACAGAAAGATATAGACTCAGTGTTGCAAAAGAACATGGCTTGGTTGAAAGTGGAGGACAAGTTCCTCTAAGCATTTTCATTTTGCTTCCTCAGTTTATACTTATGGGAACAGCGGATGCATTTTTAGAAGTCGCGAAAATTGAGTTTTTCTATGATCAAGCACCGGAAAGCATGAAGAGTGTTGGAACTTCGTATTCGTCAACTACAATAGGCATTGGAAATTTCATGAGTTCATTCCTTCTGACAACAGTTTCACACATAACTAAGCAACATGGTCATAGAGGATGGGTTTTGAACAATCTGAATGAGTCTCATCTTGATTACTACTACGCGTTTCTCGCTTCGTTGAACTTGTTGAACTTAGTCTTTTTCGCGATTGTTACAAAATTTTATGTGTATAGGGTTGAAGTTTCAGATTCCATTCAAGTTCTTGCAGAGGAACTGAAGGAAAAGAGAATGGCTAACCAAGTGAACCTTATAGAATAAGTGATTGGAGCTCTCTCTAAGAAAAGTGATTATGATCCAAAAGTTTCAAAATTGTTGTATAATATATACAACTTTGGAAGCAACTTTAGATGAAAATTGTCTATTAAAGTTAGTTATCATTGTCCTTATCTTGTGCAGCCTTTGATGCATAATTATAAGTACTGGTTATGCATTTGTGGAGATTTTAGCAACACTCAAAATGGTTTACTTGTGATGCAAGTTATCAGCAACCAAAATGAGTTAAATTGAACTAACCTCAAACTTACTTATTAACTTGTAACTAAACTAATTTGAATTACAAGTAGCACACACATCAACCTATTTAACCGCAAATTAACGTTTTGAACGAAAAATGAGTATCCGAAATTAATTTTTTTTGAGTAGTTAACCTCCGAATCAGAAATCGAAATCTCATTTATCATTTAAAAGAATAATCTTACTCTATCCTTATACATTGCTTTAAAAAGTTGCACATATTTTAAGATTGTAACCTTAAAACAAACAATTATCACGTTTCTTAGAACCTAAAGTAATCAAAGTTCTGTCTCTCACGTGGAAATGTCAATGTTTCCAATTGGTAACAAGACAATGAAACCCATGTGCATGATATTAATCACTTTTTCAATTCACAAGTTTGATTAACCAATTAACCCTTCATATCTCCTTTGCCAAAGAAAAAGCCAAAAAGGTATACAATGCTTCTCATATATGCATATAATAAATGAATTTAAATAATTAATAATAAAAATAATAATAATCACAATAATTAATCAGTAATATGGATTACATTTACATAACACTAATAATTTCTTCTTGCTACTAATGATTTTTATGTCTGAAAAGCAAGATTTTATCACTTATCTATGAATCAATGTGGATTATATGTATTCATATTTTTCCTTTTCTAAGTTAAATAATTAAAAACCATCTAATCACAGAAAATAATTAAATAATACCTTAAAAGATGAAATAATATATAGTATATGAAACCATGAATCATCATGGATCATGTCCAAGCCTAAGCTCCAAATCAACTTCATTTTCTTCTAGATTTCCTCTCCTAATTATTTGATGACTTGGACCAATTTGAAGACTCAAATTAGGACCTTGAAGCTCTTGATTAAAATGCAAATTAGGCCAATTAAATGAAGAAGATCTTGGAAATTGATCATATCCAAAACCATGCACATTTGAGGGTAAGTAATTTTCAGCAACATAATTTGGTGTTGTTGTTGGTAAATATTGTTGCATTTGCCTCATAGGTGAAGAATTTGATGAAACAAAAGGAAAAGCCATAGAAGTAGTTTCATCATTGGTGAAGAATTTGTTTCCAATTTGTGGTTTTTTGTTACTTTTTGCTCTGTCTTTCCTATGAATATTCATGTGACCACCTAAAGCTTGAGCATTTGTGAACCCTCTTTTGCAAAATGTGCATTCGTAGGAACGTTTTTTTCCTTGATCATGATCTTCATCACCTTCTTCACTTGAATTCATTTCAGCAAAAATAAAATAAAATTACTAGAATACAAAATTATGAGATGAAAAAGTATATTAAAATATGTGAAGGTGAAAGGGTTTTTATATTGGAAAAAAATTAATTGGTTAAGTCTATTTGGCATTTTATTTATGGGATTTTTCTAATTAGCCGGCTCTAAACATTAGGTTAATTAAGATATATTTTTTATTTAGTTCCATTAATTTGATTTGGTTAATTTATGTTGTTACTATATAGTACTAGCTGTTTAATTTATTTTAGTATTATTTTATTTTTTGTTGCCGCGTCAATGTAAGTGATTGTGTAATAAGTGTAATTAAGGATATGGAACATTTATAGTGTTTTCACACTTCTATTCTTTTGTCTTGGCTGTCAATTAATTTGCTATATATGATATGATTATGATTATGGTTATTTAATTACATGCAAACAGAATGCACATGACATCAGACGCGTTCGTATATCCACAAATATCCTACATTCCCATGTAAAAATTAGAGTAACAATACAAGTTTTCTTTTTCTTCCATCAAGTGCATGAAGTGAGATTAGTTTAGTTACATGGGGTCATATATTATATTATCATAATATATCTATTATAATTTTTTTAAATATATATGATAATATGATACTTACATTTTAAAGAAAAATGAAAATTTAACAAAAGCAAAACTCCCGAGAAATCATCATTTTTTTTTATAATAATCATAAATTTTTCAACAATTCGTAAGGAATAAAAAAATTTAAAAAAAATAAGTTTTATAATTTGTATGTGAACATGTAATTTAAAGAATCTAGACTGTAAGTATATAGTCATATCGCGTGTAGTTTTAAAAATTAACGAATTAAATGTCGACCTATCGCTATTTTAGTTTACTACGTAAATCTAAGGTTAATAATGTAATTGATTTGGGGTTAGGTAACCTAACTGATTATAATATAGTTTAGATTTAAGGAGGAATATCAGTATGTAATGGTCGGACTTCGGGTATTTAGCAACTCATTGACTCAACTCGGATTATTAAAATAGTTTTCAGTAGAAAATATTTGTTTGAAAATCCTCTTCTCACACTCTTGTGTTTATTGACTCAGATCCTACAATCAAACTTAAGTTAGCGCTCTCGCTGTATTAATTAGAGTTTAAAATAGTTTTTGAAAGCAAATAAGACCTAATCAACTTAAAAGCGCTCTCGCTGTATTTTAAGTTGATGCACAATTACTACTGTCCAGTTATTGTCTCAAACTCTCATTTTATTGATCCTAACTTCTATCTGTATTTTACTCTCGTAACAAATCAGTTAATATTTAAAACTAGTAATTGAAACCAAAAAACTATTCTTATAAAAGGAACAGATCAAATGGCGTTGCTAAACCCCGTCGGCTATATGACCTTACATACCGATAAATAAATTTAGCCTAGCATGTTATACGATTCAATAATAGCGCAACAGAAATAAATAACATCAGACAATTTAAATAACCTAAGCATTTCAGATAATTCTGACATTAATAAATAAAAATAATCAAATTAAACCTGAAAATAATATTGCAGAATATTTGGCTAACTTCATGTGTAACCTACAGGTCGGTGAGATCTGCCATTTGTTGCTCCAAAAAATAAATGCGATGAAGAAAAATTTTAAAAAAAAACACGATTCTAACGTAAGGTTAGAATCGGCAAAGGTTCGCAGCAATCTCCGATGTGAAAATTGCTACGAGAAAATAGAAGCAGAAACTACTAAATAATCTAAACCGGAATCGGTAAAATAAAACTGAAAATAAATGGTATTGAGAAAACTCGACAGAATAACAGTAAGGTAAGTGAAAAAGAAAGCGTCTGAAAAAATGATGTTTAACGTCCTATTTATAGACGTGAAGTTGACTTGAAAGTAGGAAGTGGAGAGAATTTTTTGCCTTCGGATTTGCCTCTGTAGCGACCGCTACGGACCGTTAGGGTGGGTGTGACGGTCGTCACATGCTGCTTAGAGAGGAAGCTTCGCTTTCAAACTTGTCGCGACTGTTAGGGCTTGCTTGACAGGGTGTAACGGTCGTTACCCCTTTGTTGGGCTTGAGAAGTTGCGTTGGACTAGGCCTTGCGCTTCTTCTTATTGCTTTATTTTCCAAAGCCTTTTTACTTATACACACCCCTTTTTTTTTCCATGCATCACATATTTGCATAATTGCTCTTTTTTTTTTGGATTTTAAGTACGATTTGCTCAACTTTCTTCGAACATGCCTTATAAACATCAAATTCCTGAAAATATAGAAAATACCGGCATAATACAAATAAAGAGTAATTTAATTAATTAAAATGTAGATAAAATTCATGTAAATTGATCCAAATATACGATACATTTCCGGGTTCACTCACACATACGAGCAATGTGTGTAACGTATCCTTTTTCATAGAAAAGGCATACCTTCATTCCATGATTACCATCAGCGTGATGTGGATTGTGTATGGCCCATTCATCCCAAATTTATCTCTATCTTTCCCAGATTTGAACTTTAGGATGAAGTAACATTCCTCATCGTAATACATTTCCAATAACGCCACAAAATTCCATGTCTTTAGCATATAATTCTCCACAACATTCTTACTCAAATTGGCACCAATCACATACATTATCAAAGAAGTTTCCCAAAATCGTATCTGAAGCCACATCTTCCTCATCAATTTTCCTTCCACTCTGCCATCAGCGGTCTTCAGTGCTACAAATTCAATTTGCTTGCCATTTTTTGAATTCAGCTCCCACTCACAAACACCCTCAATTTCTCATTCCCATCCTCTGATTTCTTCGATTCCACTGGTTCCTCAACTTCAGGGTTTTCCTCAAACCCCAGCATCACCAATTCCGCTTTCTTTTGTACTTCATTGCTTATTACTTCCGATACCATTGCAATCATGATTTTATCCTCCACCATGTTTGTAGCGCTGCCATTCCTACGGCTTGTTCCCGACAACTGAGACCACCTTCTTCGACGACCTTCCCCTTCTCCGAAAAATCGCAGAAGACTTTCCCGTTGCGTCCTTATCCTATTGCATAATTTTTTTATCTTGTAATATTTATGTTCTCATCCTCACGTGTATGTTATCACTTTTGATCGTGTTTTAAAAAAAATAGTTGTTTTACTTCGTGGGGATTAAAACATCAAAAGCCTTATAGATGAATTATCAATTTCAACGTGCCTTTAATCAACTCACACTTTCACAGTCTTCATGAGATCCCTTAAACTTGAGATTGATTTGCTTAGTTCACATTTCTTGTTCCTAATTTGACAAGTCTTTGTTCAACTACTTGGACATCGATTAAACCTAATTCAACTCATATTGTCATTAGCTAACAACTTAAATTAATTTTAGGGATAACCAAATATTCCCTCTATTCTGTATTATAATTGAATTTTATCTTTTTTAGATTTATTAAATAATTTACCTATCTAATCTATCCAAATACATCATTTATTTAATAAATCTAAAAAATTAAAATTTACATATTAAAGAAAAACATAAAGAGTATATGTTAAGATTCTTTGGTAATTTTATTTTAGATTAAATCTATTTAATTCTATTAAAGTTTAACTCATACTTTAGTCATTCATAATATTACAGATTTTAATAATAATTTGTTATATAAAAAAAATTAATGTTTTTAGTCCTCAAATGGGGAGTAAAGGGGTTTTTTGTGTGATTAAATTTTAATCTCATAATTTTATAAGGATTAAAAATATATTTATTTTAAAAAATATATTATTTATTTATATAAGTAAAAATGAGAATGACACTTGTTGATACATTAGAGTTGTGATGTGGAATACAAATTATTTATACACATTTACATTGCAGAACATGTACACACATAAGCTTAAATAACATTTAGTAGCATAGAATTGAAAAGAAACTAGCTCCTTATTCTTGTTCTTATTCTTATTATTATTATTTGAACATTATTAAATTTATGACTTGGAGCATATAAATTCCATGATGATGAAGAGTGTAGAAAGTTTCTATCCAATAATTGGAATCTGCTTAACAATTCCATCTTTATCAACCCAGACCCAAACTCTAGCACAACTGAAGTCAAGAGGGACAGAAGTTCCATCTGGAACAATTATGGCATTCACGAATGGGTTCTCCTTCTCAATTCTACCCTCTGCAACCTTTCCATCAACTCCAACTAGTTCTGGCCATGAACTCTTACCTGCATAGTACAAACAAACACAATATTAATTCATTCAACCATCAAATTATAATTCAATTCCACAAAACATTTTATTTATTACCTTTGCATTCAACAGACATTTTTTGACTTCTAGATTCTTGGATGTTGTGTACTTTTTGTTGTTGTTGTAATTGTTTGTTTGTGATATAGATGTATTGCAATATATTATGGCGTATTTATAGTAGTTATTGATATAGATGTTTGTTTGTGATATAGATGAGTTTTATTGGCCGTTGAATATATGGTGCATGATTTGACTATTCAATTTTATTGTCAAAATTTATACGGATCAGAATTTGTCAAATTTTACTATATCACGTATAAGTGTTCTTGTTTAACAAGCATATACATGTTGGTTTTATTTTATTTTTAAACAAAATGAAAATGTATTTCATTTTTATACGTTTGCATAACAATTTTGTTTGAATTTAAATATTGTTTTTAAGATTCAGAGCTATTTATTAATTTGTCAATAATACTAGTTATTTGTTGAAAATAAAATAATAATAGTAATATTAGATATAAAAAAATTATTAGCTGTCTGCCTTAATACTTAAAAAATAAAAAAGAGATAATGAAATATTAAAAAAGTAAAAGAAAGTTCTCGTACGGTATTCAAGCAACCGTTTTGGATTTTAAGCCCTCTTAACTACCGTTACTATTGCAATAAAAAAAAATCCTTTTAATCGATAGTTCTGGCTATATTTTATTTTTTTCAACACTATTAAAAATAAAAAATCTTAAAAAGTAATTTATTAATACATTAAAATAAAATATTAATTATAATATCTTCTGTACCACAATTTTTTAGGAACTATAGTTTTGTATTAAATTTTATAATTATGGTAAATTTAATATTATTTTACTCTATTTATATTATACATTATTTATTATCAGAGTATAATTTTTGTGTAAAAAATGTAAATATAATAAAATATACCATTTATACAATATTTTTTTTCTAAAATAATTATCAGTTTTAATCAACGGTATAAAACTTTCTTTTACTCTAGAATTTGATTAAATATTAATTTTATGTAAGATTCACCAGTATTTAATTTTATCAAAATATGGATTATGTTTCTAATTTTTTTTAAAATTGTATTCTTGACACATAAATCTCATTTTAATATTTAATTTTTTCCTGTCAACAAGTAAGAACAATAGTTTGTGATAAAAAGGGGAAGAATAATATTCTTGACATATTAAATGACTTTTATTTTAGTCTATAAAAATTCTTACTTGTTTTATTTTAGGCTATCTTATTTAATAATGATTAATAATGATAATAATAATTATATTATTTTTATTATTATTATTATTATTTATTTGTAATTAAAATTTATATACTTTTAGTTTTAATGATAATTTAGAGTAATAACTAATTACGTCTAATATAATTTTAACTATTGACTTATATCAATTTATTTTAACAAAAATATGAATAAAATAATTGATTTTTTTAGTATATTAATTTATTCTTCAATTATTTGAATTCCATAATTAATATTAAATAGATAATAATTTTTTTAATATTTTGGAAGATATAAAGTAATTATTAAATTAATTAAATAAATTAGATTATGATCAAGTTATGTTTCTTAAAAATTTTAATCATTATATTTGAAATATATTCTATACTAACTCACACTATTCATTTGTTAAATATTATATCATGATTGGTTAAGTTTGTTGGATCTGCGTGATAAGGGACACCATATGATATTTATATTAGTATCTCCTATCTCAATTCAGTATTTGATAATATAATAGAATATTGATAAATTAATTATTGCTACAAAATAATAAGAAAAAGATAAAAGAACATAGAGAAATTTGAGAATAATTCTATATTATTTCATTGATGTATCTTTCTACAATGAGATTGGTCAAATTTATATGACAACAAATATACAATGTAATAAACAAAAATTGATATTAATAAGGAATAAAATCATTGAGAGACAATCATCCAATTATTCATAACACTCCTCCTTGGATGTTTGTTTTGGATATGTCTGGTTAAAACCTTACTAGAAAAAATCGAGTGGAAAAAATCTAGTAAAGGAAAAAGAGTACATATCATTTTAAGAAAAAAATCATTTCTCCTCCTCAACTGAAGGAATTCAGTCATCTCCCTCGATTGAACAATCATTTCTTCTACGATGAAGGCCAATCTTTTGCACTAAAAGATCTATAAGACGAACAAGTTTGTTGTAGCTTAAATCACCACTTTGCTGAAGATCATGAGTGAAAAATAACTATGTAGAAATGTGTTTTGTTCGATTTCCTTTAGAGACAATTATACCACATGTGTTCATATTGTTTTAGCCCATAGAGATACTTGTTCAATTTTATGTCCTTATCAAGTGACCCATACAAATAAGATGTTACAACATCCATCATCTTCAAATCAAGCTATTCATGTGCTACATGACTAATTAATTATCCAAACTTAATAGAATCCACTACAGGTAGATAGGTTTCATCAAACTCGATCTTAGGTATTTGTGAAAATCATTGAGCAAAACATCAAGCTTTACATCTCACAATTTCACCCTTCTTATTTCTCATTTTACAAAAACTCATTTATATCAAATTGGTTTCACACCTTGAGGTATTAGAACTACATGTCCAAAAATAATTCGCTTTTAAAGTGAGTTTAATTATTCTTCTATTGAATGTGTTTATTTTGCTCAATTTTCACTTTGTCTACAATCTTTGGTAGACTCTGCTTCATGATTCTCATTATCGTTTATCATCTTTAGCGTTATATTGTATACAAATACATTGCCAATGTCAACTTTATTTGGTTATATTTATTTCGGTTCCATTCTATTTCATCTATGACATAATTTACCGAGATCGCTTTATTTCATATTTCAAATACTTGATTAGTTCTTCTGGAAATGGAAATAAATTATGTCAAAGTGCTCTTAGAATTTGAATATCCTCACTTGGGTCATCTTTAATTTTAGTTATTGTTGTTGCGGTATTAGCGGCAAGCAAAGAGTGAGGTGTTATTTTTACCCGGTGATATTTATCAATTAGGTTATATCGTATCGTGTCCACAGAGATTGGTTATTTATTCGTCATTCGACAATTCTTTTGTTAATGAGTTTGGGGTTAAATGATTGTAAAGAAAAAGACAAAATAAAAAGTAAATGAACAAAAAGTATAAAGGATAGACAACTTGTCTAGAATGAATGCACACTACCCATCACAGACTTAAACTTATCGTCCAGTTATACTTAACCTATGATACTTTTCTATGTCATCACATATCTCTCACAATCTAAGTCATTTCTAACCCAAATTGAGAATTCAACCATATCACCTCGATAGCCATGTCTGGCCTACCTCAACAATACAGAAGTCAATCGTGTCACTCGTAACGACTATCTCTAGCTCGAAACTCCTAACACAGAGGCATTAAGAACATATACTTTAAGTAAATGTCAGCTCTAAATCCATTTCTAGCATTCAGAAACTAACAGATAATCATCCTAGGTAAAAATCCAAGCAATCTATGTCTAGTAAAGCTCAAATCCCTAACACAGAGTAAAAACCTAAGACAATCACCAACACAAATTCATAAAGCAAGCTTTATACAACGTCAAGGGCGACAAATATACATGAGTTAAGAGTAGATATACAAACAAAACCCAACAAAAGAGATTACAAAGAGAAGAGAAGAGAAGAAGAGGAACCAAATATTTCTTGGTTTGTCAACACCAATCAACGATAGATTCGACTCCGGATCATCCAAATGCGAGCTCCAATGTTGTTTTCTAAGCTCTCTAGACCAAAAAATGATGTATGATGGATTGGAGTTCAAAAATACCAAAACATAACCTAAAAATGTGTTTTTTTTACCCTTTTAATGTGTTTCTGCCCAGGGGACCGTGCTCAGCGGTAAAAATCCCGCTCAACGGCCTTTACTATTATGAGAAAAAATCAGCTTTGTGTTTTCTCCATAACTTGAGAACCGTAACTCGGATTTGCGCCTGATTTGAAGCGTTGGAAAACTTATTCAATATCTTATCTAAAAATGACAAAATATCAACCTAATTGATGATTTTTTATTCTTTGATTTGAGCCTTATTCATTGATGAATTTCTCAAAATCGCGCTCTTGAAGCTTAGCCTTTGGCCCTTATTACTCAATGCTCTAATTATGAATGAATACCTACAAAAGAGATTAAAAACTATCAAATGATACAATATTTACACAAAAACTTGATTATACACTAAATATACACATTTATACAAATAGTGGAGGATTTATTCATAGAATATCAACAAAAGAACCGATAAGTACCATAAAACATATATACAAAATAACTACATTTTGACACTTATCAATAAATTTTCTTGGTAGAGGACTTTTAACATTAGAACCGACTTTTCTAACACGCTTTAGGCGCAGCTACAACTCATTTGCAGTATTAGATTGTCCAATAGGAAAATCCAATTTGAGTAGAGTATTAGAAGCTAATAATTGGTTTCATAGACTTTACAAATGAATTGTATTTTGAACTTCGAGGATCAAATAATAATATTTTATTTCAAATCGTTCATTTGAACTTCTGGTTCACACTCTGAGCTGCTTATTCTCTCCCCCTAATATTGAGAAAATTATTTTTTCAATTGATAATCAGTCTACTGGGCTTCAAACACATATCCAATTATCGGACCAAGATAAACATCAAATACGATATTCATATAAAATGAATTTTCTCAACACTCTTTCAAAAATCATCTTAGCATACTATACTGGAGCAATTGAGTTATACACAACACATCCAAAAGTTTACTTAGATGAGAAGTATTAGGTTATTAACCTAAAATAATTTGTAAGTTAATGGGAGAATTAACATATAATAACTTGTAGGCTTAATGTGAATAAATATATTAATATTTATATTTTGTGTGTTTCAAATATATAATTTAGAATTTATGATCTCACAAGTATCAATCATATAATTAACTTTAGATATCTAAAGAATGAATCTTCAAGTCTATTTTTTTATGAACATATGCTACAAAATGTTCAATATTAATTTTAATAATATATGTGATACTCATCAAGAAAGTTCTGAAAAATTCAGAAATTGAGATCTTAGTTTAAAAAACAACTTCACAAATTTCTGGTTATGGTGAATAGAAAATTAACGTTTGCATGATATTTTGGTCGATTCAATAATTAATGTCATCTCAGTTTTTTTTTTTTGATGAACACACAAAATTTATTGGATTGAAGAAACTTCTGGTTCTTCATCACGAGTTTTCACATCATGATACATATTCATGATCTTTTCGATGAGAAAACAATTTAACAAACTTCTAGTTTTGAATAGACAAGAAATATATGCATAATCTTTAAGTCAATGCAACAATTAATATCATAAAATATTTAAGTCGTCTACATTGATTCACAAATATCACCTTACATATGTAATATAAAAACTCAACTTATAAAAAATTTAATTTCCTTTAAGAACATACAAAATTTATTGGATTGAAGAAACTTCAGGTTCTTCAACTTAAATTTTCGCATTATTATATAACTGAGATGACCCAACCGGTCATGCCAAATTAGAATTTATCTTTATTTTTTTGCAAACTTCTGATATACAATTTTATGTACTTCAATTTACTAATATAAATGTAGTACAAACTATAGGATAAAACCGGTAGATTTTGCATTAAACATTTTGTGTTTGAATTGTGTAATACAAAGATATTTAATTCCTCTTTATATGCAATTATATCATAGTCATGAAAGATTCAAAATGATAATTAAACTACTAACTTTGAAGAGAATGTGACATGCATCCTTATGAAATAGTCATTTATGTTTGAAGACTTTTAAATTATTATCATGTCATCTCAAAAATAATAAATCAATAATAAATTATTATATAAAAATATAATTAATATATTATGTTAAGCAAATAATATCAAAAACAAAAATATAAAAATATATTACTACTATATTAATATTCCTCGGAAATAAAATATATTATGTTTACAGAAAAGTTTCAGTGATGTGATAATTGTAGCATATATTATATATGTTCAATTAAATTCTAAAATATTTTAATTGTTTTAAAAAATCAATATTGATATTAATATACATTAACAATTAAGTATATTATTTTTAAATAGTAGTATAAAATAGTTACAAAAACAATAAATTTTTGTATAACTAATACAATATAATTCAAATCTGTTCTAAAATTAAATAAAAGAATAGAAGAGAGAAAGAGAAGAAAAATTATATTCTATTATTCATTCAAGTACAATTTGAGAATCAATTAAAATCTCATAATTGATGGACATCCATAATTATTCTATTTATAATACTCCCCTATAGATGTTCATAAAAAATATGCTTCATTAAAATTTTACTATAAAAAATACAGTGGAAAAAATCCTAGTGAAAAAAAAAGGTTATAATATTCTTTATGAGTGAACTACCTCATTACTAATCAATACAGATTATTAAAGAAAATCATAGGAACACAATCATCAATTATTTATAATAGTCCTTCTCAGCTGTTTGTTCAGAACATGTCTCATTAAAATCTTACTAAAAAAAATCCAATAGAAAAAAATCTAATTAGATAAAAAATTTATTAAATGTTTTAATACTTAAAAGAGATACTGAAATATTAAAAAAAAAGAAAAGAAAGTAAAAGAAAGTTCTCGTACGGTATTCATGCAGCCTTTTTGGATTTTAAGCCCTCTCAATTTGGATCATTTTGATCCTCGTGGATTATGTATGTGCAAGGACACGTTGGTAAGGATAAGTGTTGACTATTAATAAAATATGAAGAAAAACGAGAGGAATTTGATTAAACTTACGTGTCCAAAACCAAACAACAGTGTTTGAGTTGGACATTTTTTTAGTTTTAATTTGATCACAGACCGATCTAAACCATTTGAATTTAATGTTAATTGGTTCGAAGAACAAATTTTCAATATTCTAGCGGTAAGTCCTCAATCCGAACATATTATAATTAATTGTGCATAAATCATATCATCCTTGAAATGGAAATTAAGTGATTTTTGTACAGATGTAAAATCCATAAACTCTTGCCTAGTTAGTGCAAATAATTTGTCACGACAGTTTGCTTCCCCTTCGTTGTGAAGGCTTATTTGCTACCACATCCTTTGAAGAACTAGTAATACATGTTTGAGGATCTTCATCTTGGTCGCTTTTATCATAATCACTTTCTTCATCAAAACTCTCAGTTTTATCTGCATCTCCTTCCTCTTGAGGATGTTTGTCAGTGTTATCTTGTTTTGACAGCTGGTCTCGAAGCTCTCTCAGTTTTGCTTTCTTTGAATTTAAGACCCCCAGAAACTAAAACAGAATAACATAAGCAGATTCAGTTGGTTGGTTACATGAAAGCATAGAAAAAAATTAACAAAATCATCTTTTTTCTCATTGCACGAGCTACCTGCATCAAACAACGCAAGAAATGTCCTCCCACACTAAAAATGGTAGAACCCTGGATTTGGGTAACAAGTAAACTGAATACGGAAGTTAGAGAAAAAGGAGTTAGTGATGTGGTGTACAACTACGCTAGCATTCTGTTGGGAATCGAATGTCTATATGATTAGAGTGACTTGGGTGAAGGAAAGGCATTCAGAAAAATTGTAAGATTTGGTCAGGACTCAGGAGGGTTTTCTCTCTGGTTAGGAGCATAGTGCTCAGATGAAGAGTTCTTGAACTCTGGTTTATCAATGTTTTTTACATTTCCACCATTGTAAAGCTCTTGAGCTCATCACATTTCAATTCAATAATATACCGTAGCTTTGTTAATTTTACTGAGTGCCACCAAAAATATCGAATAGATCAACATAAACTTAAGAGAACCAAATCAATTAGTTCAATCAATTAATTGTTTGAGCAATCTAGCAGGAGCAGGACCGACCAATGGCATTATTAAGAGATACAGGGCCTAGCAATGCTATGCCGGTAAACCTTACAGGTCAAAACGTTCAATGGACAAACAGAGATGAAGAAAAACAAATGCAGAGTGAAAGTAAAAAAGTTACCTTTGTATAGATTTCAGCTTCAAATTCCACCCTCTCATTGGCTATTCTCTCACTCTGGGCCAAGCACTTTTCAGCTTCTACTTTCGTCTTCTCAAACAATTCCGTTTTTACGACAACTTCTTCCTGTAAATGCATATAAACAAACATGTCTAATTGTACTAAAGAAAAGGACGGGGGAATATAAGTACTGACTATTCTAAATCAAACCGGATTTGGAAAAGATAGAATATTTCACTAATCTTGTTCATATGAAAAGAGTGCTTATTAGAAACCACATATTTACTCAAGTTTAAGACTTCAGTTTATGTTGAAATAAAATTAGAAAAAAGAAGGCATTTTCTATTATTGAAAAGAACATTTCAAATTTAAAGTTTATGTAATAGAGAAATAGGTGTTGATAGCACACTAGTACAAAAAAGTATTCTTTCGACCAGCTTAGCATTAGGTTATGTTTAGTTGCACTGCAATTGGAATCTTCCATAGTGCCAAACTGCCAATATATACATTTTTTACTGCAAACATCAACACTAATATATTGTCTAATTGTGAATTGTGACAGAGCACTTGTGCGTAAGCTAATAACCAGAGTGCAGATTTAACTGTCAAAGCTGAAATACTCTAAATTGAAGAACTAGTAAATAACCATAACAAACAAACCAAGAAACATGATACATACAGATGAGGTTGATTGGAACTACTTGTATGAAAAACACACTAAAAAAAGTTAAGCAGAAAGTAATCAACTTATCATACACTAAGCCTGATATTTGCATCCATGAGAAAATCCAATATTTCCGCATTAGTTTTCTTTGAATCAGGAGACTGTATGCATTTCCATCGCCAATACAGCGTCATTCCCCCCTTCTCAAACGTCCACGACAACTGCAACATTCACACAAACATCAATATTTCAAAATCAACTGAAAACAAACAACAAACACTTGGTGTGCTATATTTACCCTTTTATGCCCATCACCAGCATCAGCAAATCCATAAACAGACCCACGTTGCTGAAACCCTAAATACCGCTCAGACAACTTCACATACTCCGAAACCGGCTGGTCCCACTGAGCAGCACGCTGCTTCAACTCCTCCTCTGAAGCTGACAAAATTCAAAACCCACAAAACAAAATCAAAACTTGAAGAAATGGGTAATGGAATACGAAAAGGTTGAGTTAAAGTTGGTGATTGGGAGTACCGTTGCAGTACCAAGCAGTGGAGGCATCGGTGATGGAGAGGTTGAAGTGTGTATCGAACCAAGTACCCTTCACGAATATTGCTTCTTCTTCTTCATCTTTTCCATTAATGTGAAGCTTCAAGCATGTGTGTCGCTTCGTCTCCTCCATCGATCACAGTCGGGAACAGACAACTATGTTAATTTTGGGTATTCGAGGATTTGAATATAAATAAAGCTGATTAGTGTTTTTACTTTTCGTATTTCATAAATTATTTCTATATTAAAATACAACTTCGATCAGTAAGCACAAGGCGCCCATGGCCTAATGGATAAGGCGCTTGACTTCTAATCAAGCGATTGTGGGTTCGAGTCCCACTGGGCGTGATTATTTTTTTCGACTTCTCATTTTAATTGATCTATGCTAATGATATGTGTGATCCTATCAAGCCAACTTCTAATGAAAGTAAAATGCATTTTATTACTTTCATAGATGAATTCAGTAGAAAGATTTGGATATACTTTTTAACCCTTACCACATTTTATGACTTTAAAATAATGGTTAAATAAAAGAGCTACTTGCTGTAACTTATTTTAAACAATATTTTAAAAATCAAACTGAGAAGATGGTAATTTATTAGTTGAACTATTTAGTTATTGGTCAAATTAAATTATTAAACCAAATTTAATCAAATAATTTCATTTAATAAATTGATCTCTATAACAAAATTATATTTATTAAATCGATCGATTTGAATAACTTGATCTCTAAAAAAATATCACGACAATTACAAAATTTTAAAATATCTTTACAAATTTATTCTTTAAATTCAAATTCTAAATATAGACATCACATTGAAAAAAAAAATATAGACATCACATACAACAAAGTAGTAGTATAAAATACAAATCAAAACAAATTTCGAACAAGGTTTAATTGCATACTTATATTTTATTTTATTTTTTTGGAAAAAAATTATAAAAATATCGTCGTTCTATTATAGGAAAAAATATGCATTTGACTTGTCAATTTTCTAAAATTGTCGATTTCACCAGTTATGACCAGTTCTCACTAGTTCAATAACATATTTGGTTCAACAATTAAATTAGACCAACGACTCCTCTGATTTTCGACTTGGCCAGACAATTCAAACCATTTTTTTGTTTGAATCTTTTTTACAATGATAATAAAATTAAAATACAATTTACAACAACTCATGCACACCAACAAAATAGAATAATAAAAAGGAAGAACAAAACTATTCTTTAACATAATCATACATTCTATTAGGAAGAAGTGTGCCCTAAATCTTTGGCCTGAAGCTAACAATATTAAAATAGAAAACTAACTATAACAAATTAACTTAATTTGTTATACATAACTAACTACAAACAAAGTCTATCATTTCTTAAAGACAACTTAAATTGTTTTTAACATCCCTTCTTAGTTTAAGTTATCAAAAGCTATAGATCCAAGTTCTCTTCTCAACTTCATGAGTTGTACTATTTGATGGCTTTAGTAAACATATTGGCTACTTGATCTCTTATGGAGCAGTACACAACCTTAAGCTTGTCATTTGTGACTAATTTCTTATAAAGTGGATTTTATTTAAGTGTTTACTCCTCACATGTGGAATAAACTTTTTTAGCTAAATTAATGGTTATTTGTTATCAATTAGCAACTTGATTGATTGCTCCGTTTATCAAATCATTCAAAAAGGATTGAAGTCGATTTTCTTGACAAACTATACCAACACATACAACATGCTCAGTCTCAACTAGATAAAGTCATCATTGGTTTTATTTTTCAATACCATGGCACTAGTGCTCCTAAGAATATGAATAACTACCTAATTGTACTTATCATATCAATCATATCTCCCCATCAATCTGCATTAGAAAATCCAATGTTATCTAAGAGGACTACTCATAAACATGTTTATCAATCCTATTGAGAAGCTTATGTGTGACTTACTTTCAAATTAGTATCTCAATGATCATACAAATCATATAAACATTCTAAAATCTACCTTATCTATATCATATGCATTTGATTCAACATTTTTCATATTTGTATCAGCTGGTGTGATGCAGAGTTGTTCTTAAACATCTTTATTTTGTTGTCAAAACTTAACTTGCATACTTTGCTTGATGCAAAATATCATTCTGATTGAGGTGTTTAAGAACTTCATGCCAAGGAAATAAGTTATCTTGCCATGGTTAATCATTTCAAATGCAACCTTAATCTTAGCTTTGGATTGGTCAATTTCTTTCTCAATTTCTTTTGTTATTAATAGGCCATCTACATAAAAGTAAATGATTGGTAGAATTACCCCTTATTTGCCTTAGACATAAACTCCATGTTTATAATTTCACTTTTTGAATCCTTGCTCGTTTAAGAACTTGTGTATCCTTTTCTCTAGGCCTTTGGTGCTTGTTCATTATATCTTATTTCCCATTGAATTCAAAACCAGAATGTGGGCTATAAACACCTACTCTTCTAGAGAGCCGTTAAGGAAAGGTGACTTAACATCAAGGTGGAATATATGTCATCCTCTATTTCAGTCCAATGCAATTATTAGTTTAATGGTCTTATGTCTTGCCACAGATGAGAAAATTTCATCATAATCAATTCCTTGTTTTTGCAAGAAATCTTTTGCAACCAATATTTTCTTGTGCTTGAGTACCTTTTCCTTGGGATTTTTCTTGAGTCTGAACACATATATCAAATCAAATGCCTTTTTACCAACATATAATTTGGTTAATTCCCAAGACTTGTAGTTGTTTATGGATGTTAATATGTTGGACACAAGACTCCAAACACAAGAAGGGTGAATTATATTTGATTGAGAAATCCATTTGTGAAACAAAAAAATTGAAAACCCTTATCTAAAAATAAACAGAGTAAAAGGAAGTAGAAATAAGAAAATGATTTTGCAATGGAAATAGATTGATAGAAAATAAAGATTTAAGGGATGAGATAAATACACTATGAAAGCTTCAAAGATTTGAGCTCTAAAGATTTGACTAATTTTGGTAAAAGTGGATGTTGAACAAGATGCCTTATTATGTTCATCTGACATCTTGTCTGGTATAACTGGATGTTGAACAAATTGCCTTATTATGTTTATCCGACATCTTGTCTGGTATAACTAGATGTTTGGATTTTGTGAGTATGTTACAAATATGGAACATTATAGGGATATATGGTAATCATATGTTGTGTCCAATAAGATAGGGAAAATTAGAGATGATGTTCAAGTGGTTCAGTCATGCAGAGAAACATACATGTTGAATGAAGATGTACTATGAAGAGTCGTCAATACCGCACTTGTGACCAGCTAAACAGTTGGATTCTGCTAATATGTTTCAGGTGAAGAATATTCTGGGAATATTATGCAATCCTATGTGGCGCACAGTTTTAAGATTAAATAGATTCAAGTTGAAATCAAGGAGTTGAATAAGTTATAATTATGGAGATAAATTAGAAAACTAATGATTGAAGTCCTATGATTTAGAAGATATTTGTGTTTTCTTATTTGCAACAGGTAAGTAGTGATTTGAAGCCCAAGTATGAGTATATTGAAGATTATAAAAGGAATACTTAGACCTAGGGCATGTTAACTAATCCTTGTATCACATATTATAAAATCTAAATAAGTGTTTAGAGTATTGAGAGTCAAATATTCTCTTGTGGTGCGAGTCACCCTTTGCACCAATTTGATGTATTGAGGTAAACATGGTATGTATATAGATTCAGAAGCCTTTAGGTAATAAATTATGTATTGTTCTTGGATGAAGCTTTGAGGAAAATCCAAGTATGTTAGTTAGTCAAGAGTCTTGATTAAAATTTATTTGAAATGGGTATCTTTTAAGTAGTATGATGCAGTCACCAAAGATTGTGGATGTATATATCACGAAGGTGATTTAGGGAGTGAGATGGGTTTCTCTTATCTTGGATGGGTTTCTAATATAAGGATTGCATTGGGTATTGATTAGGTAAAATGAAGGTTATTTACTTGTAAACCTGGTGTTGTTTATATAAAACAATACTACTGATAGTGTAATCTTCTTCCTGGCTTGGTAGCCCCCATAGTAGGTGTTGTTGTACACCAAACAGGGTCATCATATATTGTGTTATTATCATTATGCATTGTTTATTTTTTGTTTCTTGAATAATTGACAAGTCGGATACAGATGTTGGAACATTTGTTATGATTTTGTACTAATAAGGTTGTATATTAGTATGATTTATGCTGTCCAGATGTTTTTACATAGAGTTCAATGCCTTAACATGTTTTATGACATTTATGATCTGTACACCAGAATTTCAATTGGTATCAAAGAAAGCATACTATTCTATTATAGGTGAGATCGAGGAAGATACTTTATGGTTTCTTGGACTTGAAGAGCAAAGTTTTGGTTATAACGACTACTATGACTGTGGTGTTATTGTGAGGAATTTATCTCTACTATATGTGCCTCTAGTGTGTGAACCTGTAGGGTTTAGATTGGTTTTTCTTCGGGTGTTGTGAGTTCTCTCTTGAGGAGGAGGATTGTATTAAGCATAACAAAAGGAGTTATGTCCATATTCTCTTATCATGTCCTTCTTGCTTGCATTTGGGAAATTTCTTCTACATAATGTCCTATAAGATGTGCTGGACATATTGAATGGAGTCTGTTGAGGAAGTGTCTTATTATGATACATATGTCTCTGTGTTCATGGAGCTGGTGTGATGTAATGTCAAACATAATGTCGAGCCATGTTTGACAGATTGAGAATCTATTCTTCTCAATGGTGTTTTATTTGCAGATTCCTTAGAATATCTCTATGGTGTTTTTATTCTTGTATGTGGTTAAGTGAATTTGAAAAGTT
The DNA here is from genome assembly GCA_021764765.1 of Vicia sativa. Lineage (NCBI taxonomy): Eukaryota > Viridiplantae > Streptophyta > Magnoliopsida > Fabales > Fabaceae > Vicia > Vicia sativa. Next base: position 96,184,782 of record CM038797.1, on the reverse strand, counting down.
CATACTTGACAGAAGTACAAGAACACCAGGGAACATGTTTTAAGGAGATTAGGATGTGTTTATTATTCCATACTCTGATTTGTGTATGCTCTTATCACACATAAAGTTGCCAAAGATACTTGAAATTCAGCTCAAGTCCACTCATAAAGGCACTTCTATTTGTGAAAAGAGTTCAGATGAGAAATATAAGGATGAAGGTGCCCTAAGTTTATTATTGACAGTGAATATAAGAATAACAAACCTTTCACAAGCTCAAGAACAATTTATTTTTGTCCTTGGTTCCTAATCTCTTGTGTGGGTGACTCTCCTAAAGGTTGATCTGATCTGTTAAGATATGATATCTCTCAAAGAAGGATTGGTAGGGCCTGGCCAGCTGTGTCAACGGCAGATGCCACAGGCAAGTTGAGAATGTCTGACATAATGTCTCAACATTTTTCTTGTCAAGGGAAAGAATATGAGTTATGTGCGTCTACAATGATGACATCTTTTAGATCGTGTGCAAAATATTTAAAATCAATTTCTTTTTGTGATATTAACGAGTGTTTAATTGTTTATCCTTCAAGTGATAATCAAGAAGACTGAAGTATATGTATTTCACTAGTATGTAACATTATTAGTTGGAGAATCTAAAAAAGGTATCCCATGTTCCTGATTAATGAATGGCTAGTGAGAGTTCTGGAATATGGATACAGTTTATCTCTGGTTCTCAGTAGTACAAGTTTTAGACCTCGGGATATGAAGGTCTTAGTGTAATGTCAGATATAATTTCTTGACTTCATTGGATTGAGAATTTTTTCTCAAATATGTCTGAATGGCACTCTTAAATAGGATGAACATTATTTACTCAAACTTGATTATATTATTAAGTCTATGAGAACATGGAAATTATGTTATGTTAAAAAGACATCCAAGACCATGTTGGTGACGTATAAAGTGTTGTTATTATGTATGAAGAATTTTAGGGATTATTATGTGTCTTATTCTCCAAAAGAGGGAGTTGATCTTGAAATCAACACTGTTGAGACTTTGAAGAAAGAAAAAGGAGGAAATTTTTCTCTAACTAAGGTGTGAAGATAAATGAAGAAAAATACTCTGATGGTAGAGGTCTATTTTCCTGATGTGTTGTTACAGATCTAAAATTTTAACATTTTTAATTCAGAAATATTTTTGGGAGTCTATTCTTTTCTATGGAGGAGTCAAGGTTAAGAGCTTTTGAGATAAGAACCATGTGCTCTATCATGCTTATGAATGTGAATCTTATTGATCATCTTGGATACTGGTTCTAATTATGGTGAAATAGGATGGGATACTTCTAACCATGTCATAGTGGGATAATTGCGTAAATTTTGTCTCAAAAAACTAAACTATCTAGTTCATAATTGTTGTATCCAGCAAGGATATGTTGTGGGTATACTCAGAAAGGTTGTGTCTAAAGCATGCGTTCAAAATACTTGATGAGGGTTACATGAGAAATATTAGATTTTATTTCTCTCTAGTGTATCCTATCTTTTGCAAGGGTTGTTGTTGAAGAAGTATGGTGCAACACTTGTGAATTAATGGTAAAGGATCTTATGCAAAGTATGATGCTCTATATGATTGTGCAACATCATATCGCTTAGATAACTTGAATTTTGATACTTGCCTTTTATGGAGAAGTCAATTCTCGAGGGGGTAATGGATTGTAATGGAACTATATGGTCATCATACAAAGTGCTATGACTCATGTTGAGTTCAAAACGATTATGAGAAATTTTTTTCTTATGATACAAGTTACTCTAGAAGAATTAGTCAATTGTGATCTTTTGTCTGGGATGTAATGTCAGACAAGATGTTTAGACATTTTGTCAAAAGTGTAGTGCATGGAGGATGTGGAACATTGTAGTTTATTCTACAATTCAAAAACCAGTATGAGGCATTCTGATTTCACTTCAAAGAGTATATATAAATGACTATCTCCTAGAGGAATAAACTTGTGACCTTAGTCTGAAAAATATGTGGCTAGTTGATGAAAAAGATGGTGATTCTTTTGAATACAAGAGAGAAGAGACAATATCTGATGAATGTCAGGACATTTTTCAGGAATGTCTTTGTGTAGTTCAACGAGTGGTGAATGTGGATGGTGCATATGAAACCATCACATAGAATTTGGACATGTGTCTATGTCTAAGCATGCACATTTATTGGAACTATAAGTTCCAGGATGAATTTGACCAGAGTCAATAAAGGGATTCAAAACTAACATGGACAATGCACTTAATTTCTGATGCAGTTAGCTTCCTCAATTAACACTCTCATTGACGAAGACCATTGTTACATTCTAGAATTGTTGATTCCTAAGTTCTCAGCGGTACAACTTGGGTATTTAAAAGATTCATCCCTTCACCCTCTATCATCTTGTGCTAAAATTGTCTTCATCAAAACTCTTAGGGCTTTTGTCCGTGTTTGGGTGAGTACAGTCTAGGTATGTTTTTGTGGGGGATATATTTGTCAATTTTTGGATAAAAGGGGGGAGAAAGGTATGTTTTGCAAGGATGTTTTTCAAGGATCACCACATGGTTGACGAGTCTGTTAATGCAGTTGTTTTGCAAGGATGTTTAACAAGATGTTCCAACATCGTTCTTGAATTATGTCTCAATTTCTATTTGTGTCTTATGATATGAGTTATGAACACAATTGTGCCCTGTGTTCAGAGTTACCTAGGTTGGTGTTTGGTTATTGAGGGTAAAGTTTTTGGTTCTACTTAAGGGTTCTCTTATGCCCCATAGAGGAAAATTCATCCCTTTATGACGAGAATCGATTCTTGTGTTAAGGGGGGAGTAAATGGTTATCTTATACCTCATGTGCAGAAAGAATAAAAGGTTCTTCCCGATGAAATGAGTTCAAGATTCCTCGTTCAGGATTTATATCCTGGATTTATTGTGCAAAAAATGTTTAAGCCAAGGGTTTCTGGACCTGTAGTGCAAAAGGAGTTTTAGCAAAAATTTTCCAAAAGTGGGAGATTGAAAGCTCCAAATATTAGTGGTTCTGTCATACAGAGAGACAAACATGTTGAATGAAGATGCCCTATAAATAGTCATTCGACATCGCGTTTGTGACCAGCTGGACAGTTGGATTCTACTGATATATTTCAGGTGCAAAATATTATGCGAAGATTATGCAATCCTATATGGCGCACAATTTGAAGATTGAATAAATTCAAACTGAAATCAAGGAGTTGAGTTAGTTTCTAATTATAGAGATAAATTAAGAAACTAATGATTGAAGTCCTATGACTTAGGATATATTTCTGTTGCATTATTTTCAACAGTTCAATAGTGATTTAAAGCCCAAGTCCAAGTACGTTGGAGATTATAAAAGGAATACTTAGACTTGGGGCATGTTAACTAATCATTGTATCACATATTGTAAAATCTGAATAACGTTTAGTCTATTGATAGTCGAATACTCTCTTGTGGTATAAGTCAGTATCTACATCAATTTGATGCATTGAGGTAGACAGATTCAGAAGCCTTTAGGTAATGAATTATATATTGTTTTTGGATGAAGCTTTAAAGCAAATCAAAGTATGTTAGTTAGTCAAGAGTTTTGTTGAACTTTATTTGAAAGGGGTATCTTTCTAGTAGTATATGATGCATTCACCAGAGGTTTTGGATGTATATATCACGAAGGTGATTTAGGGAGTGAGATGGGTGTATCTTATCTTAGATGGGTTTATGAGATAAGGATTGCATTGAGTAATGATTAGGTCAAACGAAAGTTGTTTACATGCAAACCTAAGGTTGTTTATATAAAATAATACTACTGATAATGTAATCTTCTTATTAGATTGGTAGCCCCCAGAGTAGGTGTTGTTGTACATTGAATTGGGTCATCATATCTTGTGTTATTATCACTTTGCATTGTTCAATTTTTGTTTCTTGAATAATTTACATGTTAGATACAAATGTTGGAACACCTGTTATGAGTTTTGGATGATAAGGTTGTATATGAGTATGCTCTATATTGTCCAAGTGTTTTTATGCAGAGATTAATGTCTCAGCATGTTTTAAGACATATGTGATTTGTATACCATAATTTCATACTTGAGAGGTTTTATAGGATGTGCCCACAAACCTCATTTTACAAGCATTGAAGTTTTTCAATGGCTAACTTCCAACCAACAAAGAATGAAGCTTTAAGTATGGAGACTTCCACATCCAAAGAGATATTTTAGAATAGGCTAAACTCACAAAACAAGAGAGATCTTTTAACATCTAGCTAAGCTCATGAACCTACAAAGAGTTTTAACTACGGATACATCCCAAGCCAAACAAGAGCTTTTGGTGGTTTAAATCCCAACCAAATAAAACATTTTCATAAGGAAAGTATTGAACAAGATATAATACCTTCTTGAGCAATTCACAAGTTCCCCCTCATAAGAAACATTGAATCTCATAAAGCGTAGGTTTACTCTCATAGCACTAAAGCAAAAGTAAAGTGAGAAATAAGAAATATATATAGAAAAAGAGTGCAGAGAGATATATATATATATATATATATATATATATATATAGAGAGAGAGAGAGAGAGAGAGAGAGAGAGAGAGAGAGAGAGAGAGAGAGAGAGAGAGAGAGAGAAAGTAAGATCGAAACCCATTTTTTGAATGATTCAAAATGATAGAGAAACTCTATATTTATATGTCAGTTTGTTGTATAAAATTGGAAACAAATTCATGGGCTACTTAAGCCTCATAATAGGCATCGTCGATTTTGCAACCCCAAAATGGAAGTTTTTTACTTCCAGCTATTGCCATTAATTTTAGGAGCATCTCTAGTAGATTTTAATAATCGACTAATATTAAGGCTTAATCTATTATGGCTTTGCATCAAACAGTTCTCTAATTAATTGGTTATGCTTTTAACATATTTTTAGGTTATTTTTCAAAATAAGAAAGGTTTTGTATGAGTGTTAAGTAATGGTGGAAAACGGGCATGCCCGTCCCGTTTAGGCACGCATCAACCCGCAAAAAAGGGGCGGGCGGGCATATTCGAGGATGGGGGCCTAAAATCTAGGCCCGCCCCACCAAAAAGTGAGTGTGGTGTAGGGAAAACTTGCAGACACTACACCTTTTAAGCCTAAAAATCCTAAATTTTACGTTAATGTCTGTGCCCATAAAAGCTCGCGAAGAAAACAAGGTGGGGCAGGGCGGTTGTAACGCCCAGTTATTTAATTAATTAGTTGATTAAATATTTTTTGAATTATTTCCGATTTAAATTGTTGAGTTGTTAGTTGGTTTAGTTGTTAATTGTTGATTAGTCGGTAGATTAATAATAATATTAATATTATTCGATTAATAATAATAATAATAATAATAATAATAATATTAGAATTATTGTTGGACTTGTTGTTAAGGTAGTATGAAGTAAAGTGAGGGTGTAGAATTTAGGCTCATTAGTGTACTAAGATTTATTACTAGGTTTATTTAAATAATAAGAATAGTAGTGTAACTAATTATTTCTAGTCAAATAAGAGAAAAAAGGAATCAATAAGTGAGAAAGGTTTTGGAAGAGAAGAACAAGGGTTTGGAGAGTTAGCCGTCGAGAGAAAATTGCAGACCGAAAGCAAAACCAAAAATTTGACCGGAACTCCATAGAGAGACCTTCAATCCAAGGTAAGGGTGAGGTTTTAATTTTCTAATGGGTTGTATGATGAGTAGTATGTGGGAATTAGGGTAATGGGGAGTTTATCATGCATTCGTAGTTGTTTTGTTTGTGAAGGTTGTGATTTTCTGTGTTGGATTTGTGTTTGAATTGTTGCTTAATTGATGCTGTGAATAGAAAATTATATTTGATGATATTTGGTAGTGATCGATTGATGTACCGTGTGATGAAATTATTATTGATAATAAATCGTAAGAGGCTTGGAAATAATACTAAAAAATTGCAAAAGAAACCGAAATATTTTCATCCTGGTAAGGGGAGTGTTCCGAACGGCACACATGGAAAAGGATGGTATGCCGAACGACATGCATAGTAATGAAGAAATACCGAACTACACTTTGCTGTGTTTGTTCCTTTTTTTTTTGTTATAATGAAGTTAAGGTAAGTGATAATGACAGGTTACTAATATATACTAATAATATAAATAGTTTCTAGGAGTTTTGAGTTAGTAGCAGTTCCAGAAATTAAATTGCACCGAGATGATAAATAGCAAGGTAATTATCAGAGTGAATATATATTTAGCAGAGCTAATTCGATTAAATTTTACAGAGATAATTTGTTATCGAGTTAATGTAGTCCAATTAATTTAGTAGCAGATAAATAATAATGATATTATAGAGTTGGTCTATAATAGAAAATTCAATAATAAATGCATAGTAACAACAGAGGTAATTAGTAGCAGAAAATTAGCAGTTTCAATAATTTAGTAGGAAATGATTGGTGAAGATTATCAGTAGGATAATTAGATAGAATTGATTTAATAGAATTTTTAGCTGATAATTAATTAACTAACCGGAAATAGTCGAAATAGTCTGAATAATTATGTTGTTTGTAGTTTATTTTTGGTGATTTGATGTGTTATATACTTGCTGTAGATTGTGAATTTGCAGGTGATAAAATTGTGTTGTGTTGTTTTCGTTGAATTGTTATTGTTGTTTGCTTGTGATTACTTTGTTGATAAATTGCAAAGTTGCAGGTTATGATGAAATTGATTGTGTTACTCTGTATCGATGTGTTGAATCATGTCGTAGGCCTTGTGTCAACGTTGAATGAGATTGTTGAATTGCGATGGAAAATTGTTGTTGATTTTGTTACGTGATGTCATATTTATCGAGTCACATACATTGCATACTTTTGCGACGACCTGGATTGGAAAAATTATTATGTTGAGAGTTTTTCTCTGTTTGCAACGACATGGATTGACAAACTGCGATGAAGGCTTACGCCTTGTTGACGCCTCTATTAATTGACAGATTTTTAAGTTGGGAGTTCTGGTACCACATGCATGTGCAATTGAACATGTTATTGCATCTCATGTTGCATTTTGAGTCATTGTGAATGTTGAATAAATTGTAGAATTGCTTGTTGTGTAAATAATTTGTGAAGCGATGATTTACATTATCTAAATTCCAATATATATTATTTATCACATGACTTATTAAATTATTAGATATCTCACCCCTTCCTTTGTGATGTTGCCTCTACGTGGATAACGTACAGGTAATGAAGGAAGAAGATTTAGTTGCTGTTAGTTAGAGTCGGGTTGTCACTCTGATACGTTACACTCGGGGGAATGAATGCTAGTTGTTTTGTTGTTTTGATTTTGTTGTGAATAACTATGTTGATATAGGATAAGTATTTGTTGATTTTAATTTTTTTTAAAGTTGAAAAAGATGTTATCCCATACAAGTTGATTCATGTTGTTTTGGTTCATCCGAGTTTATGTGTTATGTATCTATGGTAGCGTGTTGCCGTTTAAGTTGAATTGTGATACTCCAATCGTTTGTTGAAAAGAATTTTATAACTTTGATTTTCATAATAATTACCAGGGTAGAATTGTGGTGTTACAACGGTCACATTAGAGGGCGAGAGCCTAAATTTTTGGCCCGCCCAACACTAAAGTGCAAAAATCTGGGCGTGCCTAACAAGCGGGCCCCACTTTTCCATCCATATTTTTAAGTGTGTGTGATTTACATTAGTATAATTAAGAGTTTATCTAATATCTTTGCAAACATTTATCACTCGACACAGACTAGCAAGCTTTCACACTTCCTCTATTTTACAACTTTGAAGATTGTAGTTCCTTATCACATCATCTTTAACTTAAGCATTTATCTCTAACCTTAAAGTTTAATATTAATAATTTATCAAGATACTAATATTAAAACTCAAGGTTAGATACGCTATCTTTCCTCTATTTTGAGAAGTTATAATAATTATAGGTGTTAAGGAAAACAACTCATACTCTATCTTTCCTCTATTTTGTGGTGCATGGTATTCCTAAGAGAAGTGTTAGTGTTGGACCTGCAAAAAGGTAGAACAAAAGGTCCTTATAAAGAAATGAAGTTGGTGTGAAGTAGACAAGTTCTGAGGTGCTGGTAGAGGAATCTAGTGGCAACAATCCTAAATTATGTGAAAGAAGCAAGGAGTGCAAGAGGATTTTTGACAGGGGTAAGAGGTGGAAGATCACCCGAAGACCAACTAATAGTTGTGTGTTTCCATCAATAAGTGTTTGTTTCTAATTGTTCCACTGTGCTTCCATATTTGTTATATGCTTGTATGCAGTGTGCTTTTAATTTTTATTGTACAATAACTATATTTTTGTCAATTTTTAGCTAAAAAAAAGGAGTAAAGTGTTAGTGTGTTTTTGTTTGTCACAGTGTCATGTCACATGTTTTAACATGTTGACTAACATTGTGATATGACTGTACTAGTGCTAAGGGAAAATTAGTCTATTTTGGTTTCTTGTTGTATGAAACTATTTAGGGGGAGAATTGTACGTCATGCTTGTTGGTGCTTCAACTGCATCTATGCTGGTATGGTGCATGATGTCATATCAAATGTCATGACATCTTACCTGAAGTTTTGTGTGGAAAACATTATGCAACTGTTTTATATTTGTGAGGCTTATTTTTCTTCTACTGTATATGTCTTTAACGTGTGAACTTGGATAGTTCATATTAGTTTGGTATTTTGGATTTTCAGGTGATTTAGGTTTTGTCTTGAGGGGGAGTATTGATCATGTGTGACAAGAGGTTAATGGACATGTCTGAAGTTGTAGATGCATTGTGTTATGGTGATAAGATTTTATGCTGTGATGTGTGATGTCATACTACATGTCTTAAAATATATCTTCTGGAGTTTGAAGAAGAGTTGTGTGTGAGGTCGGGTATCTCTATAGCTGCAATGTATCTTTAATATATTTTTATGTTTTTATTTTGTCTAAAGTTTACATATTTTCATGTAGCATGTGTTATGAAAGGAAATAGGAATTCGTGGCTTTAGTCAAGCGAACGTGCTGAGAAAATATAGGGATTGTTGTTGAAGATAATCAAACTGGGAAAACGTTTGCGTGGTGGGGGCCACAATGCCCAAGGGACGGGCGCCACAATGCCTAAGGTGGGCGCCCCTCATAATAGTGAGAAGGGGGCCACCTGGTTGCGTGGGCTGCCTCTTCATGAGCTTTCTTTTATTTCTCTTCATTTCTTCACCCCCTATGCTATTTTAACCTCCCTTTCTTCTTTTTGTGATTTTCCACTTGTTTCTTCTCAATTTCTTCTTCTTTTCTCAAGCATGCCTTATATAAAATAAATACCTGAAACACTAAGAATACCAATATAATACTAAAATAAAACAACATAATTAAAAGAAAACAATAACATTATTTATGTAAATTAAATCGAATATGCGATATATTTTTGTGTTATCAATTATGTATAGTTATTGTTCTCACTCAGGAGCTTTTAAGCAAAAAATTTAGTATTGTTTATTGGAAGTTTAATCTTCTATTTTTGTTCTTGTCACTGGTTTGTGATTGGTTTTATCGCCGAGGCGATTATGGAAAGTGAGGGGGTTTTCATATCTAGGAGGTTCCTAGATAGAAATTACGTATGATAGTGATTAAGTGATAAGTTGTAAACTGGGATTGTTTAAGTTTTAAACTAATATTAATATAATGGATTTCCTTCATGACTTGGTAGCCCTCAGAGTAGGTGATGTTGCACCGAACTGGATTAACAATTAACTGTGTTATTTTTTCTTTAGCAATTTTTTTTACATACTTCATCCTCTAGAAATTGATGTACCATGAACAGATGTGTAAACACATGTGTTGACATTGTGGTGGGTGTTTGGACATGAGTCTTAACATCTATTTGGTTATAGTGCCTTAATTTCATAATTAATAAACCTACAAATGCTAATACAATCAGTGTGAAGTGGGTACTAATAAAATTAGTGTGAAGTGGATTTGTAAGACAAAATGTTGTAAAAATGGGAAGATAGATAAGCACAATTCTAGACATGTGGCCAGAGGTTACTATTAAGAATAAGGAGTAGATTAACATGAAATTTCTATCTTGTAGAAATGTGGGATACAATTATAAGCATTATATCTTCTGTCACTATTAAAGATTGAAAGGTATTTATTTCAATTTGAATGAAATTGTCTATGTGGAGCAACCACAAAGTTATTCAAATATAAAGAAGAAAACATGGTGAATAAGTTGAAAAAAGGCGTGTATGAGTTAAAACAAGCGCCTTGGGCTTGATAGAACAAAAATAAAACCATTCTTCGATAAATACAGTTTATAAAATGTCCTTATGAACATACCTTATTTACCAAGAGCAATAAGAAATACAACATCCTTATTGTGAGTTTATATGCTCATGACTTGATCTACATGAGAAACAACAAAAATAAACTCCTTGACAAATTCAAGTTATCAATGCAGAAAGAGTTTGATATGACATTCATGGAAGATGAATTTTTTTTGTGGCATTGAAGTTGCACAAGAAAATCAAAAGGAATTTTCAGCTATCAAAATTATGGACCTGTTTGAAATGGGAAATAGAAAATTCATTAATAATCTTATTGTAACATGGACTAAATTGTCAAGACATGACAAATGGAGTTTAATTAATGCTAATACCTATGACAAAGTGTTTGTAATCTTATTTATCTAACAATTATAAGGTTCATAGAGTCCTATTGAAATGAATTTTGTAGGAAAAAAATGCATTCTTATATACTTAAAAGGGACACTACAGATATAGATGACACAAGAAACACTTTATGATGAGATCAATAAAAATATCTTGGACATCAAGAAAACAATATGTCATGACTTTGTCCATAACATATGTATAAATCATTGCAATATCATATTATGTTAACCAAGCCATATGGTTGAAAAGGATTTTAGAAACTCTTGGCCATGAATAGAAGAACTGCATCACAGTTCTTTGCGAAAACAATTGAACTATCAATTTGTTTAAGAATTCAATAATGTGTGAATGAAATAAAAACATTGATTTAAGATTTAAATACGTTTTTAGTCTTATAAATATGTGATCCTGCAATTAGGGGTGTTCATGGTTATTTTTAATAATCAAACCATAACCATTTTTAAACCATTTAAATGGTTTGGATTTATAACAAAAGCCACATTTTAATTAAAACTAATTATAAAATCAGTTATAAATTTGGTTATGGTTATATAACCGGATTTTAAAGTAAAATCCAATTTTATGAAGAAAAAAATTAACAAAATATTTATTTTTCTATTTTCAAAATTAAAAAAAATGGATTTTGGATAATAACCGGATAATAACCAAATCCAAAAAAATTTAACCGGTTAATAACCATTTAATTATATCCGGATTATATGAATGGATATCCAAAACCATAAACACTAAACCGGTTAATAACCATTTAATTATATCTGGACATTTCAAATGGATTTGGATTTGGTTATGGATTTGGTCTTCATAACCGGATATTTTGCACACCCATACCTGCAATTTTGACCCCTCTAAAATTTTCCTTCGAATAATAATGGTCCTCGCAAAAATTTTATTCATGTAGTTTTAGTCCATGTTATTTTTAAAAAATTTTAAAACAGTTTAATTATCCTTAGATTTTTTATTTTTTGAATAATTTTTTCCGTATGTGTTCGAAATACAATAACATATATATTTACTAAATTTTAGCATTTTTCAAAATGAGAAGAATTAAATATGAATTTTTTAAATTTCAAAATATATTGATAAAAAGCTTAAATGCACTTTTGATCCTTCTATATTAATTTTCTAAACATTTCAGTCCTATAAAAAAATCAACTATTAGGTCCCCCAATATCGTATTTTATGTTTTTTTAGGTCCCTCATAACAAAATAGTCTTATTTGCATATGTGACATTGAAATTATGAGGTGATATTTTTTAATTGTTGTCACGTCATTAAAAATAGACCCAAAAATATATATTTTAGAATTAAAATTTATAATATATAATTTCTAAATAAATATTTATAAACAAAAATAATTAAAAATGTTTAATTATTATAAAGAAAACTTAAAAAATAAATAAATAAATTTGTAAATATTTATAAAAAATGTCACTTCATAATTTCAACGTCACCTCAGCAAATTAGACTATTTTATCATGGAGGACCACTAAAAAAATATGATATATGATATTGGGGGGACCTAATAGTTGATTTTTTTTATAGAGGGACTAAAATGTTAAAAAAAATTAATATAAGGGGACCAAAAGTGTATTTAAGTCTTGATAAAAATAATTAAAATTTCGATTTAGAAATCAAATTTTGAGTTTCTTTTTTTTATACAAACTTTTTATAACGTTCTACACATATCTGTAAAATAATCGTTCAAAAATACACATCAGTTTAACAGCATGAACTAAAACTACGTGCATAATAATTTTGTGAGGACCGTTATTCGAAGAAAAATTTTAGAGGGACCAAAGTTACAAGGTCGCATATTTATAGGGACTAAAAATGTATTTAACCCTTGATTTAATGTTTCATTTCCTCATAATCCTTAGCAAAGAAGGTGTTATAGAACTCACACTGTAACGCCCCATATTTTGATCCAATATATGAATTAGGAAATCTTAAAATAAACTTATTTAAACAGAAATAAAAGGTAAAAATATAAATAAACCCATAATTACCACGATATTGATTTTATTTTTGTTTTGAAAACCCTTCTTTCCCACGATCACGCAGCAAGCAAGACATCAATCAATCTGAAAACTTCACATTGATGCCATAACAAATCAAACAAAACATACAATACAATATTATAAAACAAATCATAAAATATATAACAACTTAAGGGAGATTAAGTTCATAAAAATCTTTATTTTACAAATTTATTTATGTGCGAACATGCATACTCCTAAATCCAAATGATTCAGATATAATCAACTTGCCACTATGACACCACATAGATTTCATCCCATATCAATGGGAAAGTTACTCGTCACTAAGGCAATCAGTCACTAAGGCAACCTGCCACAAAGACAAACAATGCATATGTCATGAAATGATTATGCAAATGTAAATTATGTTATTTAGGCAATCATACAATCATATAGTATCACATCATCCAACATATAATCTTAAAATTTATTTCACGTAATCACTCATCTCCAAACATGACTAATTCACATCAGAATAAAACATAATAGTAACAGTCACACACAAAATAAAGGTTCATTCACATCACATAATCATATATGTAAACACGATATATAAAACTAGTATTTATATTTTTTAATTGGGGTTAAAATTTATCGACCACCGCTATAATCCAATTATCTTTTCTCTTCAGAATAATTATGCATTATATAATTTATTCTATAATACCTGACTATTAGTTTCGTTGTAATTAGTATGAGGAAGTGCCATTACCTTAGATGTTTTTCTTCCCAACCACATTTAAATGTTACCATGAGATGGGTCTAATCTTTATCATACTTTCACATATTGATTCGCGTCCACAAGCATAATTTTTACTCTCTTGACTCCTAATTCTCCAAACGTTTTGCTTTGGATCATTTATGAATAAATATTTAAAAATACGATATTAAAATAGACTAAAAATACCAATTTTGAAATTAGGCAAAAGACAATTATCCTAAAACATAATTCAAACTTGATGAAAATAGTGCTTATGTTCCATCAATTGTTTTGACGTTGGTTCCATACAAAACAGAGTTACGATGAGCAAGATAAAAAAAAGTCCGAAAAATAAAATGAACATAAATATTTAACATAGTAATCGTTAGAAATAACATACTAAAATTTGAGATGAATCAAAAAAAACTTTTTTACACAGTTGATTACACACCAGAATCAGATATTTTTTTATTGACATTGTTTTGAAGAATCAAAATGGGGTTTGTAGCCAATTTTCCTGTATTTATTTTTTTATTATTTATTTGTTAGTTAATTGAATTGTGGATTTGACTCATTAACTAATAACTCACTCTTTTATTTCTAATTCTTTATCAAATTAAAACATAGAAACATTCACTTATTTATTTTACTCACTTATAATTTAAATATTATTTATTAAAATATTCATATTAAAATAATATCATAGTTATAAAGTAATTAAAATAATAAGATGACAAACATAACAAAGATTAATTTTAATATTAATAATTTATCAAGATAATAATTTATTAAATAAATAATTACAATATGATAATATATGTAAATAATTAAAATATCACTTAATACAGCAAAATTATTGATTAAATAATTAAATTTACTAAAAATGATAATTATATTGTTTATAAAAAATCAGGATGTTACGCTCTTTACGACAATAATTGAACTATCAAATTGTGTAAGAATCCAATAATACGTGAATGAAGTTAACACATTGATGTGATGTTTCATTTTCTTATAAGCCTTAGCAAAGAAAAAATCATACATCAGTTTGTTTTGTCAACGAAGAAGGTGTCCAAGACTATGTATTCAAGTTTTTTTTTACAAGATGTACCAATCAAAAATACTTTAAGCTTGTATTTAATTTTTTTATTTTCCACGTTAATCTCTTGTGTTGTTATTTTGTTCCTCTTTTTCTCTATGTTTTATTTTTCTCAACAACTGGTATCAGAGCTTTTGGTTCGATCTAGGAATAAGTGTTCTTAGTATGCTCTATGGTTGCAACTTTGTCTGATCTTCCACATCACAAGAGAATAGTAATTATTGTGATAGAGTTGTTGAGCTGCAGCCATAAGTTTCACTGTGCAGTTTGGGCTAGAGAAAATTGATGGAAGAATTGGTTTTGACTTGTGGAAAGTTCAAGTCAAATATGTGTTACAATCAAGATTACACAAGGTGCAAGATTATGTTGATGGTTGAAGAGCTTCCTACCAACATAAAAGTTACACCATAAAGTTTCATCTGATTTTCGGCATGTGAAAATTTTCTTGAAGTGGTTTAGCTTCAAGTGAAGTATACTCTTCTTTAGGTGGAGTATGATTGTTTTTAAACTATGATTGTCGATGAAGACAATGTGAAAATTCTTAGAATGATGTAACTTCAGGTGAATATACTTTTATGGTGGAGTATGATTGTCGGTGAAAACAATAAAAGCTTATGTATTATTTTCAATCAAGGTGGAGATTGTTGGAGTTGGTTGAAAATATACATGTTAAAAAAGTCTCACATCGGTTAGTTTTGTGAATGAAGAAGGAGTCCAAGACTATATATAAGATTCAAGTTTTTCTTTACAAGATGTACCAATGAGAAACACTTTAAGCTTATATTTGATTTTTTTTTTATTTTCTCTTATACTCTTGTTTTAGAGTGTAGTGAGAGATAGTTAAATATTTACTTTGGAGAGTGTGGGTGTATTGGGGCCGTGGAGTGTTTGAGGATAGTTTATGTGTTGTAACAATGATCACATAGTGATATTCTCTGGTTGTCATTAGAGTTTTCATGTTAATCTCGTGTGTTGTTATTTTGATCCTCTTTTTTCTCTATGTTTTGTTTTTCTCAACAGTTATACTTAAGAATAACTTATTGATCATAATAGATTTTACAAAGAAACAAACAAATCTCGACAATTAAATAGATTTTGTTATGAAAAATTATAATTTTACTATATTTGTCATATTTAAAAAATAATGGATAACATTTCTAAAATTTAATAAAATCTTAAAGATAAAAATATGGCCCATGCAGGTCTCGAACCTGCGACCTTCGCGTTATTAGCACGACGCTCTAACCAACTGAGCTAATGGGCCATTTGTTTAATCACAATTGAATTATTTATCATAATTATGATAATTGTTACACAACCACATTTCTCTAGAAAATAATCACAATTATTACGGATCACAAAATCGTAATAAAAGATAATTTTCATAATTAAAAAGAGTTGAAATATTTAAGTGTACTTGCAATAAGAAGCTTGTCCATATTTGAATTTTTTCAATATGCAATTTTGCAAAGCCGTGCACACAATACTATATATTTCCTATACCTTTATTGTATTAAGAAGTGTTCGAGTTTACACTAAAATAACATAATTCACACATTAACTTATTTTCCTCTTGGTATCACAAAACCTTTGTGAACACTACCAGACAACCTAGAATCATGACTTCATTATCTCTCAATATCAGTAATTTTATCAATCTAAAATTAAGTCTTACAAATTACCCATTATGACCTAAGCTCTTTGAGAAATTCAAAATATGGTTGGTCATCTCATAAATAAATACCTATCGTCCACGTAATACACAACCAACACCATAAATTAAGAATAATTTGTTCCAAATTTAACTAAGGAACTCCTTGCCAAACACAAGGAAGACCGTGTTATTTGATTTTGGACTAACTGATGGTATCAACATTGTAACACCCCATCTAAATGCCCCGAATATATTAATTAAATTAATATCTGAATCAGCTTTAATCAGAGTTAACACGGAAAATGAGGGATGTCACAATTAATAAATAAAACAAACTTCATTCAAACAGTAGCCATGCTACACTGAGGACCAATTTTTAGATAGTTTAGTCAAATTAAGACCATGTCTTACACAGCGGAAAACATCATAACCAAACGGAATAATCCAATCATTATTATTCCCAACAAAATTAAAGAAAACAACTAAACAACTATCTAATTCCTCAACTAACGTTCCCCAGTGTTACAATCTAATCAGAGCATGTTGTTGCGGTATAAGCGGCAAGCAAAGAGTTGGTATTATTTTAACCGGGTGATATATACCGGTTAGGTTATATCGTATCGTGTCCACAGAGATTGGTTATTGATTTCGTTCGACAATTCTACCGTTAATGAGTTTGAGATTAAAAGAAATGAAAATAAAAGACAAAAGTAAATGAACAAAAGTATAAAGGATAGACTTATCCGAACGAATGTAAACTACCCGTCACAAACTTAAATCTACCACCCATGTCATACTCGGCCTACGATACTCGTCCGTGTCATCACATACCTCTCACAATCTAAGCTATTTCTAACCCAAATTGAGAATCCTCCTAAATCATCTCAATATCCATTCCTGGCATATCTCAACAACATAGGAATCAACTGCGTCACCTCCATACCCATTCCTGGCATACTTCACCGACGCAGAGGCATTAAGTTCGGATACTCTATAGTGAATGTTAGATCTAAACCTATCTCTAGCATTCAGAAACTAACAGGTAACTATCCTAGGTAAGAATCTAAGCAATCTATCCCTAGCAAAGCTCAAACCCCTAACATAAAGTAAAAACCCAAGATAATCACCGACACAAATTCGTAAAGCAAACTTTATACAAGCCAAAGGCGATAAATATACAAGAGTTATGAGTAGAAATACATACAAACCCCAACAAAAGAGATTACAAATAGAAGAGAAGAAGAGGAACCACAAATCTACATTGGTTGTCAAGCCAATCGAAGAGGGATTCGACTCCGGATCATCAAAATGCAAGCTCCAATGTTGTTTTCTAAGCTAATCTATCAAAGAAATGAAGGTGATGGTGTTGGGACTCAAAAATACCCAACCCATAACCTAAAAATGTGTTTTGAGCCCTTTAAAGAATTACGATGTCGAGGCACGCTAGCTATTCGCGCTAAGCGCGATGCTATTTTCAACATTTTATTTTTTTGTATTTGAGAACCGTAACTCGGAATTGCGCCCGGTTTGAAGCGTTGGAAAGCTTATTCAATGCTCTACCCAACCATGAAGAAATATCAAGCTTTATTGATGATTTTTATTCTTTTAATTTGAGCTTTATTTGTTGATCAGTTGCCCAAATCGGCATTTGAGCCGTGTCTTCGACACTTTATTACTCAATGCTCCAATTATGAATGAATACCTATAAAAGAGATGAAAAACTATCAAATGATACAATATTTACACAAAAACTCAATTATTCTATTATGTACACATTTATACTAAAAGCGGGATTATTCAACTAAATATCAACAAAAGAACGGATAAGTGCCACAAAATGTATATACAAAATAACTACATTTTGGCACTTATCACATGACACTGACACGCGGACTTATATGATAAGCTCTAGAGCCATCCTCAGAAAACTCCTCAGCTACTAACTTTAATCTGAAATTGTAAAGTAAGGGTGAGACTTCTCATAATTAAAGCATATTATAAGCTTCTCAATTAACAATATATTTCAAGCATATTAATCCACCCATTTCAACATAACTTCAAATTCAATACACAATTACAACCATATAATCATCAATGCACAACCATCATCAATCAGAGAATAGTAACACTGGAAGACATCCTAACATGTTACGATTCCATGCAAATACAATGCAGACTCAAATGCATGTGGTACCAACACGTGACCAAGTCAATCGATCCATCCTCAACCGGATACAGTAACCATCGATTCGTCCATATACACCCGGACACGAATCCAGCCTAACCACTCATCCTCACTCGGGTATCGATTATCGGCAATCCAAGTCAAATTCCGCACAATGGGAATTAACTTCACCCAAAACAATGCATATGCACGCACATCACTAGCATGCAACATTCAACACAGGTTATGACCACATCAGACATCATAAACCCTCATCAACCACAACATGATATAATCACCTATCATGAAATCATTCATCACGAAGCATAAACATGCCAAACACTTACCCTTCAATTGGTAAGACTATCACCAGGATATATCACAACAATAACAACTAAGATCAACAGCTATCAGGCATATACAACACCAACCAAAACACATGATATCAAATACCATCATGAAATACACCAATTATCATAAACCGAATCCAAACCAAAAACCCAAAACATGATATTCCAACCATCATGCATACAAATAACCACAGCATAAACAGGCTTTACGTTCACTCAACATCAATACATCCATTACTACAATTCCACTGCTACATACACCTCAATGTGCGTCAGTTAATAATTGTTCGTTTCGAAATTCGACTCTTTTTCAAAATAATTTCAAATTTTAGAAAATATTTTCATTTTATAAGATAGAGCATTAAATTTAAGAAACAACGTTCAAAACGGCGCTCAAAACGGACTTACGGTTTGAAAGTTATGAATTTTTAAAGTTTTAAAATTTTCAAAAGTTCATGGAACCGGTTCCTCCACGAGTAACGGTTCCCACATTCGAAAAACGCCCTGGAAAATGTATGGGAACCGGTTCCTCCGGTAGGAACCGGTTCCCAGTAAAAATCTCATTTTTAAAATTAACGTGGAACCGGTTCCTCCCACAGGAACGGTTCACGAGTTCAAAATGCCATTTTCACCATTTTAAAATGGAACCGGGTTCTCCCAGGGAACCGGTTCCCACGACCTTCGACCCAAAATTCCATTTTGACAATAGTTCCCAAAACCATTTTCTTACTCATTCCAAAGCGTGCCCACATTCCGACACCATAAAATCAATCATTCAACACCAATAACACATCATATAACATGTTTTATCCATCATTAATAATCTTATATCATACAAATCAATGGATTTCTACAATCTGACACCAATAGGGATACACCCATAGAAACCTAGGAATTCCTAAACTGGGATTTCCTAACATGCTATGATCTATAGTATCAACATCAAAACCTATAATATAAATTAATCAATCGAAATCACCCCTTACCTTGTGGGTTCTTCGAATTCTGACACTTCTAGGTTTTCTTCCTTCTTTTCTCCTCTTCTCACTTCACGTATCTTGTTTTCTCCAAAAATGACTCTATTTTCCTTCTTTCCTTATTTTATTCCTTTTTATTCCTTTTAATCATAAATAAAATAAATATTACTTCTCTTCCCCAATTAATTCCATCATTTAATCTTAATAATTCAATATATTAATAAATTATGTTCTAAATTAATTTAATAATTTAAAAATCATAATTATTTAATTACCAAATTATTTTGGGGTGTCACAACTCCCCCCAACTTAAAAGAGTTTTCGTCCTCGAAAACATACCTCGAACGAATAGTTCGGGATACGAGTCCTTCATCGACTCTCCGACTCCCAGTGACATTTCCATCATTTGGTCCTCCCACGCCACTCTTACAAATGCAATCTTTGCCTCAGCTGTTTCAACCGATCCTCAATCCGCAGTACCGCTTCCATCAAATTTTCACAGATATCATCTACCCGAATCTCATGAGACGGATCAAGAATGTACTTCCTCGGTTGAGATACATGAAAACATCATGCATTCGCAAGTGGCGGCAAAACAATCGATATGCAACCTTCCCAACTCTCTTGGTAATCTGAAAAGGACCAATAAATCGTGGAGTCAACTTCTTTGACTTCAAAGCTCGACCAATACCAGTCATCGGAGTAACTCGCATAAAAACATGCTCTCCTTCACTAAACTCAAGATCTTTCCTCCTCTTATCATGATAACTTTTCTGACGACTCTGAGAAGTCCTCATCTTCTCTTGAATCATCTTAATCTTTTTCGAAGTTTGTTGAACAATTTCCGGTCCAATCACGACACTCTCTCCAGTTTCATACTAACACAATGGTGTCCGACACCTCCTACCATACAATGCCTCAAACGGAGCCATACCGATACTCGAGTGAAAGCTATTGTTGTAGGTAAACTCAATCAACGACAGATAACTATCCCAAGCTCCACCCTTCTCTAACACACAAGCTCTCAGCAAATCTTCCAACGACGGAATCGTTCTTTCCGTCTGACCATCTGTCTGTGGATGATAAGCGGAACTCAAACGCAACTTGGTACCCAAGGCTTCTTGCAATCCCGTCCAGAACTTAGATGTGAACCTCGGATCCCGATCCGACACAATACTAGACGGAATACCATGCAAACTCACAACCTTTTCGACATACAATTCTGCTAATCTCTCCATCGGGTAATCCATTCTTATCGGAATAAAATGAGCAGATTTCGTCAACCTATCCACAATCACCCAGATAGAATCACAATTCTTAGCTGTTCTTGGAAAACCAGACACAAAATCCATAGAGATTTCATCCCACTTCCATTCTGGAACAAATAATGGCTCCATCAACCCTGACGGTTTCTGATGCTCGATTTTTGACTTCTGACAAACCAAACAAGCATACACAAACTCAGCAATTTCCTTTTTCATTCCAGGCCACCAAAACAACTTTTTCAAATCATGGTACATTTTAGTAGCACCGGGGTGAATACTCAACCCGCTATGATGCCCTTCTTCTAAAATACTCTTCCGAATCTCGGCAACATCCGGAACACACACCCGATCACCAATCTCATAACACCATTCTCGTCCATTCGGAACTCGCCTCCTTGACCTTGGTTGATCAATGTCAACTTATCAACTAAACCAACATCAGATTTCTGTCCATTTCTAATCTCTTCCAAAATACCACTAGTCAGCTTCAACATACCCAATTTCACACTTTCCGGAGTAGTTTCACAAACCAAACTCAAATCTCTGAACTGCTCAACCAAATCTAACTCACGGACCATCAACATCGACATATGCAAGGACTTTCTACTTAAAGCATCCGCAACAACGTTTGCCTTACCAGGATGGTAATTCAACCCGAAATCGTAATCCTTTAAGAATTCTAACCATCTTCTCTGCCTCATGTTCAACTCCTTCTGATCAAAGAGAAACTTAAGACTCTTATGATCACTGAATACCTCAAACCTAGAACCATATAAATAATGTCTCCATAGTTTCAAAACAAATAGAACAGCTGCCAACTCCAAATCATGAGTCGGATAATTCCTTTCATGCACCTTTAATTGTCTTGAAGCATAAGCCACAACCTGCTTATCTTGCATCAACACACCACCTAATCCCATTAATGATGCGTCACAATACACCACAAAAGACTTAGTCGGATCTGGCAAAATCAAGATCGGAGCACTTGTCAACCTCCTCTTGACTCTTGAAATCCTTTCTCACATTCAACATCCCAAACAAATATCGACCCTTCACGGTCAACTTAGTCAATGGCAACGCCATTTGGAAAACCCTTCAATAAACTTAGGTAATAACCTGCAAGACCCGAAAACTACGGATCTCGAAGCATTCTTGGCGCTTCCATCGAGATACCGCCTACCTTCGAGGATCAACCGCAATTCCATTCTTAGAAATTACATGCCCAAGAAAACTCACCTCTCAACCGAATTCACACTTGGACAACCGCATAAAGCTTCTTTTCTTTCAACAATTCCAACACAACTCGAGATGTTACGCATGCTCCTCATCGCGAATAAATCGAATATCATCGATGAACACTACTACGAACTTGTCAAGATACGGATGAAATATCCTGCTCATATACTCCATGAAAACACCGGTGCATTAGTAACTCTAACGGCATAATGTCCCATACCTCGTTACGAATGCGGTTTTCGAATATCTTCCGACTTCACACGAATCTGATGATATCCAGATCTCAGATCAATCTTACTAAATACACAAGCTCCAACGGGTTGATCCATCAAATCATCAATCCTCGGCAAAGGATACCGATTCTTGATTGTGACTTTATTCAACTGTCGGTAGTCAACACATAACCTCATTGAACCTTCCTTCTTCTTAACCAATAACACCGGAGCACCCCACGGCGACACACTCGGACGAATAAACTTCTTCTCAAGCAATTCCTCTAACTGCTTCTTTAATTCAGCTAATTCAAATGCCGACATGCGATAAGGCGCCATCGACACCGGACTAGTTCCAGGCATCAAATCTATAGCAATTCTACCCCTCTCTCAGGTGACAATTCACTAACGTCTTCCGAAACACCTGGGATTCATTCACCACTGGCGATCCAACTTACCAGGAACAATCTCAAAACAATTCTTTGCTACCGGTAATTCATCACTCTTAGATTTTCCTTTCACTTCCGTCGAAGAAGACAACATAAACACCACAACACCATCATAATATCTACGCAACTCTAACCATTCATCTCAATTCATTATCCTTATTAGAGCCCTCGTCAACCCATATGGTTCACCAGTTTCTACCAACTTCATTCAAATTCATCACCTCATGTTCCAATTAAATAGCAAGACAATTATATACCATCCAATACGATTTCGTCTACTATCAACAAGAGATTAAGGGTGATCAAGTCCTCAATTTGTCAATAGACATCCGATAATCATACTGGAGTATAAACCATCATTACCAGCACTTCCAACCATGACTCACGATCCAAGAGATTCCAACAACTCTAACCACTCTTGCACTATCTTCTCAAGCAAGATTGCACCAATGGCTTACAATTGGAACATATCCGGAAGTATCTCTTCTCCCCACTTAGTTTCACACTACCCGCAACAATCAATCGGAAAAGTAAGTACAAGTGTTGTACACACTTGTCGCATAAAGGATAATGACATTAAAACACCGGTCACAACGACTATGCTCTGATACCACTATTGTAACACCCCATCTAAATGCCCCGAATATATTAATTAAATTAATATCTGAATCAGCTTTAATCAGAGTTAACACGGAAAATGAGGGATGTCACAATTAATAAATAAAACAAACTTCATTCAAACAGTAGCCATGCTACACTGAGGACCAATTTTTAGATAGTTTAGTCAAATTAAGACCATGTCTTACACAGCGGAAAACATCATAACCAAACAGAATAATCCAATCATTATTATTCCCAACAAAATTAAAGAAAACAACTAAACAACTATCTAATTCCTCAACTAACGTTCCCCAGTGTTACAATATAATCAGAGCATGACACTGACACGCAGACTTATATGATAAGCTCTAGAGCCATCCTCAGAAAACTCCTCAGCTGATAACTAATATGAAATTGTAAAGTAAGGGTGAGACTTCTCATAATTAAAGCATATTATAAGCTTCTCAATTAACAATATATTTCAAGCATATTAATCCACCCATTTCAACATAACTTCAGATTCAATACACAATTACAACCATATAATCATCAATGCACAACCATCATCAATCAGAGAATAGTAACACTGGAAGACATCCTAACATGTTACGATTCCATGCAAATACAATGCAGACTCAAATGCATGTGGTACCAACACGTGACCAAGTCACCCAATACTGATCCATCCTCAACCGGATATAGTAACCATCGATTCGTCCATATACACCCGGACACGAATTCAGCCTAACCATCCATCCTCACTCGGGTATCGGTTATCGGCAATCCAAGTCAAATTCCGCACAATGGGAATTAACTTCACCCAAAACAATGCATATGCACGCACATCACTAGCATGCAACATTCAACACAGGTTATGACCACATCAGACATCATAAACCCTCATCAACCACAACATGATATAATCACCTATCATGAAATCATTCATCACGAAGCATAAACATGCCAAACACTTACCCTTCAATTGGTAAGACTATCACCAGGATATATCACAACAACAACAACTAAGATCAACAGCTATCAGACATATACAACACTAACCAAAACACATGATATCAAATACCATCATGAAATACACCAATTATCATAAACCGAATCCAAACCAAAAACCCAAAACATGATATTCCAACCATCATGCATACAAATAACCACAGCATAAACAAGCTTTACGTTCACTCAGCATCAATACATCCATTACTACAATTTCACTGCTACATACACCTCAATGTGCGTCAGTTAATAATTGTTCGTTTCGAAATTCGACTCTTTTTCAAAATAATTTCAACTTTTAGAAAATATTTTCATTTTATAAGATAGAGCATTAAATTTAAGAAACAACGTTCAAAACGGCGCTCAAAACGGACTTACGGTTTGAAAGTTATGAATTTTTAAAGTTTTAAAAATTTTCAAAAAGTTTCAGTGGAACCCGGTTCCTCCCTGGGAGTAACCGGTTCCCACATTCGAAAAACAGCCACGGAAAAATGTGGGGAACCGGTTCCTCCGTGTAGGAACCGGTTCCCGAGTAAAATCTCATTTTCGGAAAATTAACGTGGAACCCGGTTCCTCCCACACAGGAACCGGTTCCTGAGTTCAAAAATGCCATTTTTCACCATTTTAAAAGCTGGAACCCGGGTTCTTCCACTGGGGAACCGGTTCCCACGACCTTCAGACCCAAAATTCCATTTTGACAGCAATAGTTCCCAAAACCATTTTCTTACTCATTCCAAAACGTGCCCACACATTCCGACACCATAAAATCAATCATTCAACACCAATAACACATCATATAACATGTTTTATCCATCATTAATAATCTTATATCATACAAATTAATGGATTTCTACAATCTGACACAATCTGACACCAATAGGGATACACCCATAGAAACCTAGGAATTCCTAAACTGGGATTTCCTAACATGCTATGATCTATAGTATCAACATCAAAACCTATAATATAAATTAATCAATCGAAATCACCCCTTACCTTGTGGGTTCTTCGAATTCTGACACTTCTAGGTTTTCTTCCTTCTTTTCTCCTCTTCTCACTTCACGTATCTTGTTTTCTCCAAAAATGACTCTATTTTCATTCTTTCCTTATTTTATTCCTTTTTATTCCTTTTAATCATAAATAAAATAAATATTACTTCTCTTCCCCAATTAATTCCATCATTTAAGCTTAATAATTCAATATATTAATAAATTATGTTCTAAATTAATTTAATAATTTAAAAATCATAATTATTTAATTACCGAATTATTTTGGGGTGTCACAAACATCACCCATGTCGGCTGGCTCACACTTAAATATGCGTATGTAGAAGATTTACAAGAACATTCATTCATAATACGTCAAAAAATCATGTACCTCTTCAAGAAAGAGGACAAAATTATTGGTGAATATATTTTCATTTTCGAAGAATTATCTAGAGATTAAGCTCCATGGAGAGAAAGAAATAAATAAATATGCAAGCAAATGATATAATTGTATAAACTTTTTGTTGAAGCATTCAAACACTTGGATTCCTGCTTAGACCTTTTTACATCATATGTTAAGGGATATTTGTAAACAAGTGATTAATTATTTGTCTAATTTATTATATTTACTCAGAGGGCTAACTGTTAGTCACATTCTTTAAGACAACAAATATATCTATCCGAAATCAAATATTTGTGTTTGAGAAATCTAAAATATAGGTAAGGTAGACCAAGAATATATTAGTGATATTGTATTTAGTTGCCTTCAATCTCAATACTAGTTGTTACTAAAGAGTTCGATTAGGCTTTTACAAACCGATTTTGGTGAAGCATCACATACTTCAGCATAATATTCTATTTATAGAGACGCCTGTGTTGGCTACAAGCTGAATACACCCACTTAGTACATAATGGCTGACAATGTACTGTATTTCACTTAAGTTCATCGTATCTTACAATGTTTTGTGTTTTACTTAAGTACACTATACCTTATGTTGTTCCTTATTTCACTTAATTACACCATACCTTACAATGATAAGTTTTGCATTTAAGTATATAGTTCCCTGTGGCGTATCACATTATTCTAATTAGCGCTAATGCATTACAAGACTGCAAAATAGAATAAGCTTCATTTTTTCTCTCATAAAATTGCCCTTATGTGTGTAACCTTGTGGGTTCTCGTGACTTTGGCAAATATATCAAATCACACATTAAATATAATAAATAGTAAGCGATATCTAGCAACATATCATTGCTACTCAAGTGACGAAAATATCATGTGGCATGACAAAACATTTATGTGATATTGCTTATGTGTATAATTACCCTTTTTCCCTTTATGTCTATATTGAACACAAGGCATAATCATGTTATCCTTGTCCAGTTTAATATTGGCCTTAAACATTTATCATGTTACATAGGATGGTCAAATTCCATCTAGGTCACTCTTGTCTTTTAACATGATTTATGGATAATTCATCGACCATATTTATGATTATCCTATTAAGGACAATGTTTGATAGCCAATAAAGTACTCGACTCTATCTAGGTTCTATAACAACGATTTTTAGTTTAATTGTTATTAGAAGTAGAATAATAAATTATAGTGCAAGAGTCTAACCAAAGACCTTTAAGTTATTTCACAACAGTTGTTTCCTAAAACCGTAATTATAAATATTGTGTTATCCAGTTTATTACAAAGGCCAACCGCCTGTTGTGATAACTAGCATACATACAATCACACGCTACCTAACAGTGGACGTGCTATCGTTATTATATGTGTTTCGCAAACGCCATTGTTTGTGTTTTCTATAGTAGGAGTCTATCCATATAATAGTCTTAATGGAACCTCATGATTAAGTCAAACTTAATGTTTCATTAAGTGGACTATATATTATAAATACTTTATTACTTTGGAAAAATAAATATAACAAAGAATATTAGATACAAGTACCGAGTTTTAATAAAATTATTGGCCTCTAGGCCTTACAACAATACAAGCGTGAACCTTCTCTAGAAGGATATATAATCTATAAAATGATTGAGTGAGGATCGTCAGATAATATAGCAAATTATATCCTAACACATGTCAATTTGGATAACTATCCTACATATGAAGGTTCTTGGCCTTAAGAAAACTCTAAATTTTATCTATAAAGGTACACACATAATTTATAAAAAAATTGTGCCTCATAAAAATACTAATTTGGGTGTCAGAGTACTTGTAGGTACCACTCATTTTCAAGACATTGGACTGTAAAGGAAGATCATCATATCTCACCAGAAACCACTTGAACCTGGCCATTTTGCACTCTTGTGTATGTTTCCTTTATGGAACGTTCATTTTCTCTGTATGTGGGAACATTCTTCAATGTTGAAACAGTTTCTATCAAAAGTTAGAATGGAGAACTACGAGAAAAAAACAACGCAAAAATCTAACTGTCCCCCCTAACCCACTGCTAACGAGATTGTGAGCCCAAGTCATAACCTTGAAGAGGGTCTCATTAATTCCTATTAACATAGAGATGATCTGATCCAAACCCCATTGAAGGTTAGGACCATCCCCTTTCCATACTACATAATGAGCTTCATCTATCCCTAGTCAAATAAAATTTTCTAGCACTCTCACCTCTTTAAACAGGAGAAGGTGCGCTCAAACTCGCCACTATACTGACACATGCGACAAAATTTGATACCAACACCCTATAGAGATATTTGCTTATGGATGTATAGAGGCACTAATCGATGTTATAACATCAAAATGTGCAACATTGTGGGATCAAAAGAACCGACCCTCAAACATTTTTTGTTACCTAGTCTTTGCAATGACGTAGTAATGAATCAAAATGAAGAATATGAAGAATCCTCTTGACATCGCTAACTCGAGGTCACTATGGGCGCGTAGCTCATTCTATGTCCTATATAAGGCACTTCCCATCAAGATTAAATTTTGAGGGAAACCAGCTGAGATGTCACCATTACCATCTTTGACGGGCATCATATTCATAATCTTCTAACATTTTCGTAAGAGACAGAGACATCTCCTGCATAAAAGTTTTTACAAGGAGAATAAATGAGTACCCCAAAAGTAGGGAACTCCAAAAACCATTTGGGACATGAACCTATAATGGGACGACCGACCCTAACGAGCACATGGACCATGTTTAAATCCTTCTAAACTTAAGAGGAGCCAAATGCCCAAAGAAGTGAATATCATTTGTTCTCACCTTAAATGCACGGGTCATGTATTTGCTTAAGGAGTTAAGGAATGAGTCATTTATAGATCATGTGAAGAGTCCCTTCACAACATCTCGATGGCATTCCAAGTCGGCGAAAATTTAGGTTCAATTAAGCAAGGGAAGCATGAATCCCTACAATCATACATTGAAAGTTTCAATGGAGAAGCCTACTTGATCAAGAGTTCTAACGATGAAATGAATAAGTATATGTGGAGTCTTAGACTTTAACTATGGTATAAGATTACGAAAAAATATCATAATTAGGGCCTATTTTTTTAATAGTCTACTAGAATGGGATAAGAAGCACATAGAGTACACATAAAATATAACTACGAGAAAGGCAATATACATATGATATTTGTAAAAGGTCGAGACAAGAAAAATGAGAACCAAGGAGGCAAAGTATGACACATGAAAAATAAACGAAAGAAAGAAGAACACTCAATCAGGTAAAAAAAAGGGAATACCGTCATTTAGATTTTATGATTACACTTTCACGTATACGTCGAGAGAACACATTCTACAAGAATTCATAAACACAAAAATCAAGAAAGAATAAGTAAAAACATTGAAATAGGTCAGAGAATCTCCCTGCATCGATAAATATTGTTACTCATTTTCTATAAAGTAACAAACACAATATTTAAGAATACATACAACTGAAGAACACCATTAAACATCACTTGCTAAAATAGAAATTACTGAAAGCAATGAAGAAGCAAAGCTTTATTGCAAGGAAAGTGAAAAAAGCAATTGGGGGCACATTACCCAGTTTATAGATAATCGTAGAACATATGTCTACGACCATGCATTGATAAAACAACAAGAAACACGATTAGTGGTCTAATATTAGCCTCAAATCCATAACAAACTTGAGTACAACCAAATGTTGTAGCGGTGTTTCCACCCTTATTCTAGGAGCCTAGGGCCACATGGAGAATTTGTGTTGCAAAACCTTCCTTTTACTAGACTAACATTTAACACAGATGTTCTTAATATCACATTTACCCCCTCAAAGCACCTTGAACTCTCCCACAATGTGAAGGTCTTCCCAAAATCCTCATAGAAACATATAAAAGTAGTTGATAGACCAATCTCATTGGTTATGTCATAATCCTATCTCCATGTGCAGTACTAATAACTTGGGAGAGAAAATTGTTCAGGCTCCAAACTGCTCTGAGAGCGTTCCAAATATCGATCATATATAAGTTCAGTCTCGTGCCACAATAAGTACTTTTACTCAGACTTGCAAATGACATCTCTATAAACTCACTAACATGGACATTGAAATACTAACATTATATATACACCCTCATTCCATTCCGTCTACTAGAGACTTGCAGTTTTGTACTAAAGAGCTTAAACAACCATTTTCATCAATACACCATTAATATTTTGTTACATAATGGAATGATTATAACTACATAAACCAATTTTTTCGTTAACAAATTGCGTGAATTAAGCCAAACTATTATTAACAACGTAATGAGTTTCTGGATTGACGACAGACAAAATTGATTTTGATAGAATAGAGTTTGGTAGAATTAATTTTAAGATAGCTGAGTTTAACATAATTGATTCATGTTTGGATACATTTACGTAAAGATGAGTTAAACAACAAATTTCAGTATAAAAATCACGTTTAAACTCAAAAGCTACAAATTGTAGCTTCAAGTAGAATCAATTCTAAAGGCATAATTAATTCTACTTTTGAATAACCAAACACCTCAAATCACTTCATAATCAATTATACACTATTAGAATTACTTTTGCATCTTTCAAAAGGCAAACTAAGCATGCTATTTGTGATATTTGTATTGCATGTGATATGTGTACATGTGCAAAGGCATCTTATATCTCAATTCCATTATTGATGAGCATCAAGTGGCTGATGAAAATTTGAGCAACACATTCAAATATTTCTTTTTCTAGCTTTTGATGCTCAATTATATACAATATGGACGTTACCTTGTTTTTAGATTGATCAACTTTTAGGATTTTCTAACGCACGTTCTCCAACAATAACTAGAGTTTTGTATACTCACAAGGATGTTTTAGCTCAGAGGTATTTATGTAATAATGTATGTATATGTCCAAATAAAGTGTAATTTTTTGGGTATTTTATGCTATGTTGACTTGAATTAGGAGCAAAGTGAGGACAATAAGAATGTCTTTAGAGTGTGAGTTATTTGCCTTTATAAACTTTACTATTGTCCTCAATATATAGGTATGTGAAAAACCTCATGGGAATCGCTTGCCTATGTGTGAGAGAGGATGTTGTTGGTAACATATCTGGTTGTTGATGAGTGTTTGTTTCTCTATTGTTTGTCCTCGAAAGCTTTCTGAATCGAATAACCCTTCCACGAGCTTCTAATTCTAACATAATATTTACATTTGTAATTTTCTCTCTCTAATACCTAAATATGATCAACTAATTGTTGACAACATCTTCCAATTCAGATTAACATTAGCGTGCCAATTCTAACGGGATTACTCTCCTCCTCTTCATCTACATTTATTTTATGGTTTTCCGCATCCTAGAGATTCTCAGACTCTTTAATATCCTTACTACAACTATCTACGACATCAGAGTTGTCATTGACCTTTATAAAATTTACACAAAGATGCCTCATGACTAAAGGAGACTTGTCAAATATTTATGGGTTTATCACTTTAGTTTGCAATGAGGCATCACTTATATCATCCATACTCGACAAGTCTATGAAGGGAATTTTTTAGTTTCTTATATTGACCATGGATAGAAATATGGAAACAATCATAAGGATAGAGAAAAGAATGTTACCATGAGAAAATGTAGAGTTCAAGTAGAGGACACAAGAACAAAATTACCAAAATCTTAGAAACGATGCACGAATAAGGATGATGGATGAAATGAATAAGGAGACCACTTGTAAAAATAGACTTTAGTGAAAGGAATAAAGAAGAAAAACTTTAGTGCAAGAAAACCGAAAAGGGAAATTGGGGGAATTCTACCCATTTTATAGATAACCTGAGAACATATATCTATGACCATGAAATTAACAAAATGCCAAGAAACGCGATCAATGGTCAAATATAAGCCTAAATTCCATAACAACACCCGAGTACACTTAAGTGATGTAGCGGTGTTGCCATCCTTATTATAGGAGCCTAGGGTCACATGGATACCTTTTTGTTGTAAAACGTTTCAGTTACAAGACTAATATTTAATGCACATGTTCCCGATGACACCTTTTCCCACTCAACACACCTCTGACCTCTTCCCTGATGTGAAGGTCTGCCAGGAAGACTTACAACAACATAGAAAAGTAGTTGAGAGGCTAGTCTAATTAATTTTGTCGTAATCCTAACTCCATGCCCAATAGTAAAAATTTAGGGAGGCAACTGTTTTAGGTCGCCAAATGACCACCTAATAAGACCAACCCAATACTAAAGGCAACCCATATTATTCTCATTCGTGCATGTTGAATATGTAAATCCTCACCATGAGACCGCAGTGTCAGGAGTTCATCTTAAGCCATTAGATCCTAAAGAAACAAACTATTTGTATTTCTTTGATATTTCAGTAACTAATACATGAAAGGTATTTGTAGAATACAAGAGACAAAACATTTTAAATGCTAATTCTAAATATGGTAGAAGACAACTAATTACTAATTATTAATAGCTAATTAATAATTATTATTTACAATGAATATGTTGATTTTGTACTATCTCTCTAATAACTTTTAACACTCCCACTTAAGTTGGAGAATGGATATCTATCATCCCCAACTTGCAAGTAAGATCTTAAAACCGCTCCAAGGGAAGTCCTTTGGTGAGCACATCAACTAACTAAAGTCCTGATGGGAAGTAGTGTTTAGAAATAAGACCATTACCCAATTTATCTTTGATGAAGTGTCAGTCTATCTCTATATGCTTTTTTCTATCGTGTTGGACCAGATTATGAGCAATACTAATGACAGACTTATTATCGCAGAAAAGTATCATAGGAGCTTCATACTTTATTTTCAAGTCATCTAGAATGATCTTCATCCACAACAGTTCACAAACTCCTTGAGACATGGCTCTAAACTCTGCCTCTGCACTTGATCTGGAAACTACATTATGTTTTTTGCTCCTCCATGTCACTAAATTTCCACCTAGGAACATACAATATCCAGTGGTGGATCTCCTGTCAACAATTGGCCTTGCATAATCCGCATCAATATAAACCTCCACAGATAACTGCTCACTTTTCTTGAAAAGTAGTCCTCTTCCTGGGCTCATCTTTAGATACTCTGAGATTCTATCCACTGCCTGTAAGTGCCTCTCGCGTGGGTCATGCATGAATTGACTGACAACACTAATCAGATAAGCTATGTCAAGCCTGCTGTGAGATAGATAAATGAGCTTTCCCACAAGTCTCTAATATTGAGGTTTATCAACCCTTGGGCTTTCCTCATCACTCCCAACATTGTGGTTTTGCTCTATAGGCACTCTGGTGGATTTACAACCCAACTTGCCAGTCTCTTTGAGAAGGTCACAAACATATTTTCTCTGAGAAATGAAAATGCCTTATTTTGAGTATGCTACCTCCATACCTAAGAAATATTTCAACTTTCCAAGGTCCTTCATTTCAAACTGAGCTGCCAACTCCTTCCTCAAATTCTTCTTCTCAAATTCATCATTACCTGCTATGATCATATCGTCTACGAAGACTAACAAAAGAGTGAGTTTACCATTTTGAGCATGCTTTATAAAGAGAGTATGATCACCTTGGCTTTGTTTATAAACCAAGGACACCATAACATGAGTGAGCCTCCCAAACCAAGCCCGGGGTGATTGCTTGAGCCCATATATGACCTTCTTTAACCTGCAAACCTTATTACTTCCTAAAGTAGGGTCATATCCGGGTGGGATCTCCATATACACCTCTTCCTCCAAATCTCCATGCAATAAAGCATTTTTCACATCAAACTGTTGCAACTCCCAATCAAAGTGAGCTGCCAAGGAAAGAATGATTCTTACAGTGTTCATACTTTCTACTGGAGCAAATGTCTCTTCATAATCAATTCCATAGGTCAGGGTGTATCCCTTTGCAACTAGCCTCGCCTTATATTTGTCAAGTGTGCCGTCAGATCAGTATTTTACCGTATATATCCACCTGCAGCCTACTGGCATCTTGTCATTTGGCTTCTCAATAATCTCTCACGTCCCATTTTTCTCTAGTGCATGCATCTATTCATTCATGGCTTGAATCCAATTCTTATCCTTTAATGCTTCTTGTACTGATGCAGGGACTCTAATAGATTCAATAGCTGAAATAAAACTCTGATGATGAATAGAAAGCTTTTTAGTAGACACAAACTGAGATATAGGGTATTTGGTACAAGATCTTTTTCTTTTCTCAAAGCAATAGGTAGGTCATCAAGGTTTGGCTCACAAGAATTACTAGGACCAGGGTTAGGAACACTTACCTCAGGTTCAAACGATTGGACTTATTGTGGCAGAACGAGTTTACCTTTCCACCTTTTTCGCTGGACCTGTAACTTGTATCTGTCAACATTATTATGCACCGAGATTGGTACATCACCATCTTCATTAGGCATCAAGGGCTCATGTATTACATGAATATCAAGAAGAACAGACAACTCAGGAGACATCTCCGGGTCTTGTATTAGAGGAATAACAGGAAGAACTGATAACTCAGAAGACGGTTCTGAACCTTGTATTAGAGGAATAACAGGAAGAACAGACAACTCAAGAGACAGCTCTGGGTCTTGTATTATAGGAAACTCAGGAAACTCAACTTCTTGATTATTCTCCCACTGAAGTTGAGGATTGGGATAAAAAGACTCAGATTCCTGAAAAGTAATATCCATATATATATAGACACGACGACTAGGAGGATGATAACACTTGCGCCCCTTTTATTTGAAGAATATCCTATGAAGATACATTTAATAGTCCGAGGATGTAACTTACCCCGATGAGGACCATGAACATAGAAAAGGCAGAACAACCAACGACACAATTCTGAAGACTTGACATAATGGGCACGTACGGAAAGAATTGAGTCAGGAACTGCACAAGACTAACACCAGATAACACCCTAGAAGGTAACCTATTGATTAAATAAGCAGAGGTCAAGACAACTTCACCCCAATAAAATTTAGGAATATTCATTTGAAAACGCAATGCTCGGGTGATTTCAAGAAGATGACACTTTTTCCTTTCAGCAACCCCATTTTGTTGTGGAGTGTCAACACATGTCAACTCATGAACAACACCGTTAGTTTTGAGAAATTTGTGAAAAATTTGGTTTACATACTGTAATACGGTGAACTGACTTTGTAGGATTTTTGTATCCAAATGTGCGGATAGCAAGAGTCGCCACCGACTTTTATTTTTATCCAATTAAGGGAAGGTAAAAGTAACAGAAAAAGACCTTCGTTAGATTCTGAGTTCGGGAGAATGGTTATGAAAAGGGAAGGTATTAGCACCCCTTTCCATCCGTAGTTATCTACGGGCTCTTAGTTGCTCTAGATCACTTTTTAAAATTGCTTTCTGTGTGTTTGACAAAGATGTTTTGAAAAAAGGCATTTCGCTTTGACTTTGTAATGACTCATGTAGGAGTGTATACAAAGTGTTCGGAAATGTTTCGTTTTGAAAAGAGTTTGAATTTTGAAAAGGTGTGAGGTGTGAAAAGTATTTGATAGAGCAAGCAACTAGGAGACTTATTACCCACTCGAATTTGGTCGTTTTCGTACTTCTACATTCCTTTAGAATAGCGCTAGCCATACCATTAGTTAGTAGGTAGCTCCATTCGTTGGATGTAAGCGGGACATTCGAAGGGACGTCAGATGGTCATAGAAGGCAACTTGTAGGAAGTATCCTAACACATTCGAAGGGACTATCATCATTTTTCGTAGGCGACAATCGAGGGTCAAGATCATGTATTCAGAAGCGACATCGTGGGTCTTATGATCTTTGTATCGAAGGGACTATGATGATTTGTTTGGAAGGCAACGGTGCTAGAATACCTCTACGTTCGAGGGACATGACCATTTTGAATCGAAAGGCAACGGGAGAGAATTACCCTAAGGGGTGCATGTGTGAAAGAAGTGTGTTGATTTCAGAATATGTTATCTTGAAATTAATGGGCTATGTTCGTTATTAGTCTTGCCATACACGCCTAATTACTAGCAATTGATAAGGTGCGGAAAGTAAAATGCGGAATGTAAAAGCGGAAATGTAAAGGTGCGGAAAGATAAACCTACGTTATTACATGGCTTTGGGGCAGATACATAATTAAAATGCGGAAAATAAAGTCCTAATTAAAACTATTACAACCCATATGCAATTACATTATTGAAAATTGAAAGTAAAAACGGAAGAATCGTCTGAATCGGATGAACCTGTGAAACAAACGGAAAATCGGAAAATATGATGAAATCGAAATAAGAGGAAATGTTAGAAAAAATGCAATGTTTTATATGAGAAAATTATTATATGCTGGAAATAAGATAAATATACTACAATATTTTTTTGGGATTTTTTAGATGCATTTTAGTAATTAAAAACTAATTTACAATGATTTAAATGCTAAAATAAAAATAAAAATAAATATGCATGCAAAAAGATATTTTTAAATTTATTAAATTAAATAAAGATTTTCATAATATAAATGCAAAAAGAAAATTAATTTTTGATGATTTTTAAATGCAGAAATAGAATATGGAAATTAATTAAAAACAATGCAAATATTAAAATAAATTGGAAAATAGAAAAATATGAAAAGTTTGAAGTTTGGAAAATAAAAAGGAAGAACCGGTGCAAGCAGGATTCGAACTGATGTCCTTTGAGAGTATCCACGCATAGCAAACGCTTTAACCACTGAGCCACATGACACTTGGTGTTTGAATGGTTGAAAACAATAGCATAAGAGTGATGACGCGTCCTGGATTGAGTTTGAAACACAGTCAGCGTGCGTGGACCCCAGTCAGCGCGAAGGAACGAATCAACGCAAGCCATTATGCCACGCCAGCCCGTGCCGGAGTCAGCCAGGTCAACGACGCCGGAGCCCTAGCTCCGGTCGTCTTCTCCGGCGACTATGATTTTAGAACCTGCAAAACACGAAATTTCAAAGCAAAAGAAAGGTCCTGTCCACCTATTTCGACCCTTCCGAATTCAATGGAAGCATCAGTTTCGACTGAATCGGCCTGTACAGGCTGGTTCGAAGCTTCTCAAGTTTCTAACCCTAACAATGGCTAACCAGTTTTCCCACGTTCAAGCTCACATGTAATGGTTCAAACATGATCAGATATGCATCCTGAATTCAAATAAACACACAAAAATTGTTAGCAATGCATGTATTTATAAATTCGATTTCATGAAAAATACCCAATCGGAATTGATGTAGAGCCCGATTCTGGATGGATTGGCTTCGAGCAAGAGTTGATTCTGAATCCTGGGAACCTCCTGAGCACGATGGAATGGCTGGAAGAGGTTGGGAAAGGCTGGAATTTGAAATTCGAATTTCAAGTTTCTTGGAAAAAATTTGCAAGAGTTTGGGTGGTTTTTAGGGTTAGGGTTTTCTCCTCCGGCTTGTGTGTATTGCTTGATATTTATAGGAGGTTTTGGAAGAGAAAAAACAAAGAAAAAAGATTGGAAATTGAATGTGCAAATATTTTCCAATAAATAAAATCAATTTTCTTTAAAATCTTGATTTCTTCTTTCCATATGCAAGCTATCACGATTTGGCAAGAATGGTGGGCTTTCTTGGTCATTAAGAAAGATATAAATCCAACTTATTTGAAAAAGAAACTTAATTTTCATATTTTACATAATTTATTTTTGAATTAAATGTTATAAAATTCAAATATAAATCATGAAAATAGAAAATCACCAATGCCAAGCATTTATGGGTCAAAAATTATGTCATGAACAAGTTTGGATCAAAAGATTATAGGCCCATTTGGAAAAATTTGCATTTTGACCAAAATGTCCTTTTGTGCAATTGTCCAAAATTGCCCAACTTCTGAATAGTGTATCTTGCTCAATTTTCCACATTTTTGAGTGTTCTTGGACTTTTTGGAAAGCTCTAAGAGTTCTCTAAACAATGTCTTTGGTTTCATCTCAATTGGAGTTACCATGCTCAATATATCTTCAAATCAAAAAGTTGACTTTTTGTTGACTTTGAAAATGACCTGTAATGTTTTGAGCTATACCTCTCAAATGAAGCATTTTTTGGAAATTCTTGTGAGACATGAAGTTGTAGATAGGGGTGTGCAAAAAAACCAAAAACCAAAAACCAAATTAGTATCCATATTAGTCCAAATTTTAAAACCCAGCCCAATATTACATTTTAGCACTGGTGGCCCATTAATAAAAACAAAAAATCCAATAACCAAATTCCAATTTGGATCATTATTGGTTATTGATTTGAACCATCCTCTTCTCTCTCGCTTTCCATTCACTCGTCTCCTACAAACCCTTTTCCTTCCTCCTTCCTAATAAAGAACTCACCATTTCCTTCCATTCACCACAAACCCCTTTCATCTTTCCGTCGAATTCCATGGCTTCACCACTTTAATCAAGGCAACATTTCGAAGCTTCAACCTATTTCGGTAATCTTAATTTTACTTGCTTGCCTTATGTTTGTTCATGTTAAGCAACTGTAATTTCGAGTTGTAGAGGTGATTGATAAATAATGTTATTTGTTTGCTACAATCATCTTCATGGATTAGTTGCTTCGAATCGATTTTGCAAACAATAAGTGGTTTGGCTTTGTGTTTACTATTGCTTAGTTTAGAATGTTCAAGTATGTTTTGTTGTGTGACAGTGAGATTATGGTTTGGTTTTGGATTTTAGTATTGGAAATGGATGGTTGGATTAGATTTTGTGTGTGTTGGATAAGGTAGTAAGGGCAATAATCACTTTTCAATGACACTCAAAGGAGGTGAGCAATGCTTTATTGGGTCTTAACCGTCACTCCAATGCAACACTACAGGCCTTCTTGCCAACACTACCAATGGATGGTTTGGTTGTCAATGGGCATGTCATAAATGGTAGCCGATAGATGTGACAAGCAATGGATCCGCAACGTTGTTTTCGATACGTGTTTATTGGTCTTGAGCTTGAAATTGTTGACAAAGAGCAGAGTGTCGATTCTAGCAAAGTAGATGTGACAGCAAGGAATCTATTGAAGCTGTGGTTGTTTTTGCGACCATTGCGGAGGTGAGCTCGAGATTGTTGGCAAAGAGCATGTTATAGATTCTAGCAAGGTAGATGTGACAAACAAGGAATTTGTTGAAGTCCTTGTTTCGATGACCATTGTACCAAGGTGAGCTCAAGATTGTTGACAAAGAGCATGTTATAGATTCTAGCAAAGTAGATGTTACAAACAAGGAATCAGTCGCCGTTGTTTCGATGACCATTGTATCAAGACGGGCTCGAGATCGTTGACCAAGGGCATGACATAGACTCTAGCAAGGTAGATGTGATAGACAAGGAATCTGTTGAAGCTGTGGTTGTTTCTGATGACCAATGTGCAGTAGGTGAGCTTGAGAGGGTTGACCAAGGGTATGACATTGATGGTAGAAGCCAAAAACACTTTAGAAGTTTCATTATGTTGGGTTTTAAGTAGAAGTAGGGTTTTTGGTTATTGCAAAACAATTGATAACCTTCAATTTTCAAACTTCCAGTTTCCCTGGCTTCTGGTCAGACTATTGATAACCATGTGCTTCCCTGCTTCCTACCTATTTATAATCTGATCTACAATTCTATCACTTAGTTCTGGACATACATTTTTTTACTTGCTTTATGACCATGGTTCATGTACATATGAGACTTGTTCTAAATTGTGTTAAATGATTAGCAGACTATTGGAAAAGTGATTATTGTCCATGTTAATGTCTCAATTATGAAGTTTGTTATTTCTGTATTATTTTTCAAGCAGATTTTTTGATAACTTTGCTAGCTTCATATATGTGGTTGCTTGTATTTTTCAATGAAGGGAGTTGTTGCTTGTATTTTTCTAATTTGTTTTCCTATTTTGAACAGAATCAAGATGACTAATGTTGGCGCAACTTATGCGACATCCGAGAATACGGTTTCAACCCCTCCACCTAGCTTTTCTAATGAAATGCCGCCTCCTCACACTAAGAAGCGAAAGAATCGTTCAGAGGCTTGGAATCATTTCATTGTATCATCAGAAGAAGAACAAAAAGCTTCGTGCAAATACTGTGGCACGAAAATTAAGTATAGTAATGGAACTAGTTCAATGCATGCTCATTTATCGAGATGCGTTGTTTACAAGAGGCAAAAAACATCATCTTCTATGACAAGTGGTGAAGAACATGTTGGCTCTCCTTTAATTGCCAAGTTTGACCAAGAAGCTATTCAAGAGCAATGGTTAAGATGTTCATTAACATGGAGATTCCTTTCGAAGGTCGAACATGAGTCTTTTCATGAGTTTATGAGTCTCGCTTCACCAAGATTTCAGATTTGTTCGCGCACAACATTGGCACGTGATGTCTTGAAACTATGGGACACAGAAAGAACGATTTTGAAAAACTTTATATCTCTGAATTGTCGAAGAGTTTGTCTCACCACTGATATGTGGACTTCTTGTCAAAAGTTGAGCTATATGTGTGTGACGGCCCATTTCATTGATAATAATTGGCACTTACAGAAGAAGATCTTAAATTTTTGTCAAGTCACAAGTCATACAGGGGATGCTATTTGTGAAACGATGGAGATGTGTTTGAATAGTTGGGGTTTAAATCGCGTGCTTAGTTTGACGGTTGATAACGCTTCATCAAACGATGTTGGGGTTGAACGTCTCAAGAGAAGGCTTTTGTCTAAGAATAGTTTAGTTATGAGCGGAAACCATTTTCATATGAGGTGTTGCGCACACGTATTGAATTTAATTGTGAAAGAAGGTTTAAAAGACATTGATGATTCAGTTTATAGAGTTCGTCATGCAGTTTGGTATGCTAGATCTTCTCCCGCGAGGCTTGCTAAATTCAAGGGATGTATTGATGAGGAGAACATGGACTATAAAGGTTTAGTTTCTCTAGATGTTGAGACTCGTTGGAATTCGACTTACTTGATGTTAGTATCTGCTTCAAAACATGAAAGAACCTTTGAAGAATTAGGTTTTCGTAATAAAAGGTATGCGATTTCCAGCTTATTTAGTATTCTGATTTTCTTTGAAAGTGTACCAGCTTATTTAGTATTGATGGTTTGAATTAGAATACTAAGAATAGTCGATGTATTAACCAAACATGGAAGAATTAAGAAAGCAGTTGATTAAAACGAAAGCATTATATGCCATTGATGTAGAGACACTAAAGCTAATATATCAGCTTTTGTAAATTTGCATACAGGTTACAGCCACATCCTTAAAATTGCATATATCAACTATTAATTAATGAGTATAGTATGTCATCATTTCTTAGAGTTAGCTATTTTCTGAATTATGAGTAAAAACTTGTGAGAATTGTGAGAGAATACAGTTTGTCTATCCTGTATCTGGTTGTGCAGGATCTTTTCCTGACTAGGTAGTTCATTCTGTTTTCAGTTTGTTGATGTTGGCTCAGCCAATAAATTGAGATCTCTTGTATCAATAAATAGTGATAGTTCAGATTGTCTGTGAATCAAACAGTGGTAAATTAAAAGATAAATAATATGACACAGTTTAGTATCATAACTGCTTACCATAGACTTGCTGAACTGCAAATAAAGTTTATGGATACATGTTTCTTCTTGAATTGATGTTGAACATTTTATGTTGTGCTAGGTATGTGAATGAGTTGACAAAAAAGGGAAAAGGTGTCCCGACGAAAGACGATTGGAATCATATCAACTTAATCATTCCATTCTTGAAGTTGTTTTATGATGCTACTGTACATATATC
Organism: Vicia sativa; assembly: GCA_021764765.1. Lineage (NCBI taxonomy): Eukaryota > Viridiplantae > Streptophyta > Magnoliopsida > Fabales > Fabaceae > Vicia > Vicia sativa. The sequence continues at coordinate 96,143,236 of CM038797.1, read as the reverse complement.
AGGGTCTTCATACTTGACAAGCAATATTTACATGTTTGAAGTCCTGGGTATTGGAAAGAGCATTGTGGATATGTGTGCGTCTGAAGATGCACATCTACGTTCAGCAGCTCAAAAGATGAAGAAGAAGTATGATAAGTATTGGGGATCTCACAAGAAGCTTAATATGATGTTGTTGATTGCTCTAGCTTTTGATCCTAGACGCAAGGTTAAATTGGTTGATTGGATGGTGCGACGATATTATAATAAGGTTGATGCTGATGCCTTGAAAGAAACCTTAGAGTCTTGTTTGAAATCTATATATGAGGAATATTGTGTTGGCTTTATGCCTCCTCAAGGTAATTTAAATGAGTCGCAAGAGTTTTTGGTAGTGTTAGCCATCCGTATGGAACTGCCGAGTTTTATCTTTCAGAAGGGTGTGACAATGCAGATAATGAATTAACTACTTATCTTGGGGAGAGTTTAGAGCGTAACATGGAGATAAATGTCTTAGAGTGGTGGAAAGTAAATTCAAACATTGCAAGAGATGTACTTGCTATACCAATAATCGCATTTCTGTTCATTAACACCGTGATGCACTCAAGATTGGCTCAAAGGAACATCTTCATCATTGATTACAAATGAAGATTTTGATATTCTTGAGAGATTTGAGCAAGGTATGATAACTAAGTATATTCTCTAATGTATTATTATTTATTTATTATACTTGAGGCATAATGAAATGTATTTATATATTCGTAGAATTACTTTATACGGAAGATGGTGCTAGTTGTTCAACCTCTTCAACCTGTTGCATTCAAGATGACTTAACGGTAAAGAATTCTAAAGTTTTATATATGAATTTTCCTTCCATTCTTGAGCTATAGTTTCTGAACATACTGGATTATTTAGAAATAAATGATTAGTCTTTTGATCTAAGTGCTTGTTGACAATTCACTACTCATATTGGATTCTATTCGATTAAGAGAATGAACTGATTAGTCTTTTGATGAATACTGTAATGTGACCTAAAAAATCTATGAATGTCTTATGCAAACTCTAAGCATGAATTATGGTTATCTTGACTTGATGACACCAAGAAGACACGTGTAAGGTTGACTCCAGATTACGATGGATGCATTGGATGTAGCAGTTAATTTTATTTATTTATGACTATTTGGTTTCGCACAATATTGACAGTGTATTTATTTACGATGGATGCATTGGATGTAGCAGTTAATTTTATTTATTTATGACTATTTGGTTCCGCATAATATTGATTGTATTTATTTACGATGGATGCATTGGATGTAGATTAATTTTATTTATTTATGACTATTTGGTTCCGCACACTATTGACAGTGTATTTATTTACGATGGATGCATTGGATGTAGCAGTTAATTTTATTTATTTATGACTATTTGGTTCCGCACAATATTGACAGTGTATTTATTTACGATGGATGCATTGGATGTAGCAGTTAAATTTTGAGAAATGATCAATTTTTTTTTTTAAATTATTGTTTTTAACATAAAATAATTTTAGAATTTTTTAAATAAAAAAAATATTTATAAAACTTTATTTTTGATATAAAACTTTATTTTTAAAATTGATCTTTTTATAAAATTGGTTTTAAAATTGATTTTTTTTTTTATAAAACTGGTTTTGAAACTGGTTTTATTTATAAAACTGGTTTTGAAATTGATTTTTTTAAAAAAATTAAAAATTGATTTTTAGAAAAACTGGTTTAAAATTGGTTTTTTTTTTAAAACTGGTTTATGTGAGAAACCAGTTCAAAACCGAACCGATCCACATATAAACCGGTTTTAAAAATATAAACTGGTTTTAATGAAGTAGTTTTAAAATCCAAACCAAACCATATATATGGTTCAATTTGGTTTGGTTATTGATCCATGCACACCCCTAGTTGTAGAGAATTGAATTTCCTTCAAAATGAGCTTTGGTGGGAAAATTTCTGAGAAAGTATGAGAAAGTTATGATCAGTCAAAGTTCAGTTGACTTTTCACCTAGAAACCCTAATTTAGAAAGTTTGACTTTTGAGCAAATCTTGAGTTTTCTTGATGAATCATGATCAACCCTTGATCAAATGATGAATGTAACTTCAAAATGAGGATGTTGACCAAAAATTATGAAGTTTGACTGTATGTTGACCACAGTTGACTTTTGTCAATCAACCGATTTTCAACCATCCGAGCAATTTCGAGGAAACTTGACTTGTGAAGCTTGAAACTTGACATGGAGAATATTTGAAGCATATGAGGAGGCATGAAGGCCATTGGAGATGTTGGAAGTTCATCTTGACTTGAGAGATACCAAACCCTAGTTTGGGTTGATTGTCTAGGAGAGAGTTTGTCTGATCAACTCTTGAGGAATCCTTGAGTATGGATGTATGAAATCTCTTGAGTAGATGGAGGGTAAATTTTGGGGTATGACAGCTGCCCCTGTTCAATCTTCTTTTACTGGAGGGTTAGATTGACACGCTTGTCTTTCGTGACCTGGAGGTAGAAGATGATTGAACACTCGAGTACACCTGAAAATTTGCACTCGCTGTTGGTGGATGATGCGGGAATGGGCTTACAGATGCCATTTGGAGAAGCTGGATACTTCGCTGGAAGGTGAGTTGTACGCTAGACTCGAGAATGTCGATAGGAGAATTGACGGAGATGGGCTTAAGATGCCATCTGGAAAGATCGATGCTGGGGAGTGAGCCGTACGCTAGGCTCTGTAGTCATTTCTGGAAGGAGCATGGAGATGGGCTTAAGGTGCCATCCGGAGGGAGTCGTACGTTAGACTTCGTGCTCATATTTGAATGAAGTTATTGGTTTGTATTGATTTTTAACCATATATGCAGCATTCTGAAAGTGGAGAAATGTTGATAAATGGTCGGAGATGGGCTTAAGATGCCATCCAAGGCAACTGAGTCGTACGCTAGACTCTATAGTTGCTGTTGATAATAGGGAATAAGAATAAATCTTTGTGCTGATTACTCTGAGGGAGATTGTAGTTGGCAAAAATGTGGATAGCTTCCCTGTTGTGCATCGGGTGTTGATCCATTACCTGTTATCGGAGGATAACCGAGGCGGTCTTCGGATAGTTTTCCGTCGATCCGGGGCTTAATCCTGGACCAGTCGTCGGAGGACAACCAAGGGCGGTCTTTCAGATAGTTTTCCCGTTGATTCGGGGCTTAATCCTGGACCAGTCGTCGGAGGACAACCAAGGGCGGTCTTTCAGATAGTTTTCCGTCGATTCGGGGCTTAATCGACTGTTTGCGTCATAAGTGGATACTGTTTTGGAGAAAACAAGAGAAACTTTGATGTAATGGTTAGTTTTATGCAAAGTATGATGCATGATATGAATGACGATGCATGAATTATGACTTTATGAGAAATGTATGAATGATAGATGTTGTGGTATTTCAAAACATATCCATCTTGAAGAAGATGCGGATGCTCTGTTTGAAGATTTCTGACTGCTGCTTGGGGAATTGAGTAGGTGAGAACCCGCTTTTGAAGGAGAAGAAAGATACCCTGGATTCCTCCGATGCACTATCTGACCAAGTCTTGGGCCTAGATATTGTTGAGGACGGTAGAGATTGAGAAACTCGTTGTTGGAGATCTCATATATAGACCCTGCTGAGGAGAATCTGGAAGGCGATCCGTTGGGGACCTTGTATGTAGATCCTGCTGAGGAAATTTAGGAGGCGCTCTACTGGGGATTCAGAGTGTAGATCTCGCTGGAGAGCATTTGATAGTTGCTGGGAGACCGGGCTGGAAGAGTCAGGATCCCGTTGTAATCTCTGGCTGGGGAATGAAGATGTAGGTTCCTCCGATGCACTATCTGACCAAGTCTTGGGTCTGGATACTGCCGCTGGGGAAAAAGGAACGGACTGAGAGATACCCGCTGGGGATAAATACCTTGACTGGGGGTGAGGTGTTACTGCTTGGAGACCGATGTAACATTGCTTAGTTGAGTGGAATTGCGGCTCGTGGATTCCCTTTTGCTCTGCTGGGGAAGTTGTGTTGTGAGTGACACCTTTGCAAGGGTCATGCTCTGTGGGGGGAATGCTTTGGTGACTTTCGTCGTCGTCCCAATTCCTGGAGCCTGTAGTAAGTACTTTTTGTATGTTTGTGATTAGATTCTTATTGTCAAATGCGTATAGTCATTCAAAGCAAACGTTGGACTTATTGCAAATAACAACAACAGAAATTGTAAAGAGAAAGAAGTTTGCGTTTATTTGAAAGGTGGCGTATGGCCAAGTAGTTTGTACACAAGAAAGGTAAAAAGCTATGCGGAAACAATCTCGTTAAGTTCCAACTATGCTAGTACTCATATATTTCGACTATCTCATCTCCTTGCTGTCAGTAGAAAGTGAGTAGATTGATCTTCGCCATTTGAATCTTGAATGCTTGATAGTAGTCGAAGCGGGTGATCCGGAAGAGATATCGTACGCTTGAATCTAACTTTTGCCTAGACCGCCTTTCGGGTTTTCACCTACCGATACCCTTTTGCCCAAGCCTCCTTTCGGTTTTCGACTTGCGGTGTACATGTTTTGTATATATCCTTTATTTTTGCCCGAACCTTTTGGTTCGCCAGGATGCCCTTATTTTTGCCTAGGCCAGTCGACCTAGCGGGTCTCTTTTATGCGTAGTATTTTTTGACTATGTCTGCGTTCACATGGTGTGGGAAGTCTTCATCATCCATGGTGCTAAGTATCATAGCTCCGCCGGAAAATACTGTCTTGACTACAAACGGTCCCTCGTAGGTGGGAGTCCATTTGCCCCTGGGATTACCTTGTGGGAGAATGATGCGCTTGACTACTAGGTCACCAACTTGGTAGACTTGGTGTTTGACCTTCTTGTTAAATGCTCTGATCATTCGTTTCTGATAGATCTGTCCATGGCAGATGGACGCGAGTCGTTTCTCATCGATCAAGTTAATCTGGTCAAGGCGAGTCTGGATCCAATCGTCTTCGCCTAACTCTGCCTCTTGGAGGACTCTGGTTGAGGGTATCTGAACCTCGATAGGTAAGACGGCTTCCATACCGTATACAAGAGAAAAGGGGGTTGCCCCTGTTGATGTTCGTGCTGTAGTACGATAACCATGAAGAGCAAATGGTAACATTTCATGCCAATATTTGTAAGTCACAGTCATCTTCTGTATAATCTTCTTGATGTTTTTGTTGGCGGCTTCCATTGCGCCATTCATCTTAGGCCAATAAGGAGAAGAATTGTGATGCTTGATCTTGAACTGCGTGCAGAGTTCGGTGATCATCTTGTTGTTGAGATTGGAACCGTTATCTGTGATAATCCTTTCGGGAGTGCCATACCGACAGATAAGATTTATGTTTGATGAATCGAGCCATAACATTCTTGGTAACAGATGCATACGAGGCTGCTTCTACCCACTTGGTAAAGTAATCAATTGCCACAAGGATGAAACGATGTCCATTGGAAGTCGTGGTCTTAATCTCTCCGATCATGTCAATGCCCCACATTGCAAAAGGCCAAGGAGAAGTTAAAACATTCAGAGGTACTGGAGATACGTGTACTTTGTCGGCGTAAATCTGGCACTTGTGACAAGATCGAGCATAGCGGTGACAATCAGCTTCCGTGGTGGACCAATAGTAACCTGTTCTCAAAATCTTCTTAGCCATGGTGTGTCCACTGGAGTGGGTACCAAATGCGCCTTCGTGTAACTCTTCCATGATACGCATTCTGTTTTCGGTCTACAATGGAGTAAACACAAGTCGTGGTTGCGCTTGTATAAGATGTCGTTCTTTGAGGAAGAATTTGGATGCAAATCTTCTCATGAACTTCTTATCATTGATGATGCCCTGCGGGATATTCCGAGTCTCAAGATACCTCTTCACGTCATAGTACCAAGGTTTCTCTCTGCGTCAAGCTCACAACAATCTGTTGGTTCGTCGAACTTCTCAATGATGATCCGGGAGCCTCGTTGTCCCATCGACCTTGAACATAGACGACATAGTAGCTAATTGCCAACCGATTCTTCTCGTGGAATATGATTGAAAGTGATCTCTTCAAAGTAGGGAATCAAACTCGAACATGCTCGATATGGAATGAGATTCGGATGCTTCGTATCCCACTCGCCCTTAATCTGACTGATCACTAAAGCTGAGTCTCCATACACTTGTAAGAACTTGATTCTTAAGTCAATAGCAGCTTTAAGACCCATGATGCATGCTTCGTACTCGGCCATGTTGTTAGTGCAACTGAAACATAATCTGGCGGTGAAAGGCGTATGTCCGCCTGTAGGGGATGTAATGATGGCGCCAATGCCATTGCCAAGTGCGTTTGAGGCTCCATCAAAGACCATAGTCCATCGGGATCCTGGTTCAGGTCCTTCGTCTGGGCCTGGTTCTTCATAATCTGTAACTAGTAGAACATCCTCATCTAGAAATTCGAACTGCATAGACTGATAGTAATCTACGGCTTGATGAGCCAAATGATCGGCTACACACTTCCTTTGATCGCTTTCTGAGAAGTGTACTGGATGTCATATTCGGTCAAGATCATTTGCCATCTTGCAATTCTTCCGGAGAGAGCTGGTTTATCGGATCCATCTTGGAAATCAACAAGGTAGTGTGAGTCAACATATACTGTCTTAGTCGGCGAGCAAAGCCAAAGTGTTGCAAGTTTTCTCTCGTGAGTATCTTGTTTCACGATCGGTAAACTTTTGCTAAGGTAGTATATTGCATGCTCTTTTCGACCGGACTCGTCATGTTGCCCCAACACACACCCCATTGAGTTCTCTAACACCGCCAAGTACATGATAAGAGGTCTTCCTTCGGCAGCATCGGGATAGGAGGATTCGTAGGTACTCCTTGATTTTGTCAAAAGCGATCGGCAATCGTCATTCCATTCTACTACTTGATCTTTCTTTAGTAACTTGAAGATTGGCTCACAAGTAGCGATTAAGTGTGCAATGAATCGGCAATGTAGTTCAATCGCCCAAGAAACCTCGACTTCCTTCTCGGGAGCGGCATCTCTTGAATGGCTTTAACCTTGGCGGTCAACTTCAATACCTTTTTCATCGACAACAAACCCTAAGAGTTTTCGGATCGACTCCAAAGGTGCACTTGTTAGGATTGAGTCTCACTATACTTCTTCAATCATCAAATAGTTTACGCAAATGATCAAGATGTTCTTCTTGATCGTGATCGAGCTATCATGTCGTCGACGAGACCTCTATCTCGTGATGAATCATGTCATGAAATAATGTCACCATAGCACGATAAGTGGCCGCATTCTTCATCCGAACGACATAACCTTGTAGCGAAAGTGCCCCACCGTAACAAAAGTAGTCTTCTCCATGTCTTCAGGAGCCATTTTGATCTGATTGTAACCGGAGAAACCATCTATGAAGGAGAAAACCTTATGCTGAGCGGTGTTGTCAACCAGAACATCAATATGAGGAAGTGGAAAATCATCTTTCGGACTTGCTTTGTTCAGATCTCTGTAATCCACACACATTCGTACCTTGCCATCCTTCTTAGGTACGGGTACCACATTAGCAACCCAATGGGGATAAGAGGTGACAGCTAAGAAACCAGCGTTGAACTGCTTCATAACTTCGGCTTTAATTTTCTCTGACATCTCAGGACGCATACGACGAACCTTCTGTTTCACTGGGAGGAAACCTTCTTTTGTCGGCAATCGGTGTACCACGATATCAATGTCCAACCCTGGCATGTCTTCGTATGACCAAGCGAAAACCTCAATATAGTCTCGTAGCATCTGAACCAATCTTTCTTTAACACTGTTCTCAAGACCCGCTCCTATCTTGATCTCTTTTTCTTCGTCAAGACCCAAATTCACAACCTCAACTCTCGTATAACTCGTTCTTCTTCTGTAGCAGTCGGCAAGTTCTCCGGCACTTCACAATCTTCCTCACTTTCGTCTTCGGCTTGGTAGATCGGATTATCGAAGTCATATTTAGCACTAGCATAGTTATTAACGAGATTCGAGTAATTGTATCACGTGGGTGTGTGTAAGAAAACATAGCTTTTGAAGGGGTGATAAAAGAAAGAAAACAAACAATTGAATGCAAAAGTCCAACGAATTTATTGAATGAAAATACGCAAACGACGGATAAATAACCTCGCAAACGAGCCATGATGCCCGGCAAGGCACTAGGCTTTCAAAGTTTATTGTTCAAAACATAAAGAAATACGAAAAGCAAAACAAAACAAGAGCAATTACTTCCTGACTGAAAGGAGATTGCGAGATCTTCTATAGCATGGATTAGGAAGGACACGTTCGCGCGTATCATCTTCGACCCTTGATGGTGAAGAAGTCTTATCAAATTTGAAAGGAAGATCGGAGCGACCCCAAATAGTACTCTTTCCTTCTTCAACTTGAGCATCTTTCAATGAGGCCATCCTAGGCGGAACTTTAGCATCTTCGGAGTGTGGAGAATCATGTATGACTCTGGAATTGTTTCAAAAGCTTGACAGGAGTCTCAAGAATTCACCCTCCATCTCGAGATAGCGGAATGACGTAGATGATTGACCATATATTCTTCTTCACCACATCTGTAACAACCTTCCCTTTCACCGGTATTTCATAAGGTAGAGGTAAAGCCGCCCCATGTATCCAAGGCCCAAGTAGGCAAGAATAAGTGGACGGATGTCCATGACAAAGAAAGTGGAATCAAAAGTCGGGAACCGACTTTAACAGGAGTGAGCTCTCCAAGCACCGCTCGCTTAGAACCATCAAAAGCTCTCACGATAATGTCACTGGGTCTCAGAACCAACCCTTCGACATCAAGCCGATCAAAAGCAGTCTTCGGTAGGATATTCAGAGCAAAACCGGTGTCAACCAAAACATGAGACAGGGTAGTACCCTTGCATTCAACAGAGATGTGCAAGGCTTTGTTATGTTTCTTTCCGGCAGGAGTCAAATCAGCATCAGAGAAGCCTAGGCCGTTGTTGGCAGCCAGGCTAGCAATACAAACTTCGAATCGATCTGGTAGTGTCTTGCGGCACATGAGCATTCTTCAGAAACTTCACCAAGGCATTAGCATGAGCCTCGGAGCACAAGAGCAAAGCGAGCATGGAAATCTTGGACGGAGTCTGTCCTAACTGTTCCACAACATTGTAATCACTCTTCTTGATGATCTTTAGAATTTCCTCCATTTCTTGTTTGGAGGTGTCTTGATAACTTCCTTTGGTACTCGGTTGAGCGGGATGAGCCACCGATTCTTTCCTCTAGCGGGATATTGGTGGAGTAGACGGAATGCGAGTGGAGTCGCAGTGTCTTTGGAGGAGAGATCTCGAGAGAATACCCTTCCGTTCGTCACCCATGGATCCGTGATGTTGTCGATGTCAGGAACAGAAGCTCCAATGGTAAGATCTTCAATGGTCAGAGGGTCTTGCTTGACGCCATGATAGTAAACATCAGCTCCATAATTCCAAGGGATAGCCTTGTCAAAGGAATATGGCACTGGTCTTGGAGAAGTGATAATGAGAGGCGCCACTCTAGGCACAGGATCAGCAGAGGAAATCCTTATTGTGTTAACATCAGCATAATCTTCTGGGAAATCATCACCCCATCCGATCGCCTTAACATCTTCAATAGGAATCTTGTAACTATCAGGGACAGTGTACTTCATCATGTAATCGTACTTTCCACTTGGCTGCCCCAAGGTATCCCACACAGATGGTACAGTTTCGTTCGCATTGTCAATCTTCAACTTAGACATTTCTTCACACAACTTCGCATGTGGTTTCGAAATATCTCACGGTTATCCATCATGCATCGAACACGTCTTCTCAACCAAGCACAACCATCAGTGGATGGGCACCAACGACAGTTCTCTGGGCATCCTGGGTTGACACCGCTTGCAATGATTCTTCTTATATCATCGAGGAATGGTCAAGTCATCTATGTTGAAAACATAAGTATCGTCACCAACAAAGATTGGAACTCTTGTCATGGTTAGGCATAGGCGCGTTGATCACATTCGGAGTCTCAACAGGAGGATCAAACTCAATCTTCTTAGCTTCAATCATATCTTGAATCTTGTTCTTTAGAGCCCAACAATTGTCAGTGTCGTGCCCTGGGCTATTGGAATGGTAAGCACACTTAGCATTAGGATTGTACTTCGGAGAGGAAGTGTTGACATTCTGAGGAGGATCCCTCAAGGTTATCAGCTCTGCGTTAAACATGTGTTGCAAGGCTTGCGACAAAGGCATGTTGATCTTCGAACTGTCTCGGGCGCGTTCGCTACGCGTTGTCTCGCCGAGGTTGTCTTGATGTAGGATTGGAGATCACAACCGCCCCACAGATTGAGCGGTCGGTCTTGGCTCGGCTTTTCTGACCATACACGGCATTAGCTTCTTTCTTAGCACCAAAAGATCTCTTCGCAGCATTTGATGATGACTCTACATGAATCTTTCCACTCTTGATACCAGCTTCAATACGCCTTTGTCAATATCACTCGGTGAATCCGGCTAAAGAATTTCCAATCGATGATTGAAGAATGGGCTGTCGGTGTTCCCATGAACATATCAACCAACTCCCTATTGGACAAGGGTGGTTGAACTCACTGCTAGATCTCTCCATTTTCGAGCATACTCCTTGAACTTCTCGTCACGACCCATAGACATGCTTTGTAGTTGCATGCGAGTGGGTGTCAATTCAAAGATTGTACTCATATGTCAGAAAGCATCACCAAATCACTCCAAGTACGGATACGGTCATTCTCTAGCGATAGTACCATTCCAACGGGTTCGGACAAACTCTCTTGAAAATAGTGCATCCACACTTTCATCATCGGTGTGGGGATTGATTTTACGGACATAGGACTTCAAATGCACTTTGGGCAAGACATGCCATCATATTTGGCAAAAGTGGGAACTTTGAACTTGGGAGGAATCACAACACCAGGGACAAGACTTAGATCATCAAAATTCAGCCCGGACATCTTCAGGTTTTCCACAGCATTCAGACGATCTTCAAGTTGCTTGTACTTGTCATCTTCCTCAGAGTACTGGCCATTATCATAGTCTTTTTCAGGCTCATGCTGGCTGCCTTCGTCCTCACCCTTGTTACTCTGCTCGTCTTCCTTCTTGGAACTTCCTTCTGAGAGCTCAATCGGTGACCACCTTAGGACCACCTTTGTAGCGTCGCCCATGTTGAGGAGACCAACAACCTTCTTTCTCATTGATGAGCTTCTTCAAATCCTCTTGGCCTTGGACCAAGGTAAACATCTGCAAACCGAGCATTCGAGCGAAGATCTTTGACATCTGTTCAAGAGCCATTTCGCTAAAATAAATAGCGAGCAAATGAGAAAACCAATCTCAATGTACCGTGATGCAATGTTATGCTATGCTATGCAATGTTTATGCGAATGCAATGCAATGTTTTCAAGGACCTCGAGATTTAAATTTGTTAAACAAGCAATGAACAAACATTTATTAGTACTTTTCATTATTCTTTTCTTTTAAGTACAAGAGATAGTTCAAAACAATAAAAGGAAACATAAACATCCTAAAGCTCTAAGTCTCCCATGGGCGCTTCCTCTTGGTGCCGATGTAAGTGTTGATGCTTCGCTCCTCGTGGAGTAGCTTTGTCAACTCTAGCACTTTCTTCTCGCTTGCATAACACTGAGTTTCAAAGGTATCCCTCTCTTCTTTGTGAATCCGGGATCTCTTCAAGTCTTCAAAATCGGTAGGCATGTCGGGATGGAGAACAGAGGGTACGTCACCTATAGCAACAGGTTCCATAATTATTGGTAAAACAGGCGTGAATGGCATCATGAGGTTTTGAGCTCGAGCTCGCACCCATTTGAGGTAAGGTTCCCAAGGAATGGAGTTCGGGTGCCCCAAAGTCTTGGTATCAGTCTTCTTTACCATGCCCCAAGCATGTATAAACCTTCGCTTGCGGAGATCGTGATTGTAGTCGAACACAACATCTTGGAGAAGCATATCATGTGGACCATCTCTTGAGCAAAACCAAACCGTAGAGCTAAAGAAGGGTTGTAAGTGATACCTCCCCTTATACCAAGTAGCGGTACATTAGGGAACTCTCCACAACGCTCAATGAAGGTGAAGTCCTTTTGAGAGAAAATGCTCCAACGGATATCAGAATGAGAGAGTGACATCAATCTTTGAGACCATCTCAACCTTTGTTCATTCTTCAAAACTGATGGAGGAAGGTGCGAAATAAACCACCTGGAAAGTAATGGTATACAACACATGAGAGTTCCTTGTCTCTTGGTAGTATGAGTGTGGAGAGAATGTAGGATGTCTCCAAGTAAGGTAGGCACAGGATTGCGGGTAAGGAACAACTTGATGGCATTGATATCGATGAATTGATCCGAGTTAGGAAATAGAACCAAACCATAAATTAGCAAGGCCACAATATTTTCAAATGCATGGAAACTCATAACTTTGAGGAATTCTCGGGCTTTCTTGATTAAGAACTTGGAAAGTAAACCCTTAACTCCACTTCTAGTTTCCCAATTGGCTTCAATGTCTGAGCGCTTAAGGTGTAAGGCTGATGCAATGTCTTCGTACTTAGGAACCTTTTCCAAACCGGTAAATGGCATTTGGTCAAGAATAGGTACCCCAAGTAGCTTAGAGAACTCTTCTAAGGTAGGAACCAACTGATAATCTGGAAATGTAAAGCAATGGTGCTTCGGATCAAAGAACTGGAATAGGACATGCATCATATCTTCTTCAAAACCGGAGATAACCAAATCAAGTAGATAACCATGTCTTTTGATGAACTGAGCATGGTCGGGAATTTCTGAAACCAATTCTTTGAGCTGAGAAGGGATACCCATGAAGTTGATTCAGATAGTCTTTCTAGAAGCCATAATCCCTACAAAACAGAGCAAAGATAAATCCCTAGGTCCTTGAAATAGTTAGGAATGATATGCAATGCAAATGATGTCATGATGTCATGTTTAGCACACACAAACAATTCACACAATGAGCCTAAGGTTAAGGCTTGCATGAGGTATAGGTGATTACCCTACCAAAAGTTTGAGTTGGTTCATCCTGTCCTATAATAGTAACCGGGTTCTAGGAATCTCATATCATAGATCTTTCTCGTAGGCGCTTATTTCAATACGACGGCCAAGTGGTCGATCGAAAATGTCCCAAAAGTCTAATCTTAATGAGCGTAGCATCGAGTATCAACCAACCTCGGTCTACACCAAAGCCGACCATCTCACTACCTTCTAATGGCCAAGATGGGTCAATTAAGGTTCTAAAAGTTTAGTTAGCTTGATGACACCACGCAAGCCAAATACTATCTTCAACTTGGGAATGAAGAGTATCGGGACAACCAAAGTGTCACGCTAACGTAGCCATCATGTTGACCGCGTAGTTATACGTCTAGCGGTTGCGATGATCTAATGCTACTTACCTAAAAGGAAACCTGGATCCTGGTGTAGGATCCCCCAACAATATAATACCCAAGCAACCCTTCAAGATAAAGCATACAAGTCAAACAAAAGCAATAAAAGTTATCTAGAAATCCCTAAGGTAATTCTCTTTGGGTGATGTCCCCAGCAGAGTCGCCATTCGTAATACTTGAACTGACTTTGTAGGATTTTGTATCCAAATGTGCGATAGCAAGAGTCGCCACCGACTTTTATTTTTATCCAATTAAGGAAGGTAAAAGTAAAAAGACCTTCGTTAGATTCTCGAGTTCGGAGAATGGTTATGAAAAGGAAGGTATTAGCACCCTTTCCATCCGTAGTTATCTACGGCTCTTAGTTGCTCTAGATCACTTTTAAAATTGCTTTCGTGTGTTTGACAAAGATGTTTTGAAAAAGGCATTTCGCTTTGACTTTGTAATGACTCATGTAGGAGTGTATACAAAGTGTTCGAAATGTTTCGTTTTGAAAAGAGTTTGAATTTTGAAAAGGTGAGGTGTGAAAAGTATTTGATAGAGCAAGCAACTAGAGACTTATTACCCACTTAATTTGGTCGTTGCATTCTACATTCCTTTAGAATAGCGCTAGCCATACCATTAGTTAGTAGGTAGCTCCATTCGTTGGATGTAAGCGGGACATTCGAGGGACGCCGATGGTCATAGAAGGCAACTTGTAGGAAGTATCCTAACACATTCGAAGGACTATCATCATTTTCGAGCGACAATCGAGGGTCAAGATCATGTATTCGGCGACATCGTGGGTCTTATGATCTTTGTATCGAAGGGACTATGATGATTTGTTTGAAGGCAACGGTGCTAGAATACCTCTACGTTCGAGGGACATGACCATTTTGAATCGAAAGGCAACGGGAGAGAATTACCCTAAGGGGTGCATGTGTGAAAGAAGTGTGTTGATTTCAGAATATGTTATCTTGAAATTAATGGGCTATGTTCGTTATTAGTCTTGCCATACACGCCTAATTACTAGCAATTGATAAGGTGCGGAAAGTAAAAGGAATGTAAAAGCGAAATGTAAAGGTGCGGAAAGATAAACCTACGCTATTACATGGCTTTGGGGCAGATACATAATTAAAATGCGGAAAATAAAGTCCTAATTAAAACTATTACAACCCATATGCAATTACATTATTGAAAATTGAAAGTAAAAACGGAAGAATCGTCTGAATCGGATGAACCTGTGAAACAAACGGAAAATCGGAAAATATGATGAAATCGAAATAAGAGGAAATGTTAGAAAAAATGCAATGTCTTATATGAGAAAATTATTATATGCTGGAAATAAGATAAATATACTACAATATTTTTTTGGGATTTTTTAGATGCATTTTAGTAATTAAAAACTAATTTACAATGATTTAAATGCTAAAATAAAAATAAAAATAAATATGCATGCAAAAAGATATTTTTAAATTTATTAAATTAAATAAAGATTTTCATAATATAAATGCAAAAAGAAAATTAATTTTTGATGATTTTTAAATGCAGAAATAGAATATGGAAATTAATTAAAAACAATGCAAATATTAAAATAAATTGGAAAATAGAAAAATATGAAAAGTTTGAAGTTTGGAAAATAAAAAGGAAGAACCGGTGCAAGCAGGATTCGAACTGATGTCCTTTGAGAGTATCCACGCATAGCAAACGCTTTAACCACTGAGCCACATGACACTTGGTGTTTGAATGGTTGAAAACAATAGCATAAGAGTGATGACGCGTCCTGGATTGAGTTTGAAACACAGTCAGCGTGCGTGGACCCCAGTCAGCGCGAAGGAACGAATCAACGCAAGCCATTATGCCACGCCAGCCCGTGCCGGAGTCAGCCAGGTCAACGACGCCGGAGCCCTAGCTCCGGTCGTCTTCTCCGGCGACTATGATTTTAGAACCTGCAAAACACGAAATTTCAAAGCAAAAGAAAGGTCCTGTCCACCTATTTCGACCCTTCCGAATTCAATGGAAGCATCAGTTTCGACTGAATCGGCCTGTACAGGCTGGTTCGAAGCTTCTCAAGTTTCTAACCCTAACAATGGCTAACCAGTTTTCCCACGTTCAAGCTCACATGTAATGGTTCAAACATGATCAGATATGCATCCTGAATTCAAATAAACACACAAAAATTGTTAGCAATGCATGTATTTATAAATTCGATTTCATGAAAAATACCCAATCGGAATTGATGTAGAGCCCGATTCTGGATGGATTGGCTTCGAGCAAGAGTTGATTCTGAATCCTGGGAACCTCCTGAGCACGATGGAATGGCTGGAAGAGGTTGGGAAAGGCTGGAATTTGAAATTCGAATTTCAAGTTTCTTGGAAAAAATTTGCAAGAGTTTGGGTGGTTTTTAGGGTTAGGGTTTTCTCCTCCGGCTTGTGTGTATTGCTTGATATTTATAGGAGGTTTTGGAAGAGAAAAAACAAAGAAAAAAGATTGGAAATTGAATGTGCAAATATTTTCCAATAAATAAAATCAATTTTCTTTAAAATCTTGATTTCTTCTTTCCATATGCAAGCTATCACGATTTGGCAAGAATGGTGGGCTTTCTTGGTCATTAAGAAAGATATAAATCCAACTTATTTGAAAAAGAAACTTAATTTTCATATTTTACATAATTTATTTTTGAATTAAATGTTATAAAATTCAAATATAAATCATGAAAATAGAAAATCACCAATGCCAAGCATTTATGGGTCAAAAATCATGTCATGAACAAGTTTGGATCAAAAGATTATAGGCCCATTTGGAAAAATTTGCATTTTGACCAAAATGTCCTTTTGTGCAATTTCAAAATCAACTTCGAATAGTGTATCTTGCTCAATTTTCCACATTTTTGAGTGTTCTTGGACTTTTTGGAAAGCTCTAAGAGTTCTCTAAACAATGTCTTTGGTTTCATCTCAATTGGAGTTACCATGCTCAATATATCTTCAAATCAAAAAGTTGACTTTTTATTGACTTTGAAAATGACCTGTAATGTTTTGAGCTATACCTCTCAAATGAAGCATTTTTTGGACATTCTTGTGAGATATGAAGTTGTAGAGAATTGAATTTCCTTCAAAATGAGCTTTGGTGGGAAAATTTCTGAGAAATTATGAGAAAGTTATGATCAGTCAAAGTTTAGTTGACTTTTCACCTAGAAACCCTAATTTAGAAAGTTTGACTTTTGAGCAAATCTTGAGTTTTCTTGATGAATCATGATCAACCCTTGATCAAATGATGAATGTAACTTCAAAATGAGGATGTTGACCAAAAATTATGAAGTTTGACTGTATGTTGACCACAGTTGACTTTTTGTCCAATGCAACTGATTTTCAACCATCTGAGCAATTGTCTGAGGAAACTTGACTTGTGAAGCTTGAAACTTGACATGGAGAATCTTTGAAGCATATGAGGAGGCATGAAGGCCATTGGAGATGTTGGAAGTTCATCTTGACTTGAGAGATACCAAACCCTAGTTTGGGTTGATTGTCTAGGAGAGAGTTTGTCTGATCAACTCTTGAGGAATCCTTGAGTATGAATGTATGAAATCTCTTGAGTAGATGGAGGGCAAATTTTGGGGTATGACACATACTCCTTACCATTGTCTGACCGTAACCTTTTAATAGGTTTCCCGAACTATGTTTTAACCATTTGTAAAAAGTTAACAAACAATTGACACACTTTTGACTTATCTTTCATAAGAAAAACCCATGTAACCTGAGTACAATCATCAATAAAAGTAACATACCATTTTGCACCAGAAATATTGGAAATTGATGAAGGCCCCCATACATCAGAATAAACAAGATCGAATGGTTCGACACTCCTAGTATCATTAGGGGAATAAGTTACTCGATGGGATTTGGCAAACTGGCACACATCACAGTGAAATGAATCAACAAACACTTGGGTAAATAGGTGAGAGAATAAAGACCTGAGCATGCAAACAAGGAGGATGTCCAAGACGCCTGTGTTGGAGCCATATTTGAGTATTTGTCCATGAATCTGAACCAGCCTGATGACACTTGCTTTCCTTATGAGGCAGATAATATAACCTGTTTTGTTCCTAAAAAATTCCAATCATCTTGCCAGTGGCAAGGTCCTGAAAAACACAATGAGAATCAAAAAAAGTTTCAGCACAATTCAAGTCATTAGTGAGTTTATGGATGGACAAAAGATTGTTAAAAAGCTTAGGGACATAAAGCACATGATTTAGGTGGAGAGATTGGCTTAGGCGGATGTTACCTGATCCGAAAATCGGGGTTTGGGACCCATTTGCAATGATAATATGGCGTTTATTAGGTAAAGGTGAATAAGAAGAGATATATGACATATATGGGGTCATGTGATCAGTTGCACCAGAGTCAATAATCCAAATATCTTTAGAACAAGAGGAATTAAAAGCTAAGAAGCTGGAGTTCTTACCAGTCATGGTTAGAGAACTAGTGTTAGAGAACTTACTTAAGGAGTCCAAAAAGAAAAACAAGTTGTCTCGAGCTAGGAGAGTCGAGATCTACTGTTAGGAGAAGATCGAAGGGCTGCCAATGAGAAACTCCAACAAAAATGACAACCAAACAATCAAGGGTTGCAAACAACGAGAAACAGAGGCACAACAATGAATGTTGTTATGAAAACAATAATGAAAGATATTTATAGAATACAAGAGACAAAACACTTTAAATGCTAATTCTAAATATGGTATAAGACAACTAATTACTAATTATTAATAATTAATTAATAATTATTATTTACAATGAATATGTTGATTCTGTACTATCTCTCTAATAACTTTCAACATATTCAATCCAACGGTCTCTCGCAATCCATGCTACTTCAAGAGTGATTTCAATCGTGGAACATATTTAAGCTCTGCCCCATACCATAACAAGTACAATTTCTTTCACTATTGCAAATTAAAATTTTTAAATCTTACTCCCTCCGTTCCTTTTTAAGTGTCGTTTTAGAAGATTTTTTTTATTTTTATTTAAGTGTCGTTTTAGAGTTTAATGTTATTATTTATCAATTATACCCTTACTTTCTCAATAAATGTGAGAGAGTGCATGAATGAATTTATTAGGAAAGAGAAAATAAATGAGGGTATAATAGAAAATATAACTCTAATAATCCACTATCTTAGTTGAAGAGCTTTATGCTAAAATGACACTTAAAAAGGAACGGAGGGAGTATTAACTTGAGTACTAACCTTTCAAATACACCCACTCCACCTACCTAGGCTTGAACCCTGGTACCAATCTTTTATCAGTACAATATCAATCTTCGGTTAACAGTCTTAGGTTAAACACTGGAGTAATTACAATTACAACTACATAAACCAGTACATTTTTCGTTGAGAAAGTGCATGAGTTAAGCCCAATGATATATGTATTGCACGTGCTAGTTATGCACGTGCAAAGCCATCTTATATCTCAACGCAACTATCGATAGCATCGAGTGGCTGATGAAAATTTGAGCAAACAAATTCAGAAATGGTTCATCACTACATCATTCTACTCTTCTGCTTCTGCTTATGCACCGCAATTTCAGCCCATCAACATGAACACGACCCTTCAATCATCTCAACCATGGAACAATTTTCTGGTTACTCAATCCACGAACCCACTTCCATCTCTTCACTATCTGTTGACGCTCAGGGTCTGCAGAACCAGGTGCTCAATCATTCACATATTTCTTTTCTGGCTTCTGATGCTCTATTTTTGACATTTTGAACTCTGCCTTCTTCTTAGATTGATCAACTTTCAGGATTTTCTGATGCACCTGCTCCAGCAGTAACCAGGGTTTTGTATACTCATAAGGATGTTTTAGCCCGAAGGTATTTATGTCATAATGTATTTATATTTCTAAATAAAGTTTCAAAATTTTGATTATTTGTACTATGTTGACTTGAATTAGAAGCAAAGTGAGTACAATAAGAGTGTTTTTTCTGGTCAAGTAGCCTAGTGGCTGGAGTTTACCCAACACCTGATGTCCCTGCACAGCTATCAACTGAGCTGACTTGATGGGATATAATAAGAGTGTCATTAGAGTCTAGGATATTTGCATTTATATACTTTATTATTGTCTTCAATCTGTAGGTATGTAAAAAACCTCATGGGAATTGCTGGTCTATCTGTGAGAGAGGATGCTGTTGGTAACATATTTGGTCGATGGTGAGTGTTTGTTCCTCTAATTTTTGTCCTTGAAAGCTTTCTGAATTTAATCACTTTTCCACGAGCTTCTAATTCTAACACAATATTTACATTTGTAATTATGTCTCTCTGATTGCTAAATATGATCAACTCATTGTTGACCGGGTCTTCCAATTCATTTTAACATCAGCGTGCCTGTAAATTATTGACTAATAGATGGCTGTACCTGTGCTTACTTTATGTAGGGATGGCAGTGAACCCGAGCTTGCTGCAGTTGCGACAGGTTCGCACATCGATGCTATACCTTATTCGGGAAAATATGACGGAGTTGTTGGTGTTTTAGGTGCTATTGAAGCCATCAATGTTCTAAAAAGGTTTTTTTTTGTGTTTCTTATTATGGCTGATACTAGACTTAATTGAATGTGCAGAATATGATACTGATAGTCGTTTTTTATTGGTTTCTTCGGATTATTAGTGAGCAAGGCTGGAAGTTTTGGCATCTTGAATTTTACAACGGCCTTTCTGTGTTTTGTATTAGTTTGTGTAAATGATTTTCAAAGGATGGATTTTTCACGTGTAGTGTTTGGAAAGCCACATTTTCACGAAAACGGCGTACAGTTGACGATTTCTACAATTCTCTGCCTTTACAGGTCTGGCTTCAAACCTAGAAGATCATTGGAAGTCATATTATTCACATCAGAAGAACCCACACGCTTTGGAATTGGTTGCTTAGGAAGGTCAGAAACAGCCATCGTTACTTTGATAGACTAATTTAGACACCACACTCTACTCTAAGTTTCAACGTTTGTTACTTTTGTGCAGCCGCTTATTGGCTGGGAGTGAGAATCTTGCAAATACTCTAAAGACAATAACCGATAGTCAGAACATATCCTTCTTAGATGCTGCAAGGTCTGCTGGATACGCCAAAAATGAAAATGATTTATCGAGTGTGTTTTTAAAGAAAGGAACATATTCTGCTTTTGTAGAACTGCACATAGAACAAGGACCTATTCTGGAGAATGAAGGTACACATAATCTCTGTGTTAGCCAAAACTTTAAACGATCATAATATGTCATTTGTTTCTTGATCCAGGTATATCTATCGGCATAGTCACTGCCATTGCAGCTCCAGCAAGTCTAAGGGTTGAATTTGAAGGCAATGGTGGCCATGCAGGTGCCGTCCTTATGCCTAACAGGTGGCTGCTTGCTATCTTAAAATATATTTTTTTTCATTTTCTTCGATAGATTGCATCCTTATCCTTTTCGATAGTTGCAGTAACTTGAATTGAAGTGCGCTATTGCTTGCTTGTGTTATATTTGCTAGTTTGTTTCATCAATCCCTTTTGAAGTTGAAATTTCTTGATGTTCCAAGTATAATTTTTAAATCACATGGAGCAGAAATGATGCTGGTCTTGCAGCTGCTGAATTAGCCCTGGCTGTTGAGAAACATGTCTTGGAATCTGGATCTATTGATACTGTTGGCACTGTTGGTAAGTTATTATCGCAGCACCTCAATTTGATTAAACAAAAGCGCATCTTCATTTAAAGTAATCTCTTATTTCACAAGGTATCCTGGAACTGCATCCCGGAGCAATCAATAGTATCCCTAGCAAATCGCACATAGAAATTGGTATGTACTTAAAAGAAACTTGAGCCATAGCTGGCATTCATACAAGAGTTGTTTATTCGTCTATTTTATTTCAGATAATTGCTTAGATTTTTCCCTCTCCGCCTATGGATAATTTCAGTTACAAGTAGTTGGTAACATAGATATTTACATTGCAATTGTTTTGTGCTTTTGCAGACACTAGGGACATCGACGAGGAAAGAAGAAACCAAGTTATTGATAAAATACATGAAACTGCAATTAGAATTACCAAAACACGAGGTGTCAAGCTCTCCGATTTTCATGTCATCAATCAGGATCCACCGGCTCCATCTGATAAAGCAGTCATCAATGCAATGGAAGCTGCAACAAAAGAGCTAAACTTGACGAGCAAGTTAATGATTAGTCGAGCCTATCACGACTCTTTGTTTATGGCCAGGTATTTGCAAGAAGACATGTTCAAACGTGTTTAATTGTGTTTATATAAACTATCTGCTGCTCATGTATGTTAGGTAATTTCAGGGTGTCTCCAATGGGCATGATTTTCATTCCATGCTACAAAGGTATTTACTGTTCTTTTTATGCTATATGCATCAATCTGATACCATTTATCCACTTGTGTTTGCAATCAACAATCACGATGAACCTTGTAGCACCGAAATTTTAGACTGAAGACGTGTCTGGTCTCAGACACCGACACGAAACACACTCATGTTATTACATTCACTTATTTCTATTTTCTTAAATTATTACGGGTGTGGACCTGTTGGTCTCGTGCCTGGTGTTCTTGTTTCTGTCAGGGCTTCATATTACTTTATCGATATTCTTGTTCTCGTCGCTTTTGCAGGATACAGCCATAAGCCTGATGAATTTTCTAGCATTGAAGACATGTCAAATGGTGTAAAAGTATTGGCTTTCACCTTAGCCAAATTGTCCCTTCAGTAACATAAGATCTCATGTAATGACTTGTGTTGACTCTCATTGCAAGAAAAGGACATGTAATTTATTTCTGTTGCATCTTAGTAATTAAATAAATTTTCAAATTTCAGATACACCCCAATCAGAAAAGTGTTATTATATCCTTGTAGTTGGACCATTCTTGTATGAAGGGAAAAGACATCTTACCTTTTGTCAATTATCCACATGTTGCATTCAAAATCTCAGCCACTTATATTAGCTGGATTCAATTAACAAATTAGTGTTTTAAAATATTAAGTCAAAAACTATAGTATAAGTTTTGAAATGGTAAATATGATTATAGAAAAATTGCAAGAGGGTGTTGTGGATTAATCAAGGGGTTATGCAAGAGCAGTCAAGTATATTATAGAGTCTAAGCAATGCTTTAGATGAAGTGTCTTTTCCTTAAATCGCTTTTATACAAAGATATGGACATCATGCTTTGTGGTCATCCTTAGAAGTGAAAAAAAAAAATGGTAAAACTATCATCGTGTGTAAGGTTTGTGTTTTTATGTTAGTGAGGCAATTAAGTGTGCTTAGCTGGATAAGATAATAAATAGTACAACTTATATAATAAGTATGTGTGGATATTTTAGTATGATATAATGACAACCGACACTATTAGTTTGTACTTTACGTCCAGAATGGGATTATAATATAACCACTCACAATTATGTTTTGTTTTAAAACTTTGACACTTATGATACTATCATGTAATTCAATAATATACACACTTTACTGTTATTTTTAAATTAAATTGTTAGAGGGAATTAATAGTATAAATATTGATATAAAGCTGAGAAACAAACATCCTTGTGAGAGACACACTGTTTGTGAGGAATAAATATTTATATAATGTGGTGCGGTGAGTGTGGAGCAAAGAGGTATTGAGCATCATGGGCAGATGGGAGATCGAGAAATTTTTCGGTAACAACGACTTCGAGTTGTAGAAAATTAAGATGCATGAAATTTTAATTCAAGAGAAGTGTATCGATGCTTTGAAGAGTGAAACATTGATTTCAGCGGGTCCTACACAGGTACAGAAGACCGAGATGGTGGATAAGGCCAGGAGTGCCATTATCTTGTGCCTCGGGGATAAAGTTCTAAGATTGTCACCAAAGATAAATTTTTGCAGAAATCAAGGGATAAAAATGCATGTTACCGCTGAGTTATTATTGAGTTTTTGGGGAAGAGCTGAGGTTAAAGTAGCTTACTTGGTTGGTAGAGAATTTCTTCAGAAGAAGAATAGTGAAAACCAAGGGAGAAAATTAAGAGAGAAAACCAAGGGAGAAACTATAACTGAGAAAACTCAGTTTGAGGCGGAGTTTCCTACTATGGGTGCTAGCAGAAGTGAGAGAGCGGTTACGGAGATCTCTGATTATCATTTGACTCGTGATAAGGTAAGGAGGTTTATTGTAGCATCTCAAATGGACGGTTATGCTAATCTTGGATATTATGTTTTTAATGTGGCTGAAGGACTACAAAATAAATAAAAAAAAAGAAACCTTCCGGGAGACATTTGAAAATAGGTGGAGTCAAGGGTGGTTGAAAAATCATATTTGTAAACTTGTTAAATTACCTAGGCAGAAAAAGGTAATTGGAAACAAGTGGATGCAAGTGGCGAGATCAAGATTCAAGGGTTGTTTGAATTTGATCAAGGTTATTGATTAGAGTTTCAACCTGGTAGAGAGCAGCAATGATGTTGATGGTTAAATTGATATCAACACAGTTTTAAGTCAAGGTGGAGATTATTGGAAATGTGCCTTAAAACTTTTGTTGATGAAGAGAAAGAAAACATATTTTGGAGATTGCATAAATCAGAAGTTTCATAAAGGCGAAAAACCAAAAATCGGGCAAATCGTACGGTTGTACGGACTGGTGAATAGTAACAGTACAGACATGAATAGTGTTTTTGGGTTTTTCGGACCTTTTTGACAGTTCCTCCTTTTGGATTTTTTCGGTTTGGTCCATGGATCCATGTGTGATTGAATTATGATTTTGGGCTTTAGTTGTTGGGTATTTGCTATTATAAATATGTATCTCTTCTGTTATTATAGTGTGACAAGCTTAGAGCTTACACCAAAAATGAGAATAAGGGCTTGAAGGCATTGTATTCTCAAGGGAAACGCAAAGGTTTTGGAAACCTTTGGGGTTATCTAAGGTGAGTTTCACTCTCCCCAGAGTAGATCGTTTGATTGAACTGGGTAAACAAACCTTCATCTTTTTCTCGCCTTATTCTGTTATATTTTTTGTGTAAGAATTATTATTGTTGCATACCATTTATTTTGGTTGCTATTATTCTTTGCCCCATAAATTGATATTGAATTTTGTCGTAATTAACAACAAGATTCACAACAAGTAGTGTGTCTCTCACAAGGGTGCTTGTTTCTCAACTTTATATCAATGCTTTTACTATTAACTCCCTCTAACATGGTATCCAGAGTTTGGTTCGAGAAAGGGATCAGTTTAGTATCGATTGTTGCAAGGTATCAACAACGGTAAAAGTGGGGGAGTATTGTGGACTCACACTTAAGGGAGAGTTTTGGAATAATATAGCAAGTGCGAGTGTTGGAATAATATAGCAAGGGTGTGTGTTTGAATATTGTGAGTGTTGAAATAATATAACAAATGTGAGTAAGTGAGAAAATAGTCCCACATTGAATAAGAGTGTGGAGACTGGAGAACCCACTCACCTAATATTTTAAAATTTTAAATGAGTGGATTCTCCATATTCCTATCGAATTCACACTTACTATATTATTCCAATATAAATACACATTAAAATTATTATTATTTGTTTAGAGTTTTTAGCATGAACTTGTTTGTTAACTTTCTAACTTATTATTATCATTAATATTATTGATTATTGATTGATTGAATATTTATTCTCCTAATCCTACCAATAAACTAACCCAATTAGTTGCATTTGAAAAAGATTGATTCCCAAAAGCTTATAACTGGTGGCTCTTACAAAAAAGCATTTCGATAAAGTATTTTTTTTCAAATAGATGTAGAGGGAAACAAAAGCAAACACTCAAAACATGCAATTAAAAATGTATTTAAGTAATATAATTTTTCTTAATGTGACAAAGAATATATGTGATATTTAAGGTGAGTTTTAAGGATTAGTGGTCCACCTTGGACAAATATTTAAAAAATTAGAGTTTATTTGAGTGTCACAAAACTAAAGGAGATACATTAATTTTCTTTATCAATCCTAAGCACAATTGCAAAGATTTAATTTCTTAAATTAAGGAAACCTACTGTATACATTCTTTATCTATATAAGTAAAGATTAATATCTTAAGAAGAATTATAATAAATAGTTAAACTTTTTTTTAAAAGATAACAGTTTACTTTTAAATTAAAATACAAGATATCATTTATAATCAAGCGAACACCTTTAAAAAAAATAAATTGTGTTAGTATTAAATATCTGAACTGACATTTATGATCACGTTTAATTAATTAATTTTTTTAAAATTATTACCGATATCGTATTAGTGTGGAAGTCGTTTAGTCGTTTTCGATGTGTTTCTAGCATTAATTTCTACTATTACTAGATACCAATTTTGCACAGACATAAATAAATAATGAATGTATGAAAGTGTTGGACAGGAAATTTGGCAGAATTCAAATTCAAAAATTGGAAAGATGTAAAACTTAACACCGTGAAGAAACGGCGTGAGACCGACTAAGCACATATAAATAAAACCACAACATCAAAACAAAACAAAACAAAACAAAAACTCACAAAATTCACAAACTCATAATAACTCAAACAAACACATTCACTTCCATTATTTCTCTCCAGATCCAAAACTCCAAATGTAAGTCCCCTTTGCACTTTCTTCCCAAGATCTGTTCCAATCCCTTTCTGTTTCTCTCTCTCCTTACAGTTTTCAGTTGTTACTATTGTGGATGTTTGGTAATGGTGTTCCATTGGATCCAGTTTTAGGATAATAATAATAATAATAATAATAATAATGTGTACATTTAGAATTTTACAATTCACAATCTTTCATTTGTGTCTGCTTCTTTAAACCAACCACCTAGTTTGTCTAGCCTATGATGCCTTGTTGGGTAATCATATAATTGAGTTGTTAATTTTGAATTATTAGAGTTTTAATCATTCATTCAAGATGCTTGCCAACCAATTTCATTACTTTCCTTTTATGTGTTTTTGTTTCACTTTACTTTGGTACATAATGTTAATTGCTTCTATGTTTTTTTATATTATTTATTTTTATATATGCTAACAACTTCAATGCTTTTGGAATTTGTCCCATTTGTTACTTAGTTTTTTTTAAATTATCTTTGGTTGAAAATTTCTAGAGAATATTCTTATACCTTCTAGGGTTTATTAAAATAGTTAAATTTGTGGCATGGTTGGTGCAAGTGTGTTTATATATATGTTAGTATGGATATGTTCCAGGAGATAGCAATTCAACTTCTTTTGTTCTGACGCTTTCTCTGTTTATAGAGTACAATGGGAATAGAAGATTCAGATATTTGTGTCATCAAGGAGCCGGATCATGTCGTAGTTTATTCTGATGGAGTTTTGCGTGATTCGGTTCATGAAACCGGAACTGATAATAATGATCACAATATTACAGTGTCTTACGAGCATATCAATGAGACTACGGAACATCATAGTTCGGGGGAGAGCGCAAAGGAATATGAGGTGAAGGAATGTACAACTGAGGTTTCTGTTAAGGCCTCTGATGTAGCTAATGTTAGAAAAAGTGACGATGAAAAGTTAGCCTCGGATTTTGAGGGTGTTCTCAATGGGAAAATCTCGAAGCCACTTAAAACAAGGGGTAGTGACAAGGCACGAGATACTGTGAAGCATGGATCGAGAGCTTCTGTTGGGGGTATTCGCAGTAAGTGTAATGGAAGTGCTCAAATCAAACCTACCGTTCCGCAACCGTTTTCCCTAGCAACTGAGAGGCGTGCTACAATTGTAACACGTCCTACTTTTGAAGATAAAAAGGGCAGCAACGGAATAAAGCCTGTAAATAAAAAGAAAGTGCTAACTTCCAATATGCTCAAACAGAATCAGGTATAAACTGATGTTGAATCTGCTTCCTCCTTCATTGTCTAATAGATTGATGGTTTTTTTTATGGTTAATTTGTTACTTTGCACACTCAGAGTTAGTCTTGAAACGTTTATTTTGACTGTTTATTGCCTTGCAGTTGAAGCCTCCTTCAGTCACAAGAAAACCGTTGAAACCTGATAACAAGAAGCTTTCTGATGAGGACGATTCTTGTTCAGTTGCATCTATGTATCCTTTTAAAACTTATAATTGAATGGCGTCGAAATCTCATCTCATGTTTTTCTTATTCTTGCAATGATTATTTTTCTTTCTGAAATTGATGTTGCACCTTGACCATGTAAAGAACTGCTGCTTCTGTGCAATCATACAAGTCCAGGGCAACTGTTGCTTCTGCTCCAAGCTTTCGTTCGACTGAGCGTGCACAAAGAAGGAAGGAGGTAAAACTTGTGGATTAATTAGAGCCTCTTTATTTCAAAAGCTTTCTGTACCCATTTCCCCTGATAAAACAAACATGAAAGTTTTTCTAAAATGTATTGTCCCTTTTTGTGTGTGCCATAGTTTTATTCAAAATTAGAGGAAAAGCAACAAGCAATGGAAGCTGAGAAGAATCAAAGTGAAGCAAGGAGCAAGGTACAGAAGACTTTCTTTATCATCTCCAAAACCATGAATTACATTGCCATTTTGTTACTTCTTTTCTGCATATAAATATAACCTTATATTAGTTTTCTCACTCTAATTTCTTCGATATTTAAGGAAGAGAAAGAGGAAGCCATCAAACAGCTGAGGAGGAGTTTGAAGTTTAAAGCAAGTCCTATGCCAAGTTTTTACCACGAGGGGCCTCCACCTAAGGTTGAATTGAAGAAGGTATATAATGTTCTTGTACTTACACTTAGGATCTGTTTACATAACAACATAATTAAGTGTTTGTCATATAAGTGCTTATTCAAAAGCTTTTTTTATGCTAAGGGATAAAATGAAATCAAACTATTTATATATAAGCTATAAGCCGTTTTGTATAAGCTATCATGGAGAAGTTAAGGAAATGAGGTGAAAATAACTTATAAACATGTCATAAGTCATAAGTTGTTTTTGTAACTTCTCCCAGAGAGTCTCTCAAAGAGGTTCAATCTTTGCAGCAAAGACAATGTTGTAGTTCATGTTAGTCTCTCAACAAACTTAATCAACAGTCACATTAAAACAACACATAATCATCAAGTTATATATATGTGTAGACATATTCTTCGAAATTGCGTTCATGACTAATGACAAAAGTTATCATGTATGGGCCAGCTACCACCAACACGTGCAAAATCTCCAAAGCTGGGCAGGCGAAAGAGCAACAATGGTGCAAATAATTCATTTGAAGGGGTCAAGGAGAAAGGTGCTGTTGCTCAGAGAAAGCATCGCACGTCGAATGCTAACACCGGTAACTTGAGTAATGTGAACAAAGACAGTGGCGACGATGGTCTTGAGAACACGATTGATCATGCCGAACTGATAGAAGAAATTAATACGATCAAAGTGAGTGGACAGGCAGACATGGAGATCAGCAGCCAGTCAAGTTTTCAATGAGATTAGAGTTTTTTCACTTCTAATTTAAGTGTTTCTGGGGAATGGAGTATTGTTTCTTGCAACTTTCTGAAGGGTGTTTGTCGACTTTATTTCCTTTTAACTTATAAGCACTTGTTTCTGTGTGCAGTGTTTGTCATGTGAAAATGTTTATTTGTAATTTATCTCAATTTATTTTGTAAAAATGAAAATCCTATTGCTCAAACAGCAATAATCCAACAAAGGTTCGTCATTCCTAACCAGATATAAAAACCTAACTACACTGGAAGAAGAAAGCATTCTAAAACATAATAAGAAACAAGAAAGGGAATTTCTTATCCCCGCTTTATAATAAAAAAACACCTTATGAAAATTCGAAAATGCCTTTCAGATTTCAGAAACCTAGATGCATCATTTTTGCACTAAAACACATCTCAAGTGAGATTTACTCTATTTTTTTAAAATTTAAATTTTCAGATTCATCCTATTTTCATTTAAACTAAATTCTTAGTAAATGAGACACACCTTTATTTCATAAAAAATGTTGAAAAATGTATTTCCGAAATAAATCTAGAACATACTTCTAGGAGATATTTAAATCTAGATTCTCTTCCTCCTAGACGTTGTCTCTTATACTTTATTTTTATGTTGGAGCTAAATGTTCAACAAAAACAATAACACGAATGAAGAGAATGACTTTTTACCTGTCAATATCAATATGTAAAGTTTAGAAAATTGACTACTGACATAAATACAAAAATATATTTATATAACTTTCTTCTTCTAAAAATATTAATAATTTTTCGGTAAATGTATCAATAGTGTCGAAGTAATAAAAATATATTGTATTTATAGAGACTGTTATTTAACCTGACAATGTTGTCTAACGTTAAGAATGTAACTAATGGGGGATAGGTGTGTGTGGGATGGGGGGATTTCGAGTTTTAATCGGGAAAAGAAAAAAAGTTTGTTCTGTCAATAATACAAAAGCGGTCAAATTTTGTATTGAATCCTTTATTTCTCTCCTGTTAATGTTTAATGTATAACATGAATGATATTATCGCTATAATTCCACAACAAATTAACAAAACCACTATACACAATCCCTTAGTGTATAGCTCAATAATCTTTACCAGAAGTCTCGTATCCTTAGTCAACCGACGGAAGTGAGATTAGGCGATGCAATATCATGTTAATTCCTAAGCCAATACTCAAGGTCACCTATCCCTATTCAACCGGCGTAAGTCGGTAAGTGTATCAATATTTTCGAAGTAATACAAATATATTGTATTCACAGAGAATGTTATTTAACTAGACAATGTTGTGCAATGTTAAGAATGTAACTGGGGGGGGGGGGGGAGAGGTTTTGAGTTTTAATCAAGAAAAGAAAAAAGTTTGTTCGGTCAACAATACAAAAGTGGCCAGGTTTTTGTATTGAATCCCCTATTTATCTCCTGTTGATGTTCGATGTATTACATGAATGATATTGTCGCTATAATTCCACAACAAATTAACAAAAGCACTATACCCAATACCTTAGTATATAAGTCACTAATCTCCACTAGAAGTTTTGTATCCTTAGTCAACCGACGTAAGTGAAATTAGGTGATGTAATAACACATTAATTCCTAAGCCAATACTCAATGTCTCCTATCCCTGTTCAACCGACGTAAGTATAACAATTTTTGTAGGTCCAACACATAGACTGATGGTCAATATTCCATATGTGTCCAAATTCAGATTAAAAAAGTATTTCACATAAAAAATATTACAACAAGAAGCAATTGAATATAATTACAACTCAAATCATTAATGCAATAACAAATCAAACATATGTACCAACAATATTAAAATAGGTTCATCGTATAAAACCTAACCTAGAGACATAACTACTCATAATGAATAAATTACAATACTAATTAATAAGAAATATAATGCATAATATAATCCTTGAAGAAATAGCCTCCAATGGCTTCAAATACGCTCCAATTCGTACTCCAGGTGTTGTAAATCGTTACTTGCAGTGTAAAATCGCAGAACCCTTGAAAAAGTACCATAAATCCCCTTTTAAAGCCTTTAGGAAACAGTCTAATAACGTCAAAAATTGCCCAGAAAAGGGCCCATTGCCTCAATAATTAATGTACCGTCCAAACAAACTTTGACTTCCTTTGTCTGTTTCTGTTTGATGGAGTTAGTTCCAATACAGGCATAAGTCACTTCACATTTGTACATTGTAAAGTTGCATGTGATTGCTGCCTCTTCTTTAACCAATCACGAATGCATCTTTTGAGATATCATAGCATGTGATTTTGACAGTATGATATTTTGGCTTTATGATATCTAAACTACAATAACTTGCAAGTAAACTACTCACTCATATTTCTAAGTGTCCGTACATTGTCATGACTTTTTAAATTGTGAACAAGTCATGCTCCTATAGTCTGAATTAATTTAAATAAGCTTTAGAGCATTTAGATCATTTTAATAGAAGAATTTCCTTTTCAAACCTGGCAGATAGTTACTTCTTCTGTGTAGGTACTTCACTTATGGTTGTTGTTACTTAGTGAAGTCTAGATCACATTAGTAGTCATGAATTTGATGAGCATACTACTTCTTCAACATCTCTTTATTCTTCATAATATATAGGACAATCACCAATAAAGAGATTCACAATACTGAATGTGATGTTCCAACATCTTTTGGAACATTTACACAGAACTCATCTGCCTTGGTTATGAGATTACAATAAAAATGCTTCTTCCATATTACATCTCCAGGACTTTTCAGACTATTGTTGTATACAATCCCCTTCACATCTGCTAAGAGTAATTTCTCCCCCCAATAGCAGCTTGACATACATATTTTCACATCATAATCAACATCAAAAAAATTGAAGATAGATGTTTAAACATCATATAGGACATTCACAGATGCACAGACATGGGCATTTGCTCCCTTTATACACGTCATCAGAAACATTTAGGAGCACAAATTTAACACACAGATAGATACCCCCCTTAACATCAGCACTTCAGAGCTTTCCAGATTACTCTTGTTCTCCCCAGGGTCACACAAAATAAGGAAACTTTTGATTTTGGTCCTCAAAATACTAGAAGCATTCTTTATTTGGAATTTGCCACAGTCTCCAAATTTGGAATTCTTAGTTTACTTGCTACACAGGATTTAGATTGCCATACTTTGTAACTTGTTGTAGAAGAAACCACATTATCAACCATACATATAAACCAAAGATCGTCTTCAAACGATAAGTCAGGGCCTTATCTGCCTTCTTTTAAATGCCTGGTGTCTTCAATAGTTGTGATGTTACATCTTCATGCAGGACATTCTTTTCTTTACATCACAAACTTCATCACTCTTGATTTAGATTTCCACACATTTTCCACACAAGTATCCAACTCCCATCAAGATATTTGTCAACATCTGTATGCAACTCTTCACATTGAATCAACTCTTCATATAATCACCAGATAATGTTACCACACATTCTAAACTTGTGAAGATTAAAAATAAACTCAATATTGACATTCAGCTCATACTTTAGCATGAATACATCAGACAAAAACTCAGCTCCCGACAGAGTATATGCATTTGGCATTCAAGCTACATACTAATAAGTACTTAGTCTCCTGTCAAAGTACCCACCAGTTTGTCAATTAGAATTATCTACTCACACTAGATGATCCTGACTGATTACTTCTTCACACTTACACTTACTTCCAAGCAACAATACATATTTTCATGGCTGAAGACACTGAGATGATGTTCCAACATCATATACGACATCATCCATTTTAGTATGGTTCTGAGGGTGACATTCATACTAACTTATTCAACACTTGTGGGGGGACATAGGAAGCACAATTAACAACATTTGATCAATCTCCAGGACCATACAAAATAATCAGGAAATACCATGAGCCACATCTCAATTAGTTTTTCTTCAGACTTTCATTCTGACTTTGAGATGATGAATGTCATAGTCTGTACCTACAGAGGAGATTCCCTCTATTAGGTTTCTGGAACAGGCTTACTTAGGCATGACACAAAAATATGCATATTTTTCAAAGAAATCTGTCTCTCTTGATTCTTCAAGACAATACCCATCCAAGACAGTATCTTACTACAACATGTCTGATATTTGGGATAGTCAACACTCAGGACCATTAATTACTGTGGTTGGATCATAGTATTTTTCTCCAAACATAATCTGTTCAATGGTCATGAATAAAATTCCACAATTCTGGTTCCTTTGATCAGAAGGATCTTCCAGACACAAGCTCATCTTGTTTTCACATAAATGGACTGTAGAAGGTACCTTTATGAGTTCTTTTAAGTACATTAAGCTTAACTTCTATACTCCAATAAGCTTTGGTCAGAAATAAACTGACATTTGGAGTAGATAACTTGTTGATCGTGTCCTGATCAACTAAAACAAAACAGATATCTCCTATTCCAGATCAGGAGTAGGTTCCAAACATAAATGTTCAATACATTCTTTTTTAGCATCCAAAACATCTGTTCTTCAACTGGAAGCTGCATACCTGCTGAATTAATGTTCTAACATCCCATAGAACATCAGTTTCATCTTCTTGGAACACATTATCCTTGATAGGTTTCAAGGTCTTCAAATCAATATGCAGATATGCATGAGGATCATGGACCAATTGATTCTCATCAACTTCATTAACAAATGTCTTTATGAGTGGACTTGAGAAAGTTCTCAAGTATCTTTGACACTTGTAGTTGAAAAATTCTGCCATATATTATATTGAAAAGAATAATAACCCTAGAATCCTTCTTGTACTTTAAGGGTTACCTCAAAAGTCGTGCAGCAGAATATAACAATACTTCAACAGAATTTACACATAATGCTTACTCTTCAATTTAAGCATCAACATGGAAGCTTAGGGTTGAAAATAAATCAACCTAACATACAATAGCTTCTCACCAAGCTATAGACTAGATGCCACCATAACCAAAACACACATAAGCTTAAGAGTTACCTTATCAATATCTTCACTCTTGCATGAAGGTTTTGATAGTATTGCTCTCTTGCTCAATAATAGTTGAACAATAATCCTTAAAATAATCCAAGGTCTCCACTCCCGCATGAAGCCTTTGACTTTAAACTCCTCTTGTTCATCTTCATCATCTTCTTGCATTAAGAGGTACAACAGTTCTGGTCAGGTTTCTCTTCAATGCACACTAGTCTTCCATAAATAGGTTCATCCTCCACTTCAAGGGACCATACAATATGAAAAATCCCTGTTCAAACAATTTTCCACTACAAACCTTCTACCTTGTACACAACCAGAAAATATCCTCCCTAGGATCTCATCCAGAAATAGACAGGACGCCTGATCTGATACCAATTGAAATTCTAGTACAACAGACTCATATGTCCTATAAGGATGTCGAGACATATGATCTGACAATAAACAACACAAACAAGGTAGAGTAATATAGAAGTGCAGGAAACATAAAGAACACATCAGAATTGTTAACCCAGTTCGGTTCAAACCAACCTACATCTGGGGGCTAGCAAGCCAGGAAAAAGACTTCACTATCAATAGTATTATTTTATGTAAAAAACCTCTGATTTACCTAATCACTATCCAATGAAACCTTTATATTATAAGACCATCTAAGAAAAGATAACTTCTGCCCACTCCCTAGTGATACCTAATAGTTGCAAACCCCTGAAACAATAATAACCAGTTTGAAGAACCCTTCTTCAAACCACAAAAACAGTCAAACACTTTTGACACACATATACTTGGAATTGCTTCACAACTTCTTCCAAGAACACAACTCAACTCATTGCTTCACAGATTCTGAGTGAGTAAAACCATCCTCTTGCATATGGGCTTCGAGGTACAAATCAGTGATCATCCCACAATTTAGGTGGTTCACTTACATGGCTAACCCTAATAATTACATCTTTCTACATTTGGCTAGCTTACCAAAAACAAGGTTACAACTTTCTTATTTATAACCTATTACCCAACTAGATTTGGGCCTTCAAACAATAAGTTATAGCTGTAACAAACTCTACAGAAAAACAAACAAGCAAAAAACTTCTGCTACAATCAAGGTCTTTCATTTAATTTTTCTCTTCTTCTTCTGATTCAATCTTCTAGACCTCCACATATGCCTTCAATTACACGCCACATATGATGCATAATATTCCCAGAATATTCTGCACAATTTAAAACAGAACTGTAACAAAATTAACAGTTCAGTAGCGTGATGTCTGATGTCTGATGTCACGACATCTCGTTCGACATGTTGTTGCAGATGTTGATTTACTCAACACAACATGTTTAGACATTCCAATAAGATTCACTAGTTCTTAAGTATCCTATTGTACATTACATTATTGTTGCTATTATTTGTTTTACAAAATTGATGCCAATCCTAAAAACAAGGAACTTACAGTTTTCAACTTTAAAGATTCATATTTCTCTCATTTTTTGTCCAAAAATTATGAAAAAATTACCAACGATACTTTTGAGAATTCTCTTTCTGATTCTTATTTTTTCACAAATTTATTTTATGATTTGATATTTTTTTATAATTTTCTCATTGTTTGAATTGTTTTTAGTTGTTAAAAAATATTTCCAGATCTTTAAAAATTCCAAAAAATTATGGAATGATCCAATGATAGTGTGACAACTTATGGTGACCTTGTTAGATTCTTATATATGAATTTGCTATATTTTGTTATTTTTAGTTTATATTATTTGATTTTAAGTGTTTTAAATTTAGTTTCTTATTTCAAAAAATTGTGAATATATTTTGAGGTATTTATGATTTTTTTCTCAATTGATCTGACACATGTCTATGCGTTATCAATCCAAATACATTTAAATGACTCAAGTTAGGCTTCACACCAGACCAACATTCTTCTGGAGTAATTCCTTCTAGCTTTTTCGTCGAACATCTGTTCAAAATTTATGTTACAGTAGACACAAATTTACCCCAAAACTCTTTAGGTAACTTCTTTTCTTTCAACATACTTCTCACAATATTCATGATGGTTTGATTCTTTCTTTATGCAGTTCCATTCTTATGTGGAGTGTATGGTTGCACCACCTCATGTACAATCCCTTCTTTTTCACATAATTTGACGAAGTCTTTTGACACATACTCTCCACCACCATCAGTTCTCAAAACTTTAAGATTTCGACCGCTTTGTCTCTCGACCATAAATTTAAACTTGGTAAATACCTCGATTACTTCACTTTTCTTCTTGATCAGGTAAGTCCACAATTTTTCGACTGCAATCATCTATGAATGTGACAAAGTATTTGTTACCTCCCATCTAATCCACCTGGATTGGTCCATATACATTAGAGTATATGACTTCAAGAATATCCCTCCACTTGCTCCCTGCATCCTTGCTGAAGTTGTTCTTGTGTTGCTTCGCCTGCACACATTTCTCACACACTTCATTTGGAATGTCGATTTATGGTAATCCTGAAACCATATTTTTTCTCTTCAAATCTCTGATGGCTCTGAAATTTAGATGGCTAAGTGGATAGTGCCATATCCATACATCCTTGCTAGTTGCATTCAAAAGGCACTTGTGCTCCATTACATTAAGTTCGATCTTGAAGGTTCTATTCTGAGACATAAGAGCCTTCAAGATTAAACTTCAATTTGCATCGTCGAATCTCATCATCTTGTCTTCGACCAAAAATTTGTATTTCTTTTCGACCAATTGCCCTATGCTGAGCAAGTTTCTCTTCATGCATGGAATGTACAACACATTGGAAATCACTGTCCTTTTGCCATCTTTCCTCATAATCAGAACATGTCCAATACCTTCAGCTTCTAGAGTATTTTCATTTGCAAATTTTACCATGTTCTTTGTCGAGATTTTTAGGTTGACAAACCAATCTTTCCTTCCAGACATGTGTGATGAGCATCCTGAATCCAAGTACCATAAATCCTTGAATTTTTATCTACCTCATGTTGTGACCATCAGCAACATATTTTCTTCTTCATACTTTGCGAACTTCACATCACTTTATTGATTCTTTCAATTTTCTAAATAATCACTAGAATATTGACCACACTGTTGACTATTGTAACACTAAATGCGACTCTTGTCAGGTTTTCGCCCACCACCTCTTCCTCTATTTGCAACACCACCTCTTTGGTTGCCTTGGTATGGTCTTTCTGATCCGACACGTTTTTTCGTGCTAGTTTCCTCTACCAACCGAATTTTTATAGCCATCTCTACCTTTATTGTCGAACCACTTTCATTTGCCTTTCTTATCTTTTTCCAATTGAGCATGTAGAGCCACATCACTCATCGATTTGCCTGCAACCATTCCATCCATTATTTGTTCATGAGATTGAAGTGTCCCTTGGAGTTCTTCCTTTGACAAAGTTGACAACTGTAACGCCCATTTTCTACCCAACATTTATAATAGAATCAGAGTGCCAAAATTTCAAAACATAAACAGATGTCACATTTCAACATATTATCAAACACTTGTGTTTTATTTAATATAGATACATAGCATTCGGCCTTCACATCTTATAAGTCATATACAACTTTATTCGAATAAATCAAAACTTTAATTTATAATTATTCGAGAATTATTGTAATGACAATAATTAGAAACAATTCCAACAATAAATAATAACAACCATTCATCATCTTATAATCACAACAACATAAACATCCCCCCGAGTGCTACGTATCAGAGCAATGACGCCAATTTGAACTAACAACAACTAACGACTTCATAATGCTACTTCGAACTTTCACGGTTATTCTTGAGTACCTGCCCATTTCCCATGGTAGGGGAAATATCAGCAGAAGGGGTGAGATATCCAACAATATAAACAAGTGTATGATAAATAATATGCTAGGATTAAATCATACAAAATTATCACCTCGCAATTAACACCTCACCACAACTTCTTAATTAACAACAACGTAAAACACGTCACCGTTAGCAACAACATAACTCACTTCACAGTTAACTACAAACATAATTTGCTTCATAGTTAACCACAACATAATCATCAACATAACAACTTAAATCAAAACAACATAACAACAACAACTTAATAACAACACCAACTTATAGCAACAACAACATATATCAATAACATCACAATGACAATCAATAAACAACGAATAATAACAACTACTTTAACACGCGACCCAAATGTGACTAAACTATGCAAATGCATGTGGTACCATTTGGAGCAGAACTCCCAACTTAAACATATGCCAGTTTATCGAGGCATTAACAGGGCATGAGCCTTCAACGTGGTGCCATCAAGGCCAAGGCATAAGCCTTCAACTTTCAACGTGGTGCCATCAAGGCCAACTTAATCATGCAATGTATGCCATGCGACCTCAACTTCAACAACAAATGCACAACAATGGAAGAATAACAGCATACAACAACAACTTAAAATATGCATCAATGGCATCAACTTAGATCAACACTGGTCATACGACCTACAACTCAAACATGTCCATAAATCGCGACGATTCAACTTAATCAACATTGGCCATAGGCCTGCAACTTCACCAACATATCAACAATAAGTTATTAACAACAACAATTCAAGCAAACACTACGACAATTACTACACAACTTAACTGTTATGAATCTATGCTTAAAACATCTTATTTAACGCTAATGCTACTTATTTATTATACGTCCTCTACTAAATTAATTAATTAATCAACTACTTGATTTTCCTTTAATAAGATGCCCGCTATATTCGACATACGCGACACCGTTCCAATTCATCAAACAACCAACAATAACTACAACCGTTTACGAGTTTCTCCGATAATTTCCATCTAAATTCGGTTAACTAATTATACTGGTTAAAACTACTAACACTACTATTTCGACTATTTTCGATTGATCAATCTTCTGCTAAATTACCCAAATTTTCTACTTTAAAGTACTATTAAACCAACACATACTGTTACTACTAATTTATTCAACACTATTGACAATTCTAACAAAATTAAAATTAACTTAATTGAGTTAATTAACACAAAATAATTATATCTAATTCAAAACTCTTAAAACTATTATATTAATAATATTAAAATTATTATTATTATTATTATTATTATTATTTATTATTATTATATTCTAATGAAACATGTATATATTAGTAAACATTGAAACTATCAAATGCAACGTGATGCTACAATATTGGTTTTAATTGTTTTCTAAGTGTTAAGTCTAACAAAACATATGTCCACTATAATTTCTTTTCTCACTTTGAAAACACTACAGTATTCAACAAGTTTTATATCTAACATTATTGTTATATGATATATCTAACTCATGCATCTAGCAACACAAGCCGCTACATTACGAATTTGTTATTCTCAATCTATCGTGCTACGGGGTATTTTAAACATTAGTCTCTATTATGAATATCACTTAAAATTGCCTACAGGAACAAACAACAAAAAAACAAAAAGAAGAACTAACATGTAATAAGTGCCCTTCGGCACACTTAAACACAACAACAATAATTATCAGCACAACAATGTGATTCCAGAACAATCAACACAACATTACTACAACAATTAATCCATGGTATAAATTATACATCATATCCCCACATACAATTTATCATAAACCCCTCCTAGAGAGTCAGAACCCCACCCTTACCTTGGATTGACGGTCTCTCAATAATTACCGGTCAAATCTGCTTCGCCGCAGTTTCCAACTTTTGCTTTTCTAATTTTCGGTCAAGTTCCGATTTGGCTTTCTGGTCTACAATTCCTCTTCAATTTCCTTCAAACCCTTGTTCCTCTCTTCTTTCTCCCACGTACAACTTTTCCCAAAAATATTACTAAACCCTTATAATCCTCCTTTTATATCTCTTATAATTAAATCCAACTTATAATAATAATAATAATAATAATAATAATAATAATAATAATAATAATATATTGGATCTATTATTCACACCTCCACTAAATCCAATTTAATTAAATAATGATCTCATATAATAATATTATTTCTAATATTATTTTCTACATTTTCTCATCCATCGATTAAATAACACCAACTTATAAATAATATTCTAATAGTACTTCTCCGATTAAATCAACTAATCAACTAATACCCGTAATTCAGATCTTCTCCGAATAATTCCAATTAAATCAATAATATCATCCTTAATGTTATTCTTTCGATTTATCCGACTAAAATCCGACTTAATAATCCAAATATGCCTCTTAAATAATAATACCGACAATTCCAATTATTCAGATTAATTTTCCAACTTCGACAATTCTTATAGATAATTCCTTATATAATTTAATTAAATAATTAATTAAATTTGGGGCGTTACAACAACTCCTTTGACTCTTCTATGGAAACTACTACATGGTCGAACTTCGGAGCCAAAGATATCAAGATCTTCGAAACAACAACTCTTGGATTTAACGTCTCTCCACAAACCTTGATTTGATTCACTAGTTTCGTTATCCTAGTGAAGAAATCAGATACACTCTCGTTATCTTCCATCTGAAGCAATTCATACATTCTCTTATGAGTTTGTAATCTCATCTCTTTCACCTTCTCAGCGCCTCCAAACGATTTATTGAGAATCTCCAAAACTTCTTTTGCAATTTCTACATCACTATCCTTTTCGAAGTTGTCTGGACTGACACATTGGTGAATTTTAAAAAGGGTTTTATAATTCTTCTTTTTCAATTCTTTGTATTCTGCCTCTTTCGGCTCTAAAGCTTTTTCATCAAGTGGTTCTAATCCATATTTTTACAATTCCCAAAGACCTTGAAAACAAAATATAACATTACTCTATTTGCACCAATTCTCATAGTTATCACCTTTCAGAATTGGGAGATTTGGTGGAAAATTTCCATTCGCATAATTCATCGCCATTGATTTTCTTCTTCTTCCCTTGATCGCTCAACCGGAGCTCCTGATATCAAATGTTGGAAATCCACCAAAACATATGATGAATTTCTATCAATTTTGATGAACAAGATTGTTATCATCACACAATAACAATGACAATGAAAAGAAAATTTAAAGAAGAAAAGAAGGATTAGTGTTTCTGCAAAGTTTCTCTCTGCCCACAAACTGTGGAAAAACTTTATTCACTTGCAACTGTAAATTCTGTGAATACAATATTATGAGTTGATTACAAAAATAAGGGTTACTCCCTCTATTTATAATTGAGTTGCTTTCTCTCTAAGACAAAAAGCCCAAAACTATAAAAGTCCAAAATATATATTGTAGACGTAAATCAAATCTATTTATTTTAAACCTAAATCAAATCTATCTATTTTTTTTTATATCTAAATCAAATATGTGTGTAACAATCTGCTTATATCACTTCGATACAACTGAACACTATCTTAAGACTAAATCAACACTGTCATATCTCTGTCGAACAAACTGCTTCGACACAAAGAATTACTCTTTCTACCTATAACACTTAAGTTTAGATGAAAAATAAATTTTTATAATTTTGAAGATTTTGAGACTTTGGAGTGCTTTTCTAATAGATAACAAAAATAAGAGAAGCGAAACTGACTCATGTGATATAAAAGATTAATTTTAGACTGAATGCTTCCAAATGCTTATTTTCGAAAATAAACAATTTTGGATTTTTTATAAATTTTTTGAAAAATAAGAGTTTGTTATTTTCCATTTTTTTCTTTCTTTCCATTTAACTGTTCTAGTAGTAGTAACTATTTCAGCCCCACACTATAAACAATACCACTAATGTAGCCTTGACCAATATGATTATGAATTCACATCGTGCAACCAAAGATTTTACTCATTCTTATTTTCTTTTTGACTATGCTACCGATTAAATTCGTTTGTATATGATTACATTCCCTAAGTTTATACTACTTTATCACTTTCCTCCCTAATTGTTCTGTTGGGTTCCTTTCATTCTTTGGGCCAGTTTTTAGAGTTGGCAACTGTGCCATGATTTTGTTGGTGTTAGTTTGTATATTAATTGTCAAAGTAAAGACTATTCTTCCTTAATTACTAGGTTAAACATTAATCTCCCTTGCATCTATTGAAATTGCAATTAATTACTATATTTTGGTATTTACTATCCACTTTCCATTTCCTATGCTTGAGCTAAAAATAGGACATGTATTAAAAGCTTGATTTGATGCCATTTGGGAATATCATTCATCAACAAGAGTTTCTATTCATCTCTTCATCAATTTTCCCTTTTTCCAAAGTGGAAAGCAAAAGAAAACTCCTTTAAACACCCTTCTCAATATCATGAGACACATTTTTTTTTTCTTTTAACACTTTCACTCATCACTCCTAAGTCACTCTGACAACATCAACTCTATAAGCAAATTTGCAAAATTTTCTATATACAAAAATAATACATAAAAGAAAAGTAATACAATGTATCCATTACATGTCACAAGTTTGCAATAATGTACACATGATTTAGTTCATGAATTTAGTAGGACCTAATTTGGTTTATATCAAATGTTAATAGTATTAAGTTATGCAAGTAGTGTCTATGATAGGCATTGTTTGGTAAGAGATTGGTAAGGTAGGTATGACTTAAAGGGAACTTTGGCAGGCCTTTAAGAGATGCTAAAAGAGGCATTGTTTACTTTTGCATCACTAATCCACCAATTTCTTTTTTATTGATTTGAAACCATTTACTATGAATAAGAAAAATGGACCTTAGTATAACTGTTCCCTTTGAAATCAATTTTCTTATTCACATCAAAAGAGGTATTGTTTAGTTTTACATCTCCAATTCTCCTTGAGAGAAGATTTTTTATGTGTATGAAAAAGGCTTGATAGGATGGAAGGAGCCATAAAACTTTATAAAGTAGGACACATGTTTTCTGACCCCACACATTTTCCTAACTTCACGTATATAAATGGACCATGAAAAACAATGCATGGCTAAATCAAAATCAATCGGTTCTCTCTCAAATCAATCCTTTTTCTCTAATTTGTTTCCATAGAAGCATGTGAAGAAGTTGAGGGGAATGTTGTCTGGTTCGAGACCATTCATCACAAGCATATAACAATCTTTGAGAATGATCTCGGACCAGGCTTCATTCCCCCTAGCTCAAAGTATTTCGCATTGTCTTGTTGATTACAATTCAATTCATATCTTTCATCTTCAAGAGAATCCAATGACCAGGTCTTTTCTCTTAATCTCTTGAGGAAAATTTATGTTTCTAGCTATCTTTTGATTTACAATGAACACCAATGAAAAATATGGATTTTATTTTGAAAAATCATTAGCATAATCTTTGTTTTTCTTGCTTTTTAAACATATGTTTGTCCAGCTTATTACATTGCTTTGGTCATACATAGGAGTTCTCTGTCTCAAAAAGCATCATTGTTCTTAGCATAATGTAGTAGTTAAATTGAACAAAACATTGGTCGTTTGTTTGAAATTGTTTGTGAAATAATTGATGTATAGAAAAAGTTGTAACAAATCTTTTTACACTTGACTTTTTGTCCATTGGCTTTGCTTGTAGAGAGTTGCAAAGAA
Organism: Vicia sativa; assembly: GCA_021764765.1. Taxonomy (NCBI): domain Eukaryota; kingdom Viridiplantae; phylum Streptophyta; class Magnoliopsida; order Fabales; family Fabaceae; genus Vicia; species Vicia sativa. The sequence continues at coordinate 96,099,968 of CM038797.1, read as the reverse complement.
TAGTTTTTAGACCTTTAATTTTACTTTATTTGTTACAAGTGTAGGGTATAACTTCTTTTTTGGAGTACAAAATCAATCAAAGTGAAGCTTTGAATTTTAATCTTCTTTTTATATTAATACAATCATAACACACTCCTCACTTTTAATGCAATGTGGGTCAGAGATTATGCATGAAAGTCCCATAATGTAGTAATGGTTATGTTCTAGTTGGATCTTATTCTTAGCCCTAATTTTGTTTATACACTAGATTCTTCATCCCATATGTGATTTTTAACAACCAAATATGAGTTATGAAAATATTTTGTAGTTATGTTTGTTCGTGTACCTAGTATTTATATATAATTTTGATTATATAAATTGATGATTTATGTTTTAAAGTATGTGATTATTTTGATCGATTAATAGAAAGGTGAGAGATTATTTTAATATCATTTCTTTTTTGTTTTATAAAAAAATGAAAGTTTTGAAGTGAATTAGTGTAATGGAAAGAAGATAATTAATTAAAGATTATTTATTTTTAAAAATAATGAGAAGAGCTCTTTTGTATTTTCATTGTTATCAAATATTCATGCAATTGTTCATTATTTTTTGGTAAGTAGTTTAGTAATTAGATACACTATACTTATATAGAGAGAAGACAAATTTCATATTCAAAACTAAATTGATATTTCAAAAGTGTTGTAACAATTAATTATCTCGGTTATATTGAGGTGAACATGAAAACTACTCACATTTTTTATTATTTTCTAAATAATGTGAATTGTAATGTGAGGTTCGAACCTAAATATACTGAAGATAAAAAAACCAAACATACTGTCAACCGATCCATTGCAATTTTATTTTTATAATACTATCTTATTGTATATCAATTAGATCATTATTTCACACATTGTTATTTATTTGTTACAAATATTTTGCTCTTTTTGTCATATTTTGTTACACTCTAATTTTTGCACCATTGGATTCATCGGTATATCATGAGCATTTCATCTAGTCATGTGAACACCTCATATTTGCATAGGATTTAAGAGATTATTAGAAAGATGGATCTTGATCTTTTTTATTTTTGCATTATTTGTCTTAATTCATCTGCACCATTGTCTTTCATCAACATGTATTGGGATATCAGGCAAAAGTCAAATGTGACTATGTGGAATTTCGTTTCTAATGTATTTGCATTACTTTAAAAGCCATTTATATAGTTTTATTAATTTTTCGTTAGCATTTTTTTAACCACTCATATTAAAGGCAAATACAAAAGTCAAAAGGTTGACTTTTGACTTTAACTTTTATTTGTTAATGATTTTTTTTCTAGGTTATGAGTGTTTTAATTCAAATTGTTTTTAATTGCTTTGTTCATATGGATTTCTTAATTCATTTCATGAGTTTTTTTTATGTACTACGTAAAATTTCTTAAATGTTATTTAAAATCGGAAGTGTATTTTTGGTGCGCATCAATATTTAATAAAATATATACATAAATTGGAAATTTATTTTTAGTTTTGTATCGAAAATGTATTTCTGATTTTATTCTTAACAGAAAGAAACAAACATAATTGAATTGCATAACATAGACATAAATATAATTCATAACATAAACGTAGCAAATACATTTAGGAGTTAAACATAAATCAAACATTACAAATTAATATTCGGGTGGACGTTGCAACATCCTCATAATATCATCTATCAATCTTTCTAGAGTCGCATCTAGCTCGATCGAAACTTTCTCCTCGAATTTGTCATAAGTAGACCACATTAGCCTGTAAATCATCGTCGTTCTTCAGCCCACGGTTGATAAACTGAAGCTTCTCATCTTTGTCAATGGCGAGCGATACTTCTGGTTCCTTCAATAGGGGTGTACACAGTGATCTTAAATTCGTGAGATGGTGTAGCGTCGGAAAAGTGGAAAACTCCAACAACCCATTTGTTGTTCAATTTCATGTCCATTTATGGTTTTTGGTGTTGTGGTATGAAAAAATATAAGAAGTGAGGTATTTTATAATAGTTGGAGGTAAACATGAATCGTGCAAATTCTATCTACGTGTCAGTGATAGAACCAAAATTAAAGTTCTGGTTTTATATTTAAAGGAACCAGAAGTATACTTTCGATAAAGGCCCTAGGAGTGAAAAACCAGAAACAACAAGTAATAACAAAAAATCTGATGTATTCAAATATTGTGCTTTTGGTCAATCTACAAAAATGGCTATATTTCTACATCATAATACATGAACAAAATGATACCTAACTACTTGAAAGAGCCGAACAAAGTGTCTCCCGATAAATCCACCGATGACACTCCTTTTGACTTTTCCCTATTTTTTTCTATTTCAATGTGGTCTAACTTGTTGTATTCTTGCATCCTTTCAATAAAATTGTCCGACCAGGTCTATGATGGGTCTGTGAAATGAAGTGCACTCAGTGGCGAAACCAGACTATAAAAGTTGGGGTGGCCATAAGGTTAAATATAATTTATAAATAAAAATTTAATACTATAATGTATATAAAACATCCAAATTATAATAAATAAAAAGTTGACTATGAAATGATTAAAGAGTATTACATAAAAACACCTTACAATAATGCTCTACGGTTTTTGAGTAGTTTGAAATCATCAATAATAACCTCAGAATCAATACTTGCTGCAATTTCTCTTTCAATGTTAACCGTCATGCTATCTCCTAGAAAATCAGCTTCCATTTTGTTTCTTAATCTTGTCATGATAATTTTCATTGCCGAAAAAGATCTTTCCGTAGTAGCTGTAGATACATGGAGAGTCATGATAAGGCGGAGCAGTCTATCAATCAAATAATAAATTTCCTTCTTTTTTGTTGCAACCAAAGATGAACATAATTCTTGAATAGTTGACAAATTATTCAAACTCGATGCTTGACGAGCGTCAATAATAAAATGCCAAAGTTGAAATTTCAAATTAGTCTTCTCTTGCTCATTGAAGTCCATAGGATAATATTTTTCAACTAGAGTGTAAATGGTATCAAGGTTAAACGCCTTGTAATTATCCTTGGGAGACAAAGCACAACTTAGAGTTAACAAATCAATCGCTTGTTCGCTAAATCTGTTATTCAACTCTTGCAATTATTTGTCAATGGTAGCGAAAAATATTTCAACTCTAAAAAAATGCTCAATGGTTACCTGGTTTTCTTCAAGACGAGAACGACTAAATCTTGTTGTTGAATGAACATCATTAAGATCAGGAATCTCAATATTATGTTTTTCACAAAAAGACTTCACAATAGCAAACAATTCACCCCAACCAATTTCTCTTAATTCTTGAATAAGAGTTTTTGTTGAACAAACCAAATTCATAGCATTAACTACATCCTGAGATTGTTGTTGTAAAGCTTGACAAAGCATATTTGTCATCCCCATAATTTCTCTCATCAAATGCAATATGAATATGAAATCAAATGACTTCAAATAATTGAAAGCACTATGAGCATCTCCACGTGGAGCAACTTAATCCTTCCTTAGCAATTTTTCTAGAAACAGAACAAGTTGCTTCATACATATTTATCAAGCTAGAAATAGAAGAGAAATGTGATCCCCAACGAGTATCCCCTGCTCGCTTCAAAGTACCAATTTGATTTTCACCTGTACCAGTTACAATCTCACCAATCTCTAATAAATGTTCAATTTCATCTAATTGGGAAGCTTGTAACTCATCATGGCACTTTGTAGAAGAACAAACAACATTAACAATTAAAGTCAGCTTCTCAAAGAATTTATGAATAGGTGTAACTTCTCTTGATGCAGTAACTAAAGCAAGTTGCAATCGATGAGCAAAACAATGAACATAATATGCATAAGGACAATCCTTCATAAAGAGTGCTTGTAAACCATTCCATTCTCCTCTCATATTACTAGCACCATCATACCCTTGACCACGAATGTTAGAGACATCAAGGTTATGCAAAGAAAGTATATCACAAACTTTTTGCTTAAGAGTTAAAGATGTAGTGTCACTAACACGTGCAAGGCCAAAAAATCTCTCTTGTATAAAACCATATTTATCAACAAATCTCAAAACAAGAAACATTTGTTCTTTTTTGGATTCATCACGTGCTTCATCTACAATTATACAAAATTTGGAATCACCAATTTCTTCACGGATATACTTTTTCACCCTACTTGAAAGAATGTGCAAGATCTCTTTTTGAATTAGATGTGAAGTATACTTGCTATTAGATGGAGCATTTTCCAACACAACTTTTGCAAATTCATCATTGTAACATGCTAAGAGTTTTATCAATTCAAGAAAATTACCTTGGTTTGATGATGTTGTACTTTCATCATGACCTCTAAAAGCACACGCTTGAAAAGTTAACCAACGAACAGTGTCAATTGAAGTCTTGAGACGTAGTCGATTCTTCATAATTTCAATTGAACTTTGAGCTTGAACAATATTCCTAATGTGACCATCTTGATTCAACAAGTCTTGACAAGCTTTCATAGCATTGTTATGTGGAGAACACGGATCTTTCCCTATGTGTTTAAGAAATGCACAATTCTTTCCATTTCTAACTTTCTTCCAACCTCTAAAACCTGTAGAAATGAAAACATCGGAACCAGGACGCCCACTTGGTCTTTTGCTAAAAAGATAACAAGGTAAGCAATAAGCAGCATCTTTTGAAGGTGAATATTCTAACCATGAAGGAAAAAGGCTAAACCAAGCGTGTTGAAAGCGTCTTTGATGGTCTTCATTACCAGACAATGGATATTGCTCTAAATTCATTTGGTATGGACCCCATTTTAAATAAGCTCTTCGTATTTCATCCATTTGATTTACATTATATTCCCACATTGAAGGACGTCTTCCAGAATCACGTTCTAAAGAATTCTCAATGTCATCCGAACAAACTCTATTAACGTTTTCTTTAATTCTTGGATTCTCAAGAACTCTTTGAGGTTCGGGCATAGACGTTAAACTCTCTTCATCTCTTTCTTTCCTCTTGAAAAAAGAATTAATTTTTCTACTCTTCATTATCACCTTTGTGCTGAATAATTAATTAAATAAATTAACACAACACAACAAAATCCAAAATCAATCTTAGTGAGAACCTTAGTGAGAATCAACACCAAATCAAAATCATAATACAACAAAAACTTAGTGAGAAAAGTAGTGAAAATCAATCCTACTTCTCAAATCAATTCTAACCCATCAAAATCTCAAATCAATTCTAACTCAAAATCATAACCCTAACCCATCAAAATTCGGAATCAATTCTAACTCAAAATCATAACCCTAACCCATCAAAATCCCAAATTAAAATCATAACACAATCCAATCTTATATAACTTAGTAAGTTAGTTAGTAATAAAATAAATCAAACCAATATGATTTCATCATAATCACAAGCCAAACCTAAAGGATAAATTTATTTTTTTCAAAAACATAACAACAAACATTTACAATCTTACCCAATCAAGAGGTAGCAAGTTGTTAGATGTAAGATGAAGAACTTGTATTACTGAAGTAAATTGCGGTTGCCGGTTGGTAAAATAGAAGAAGGCAGTGAAAGATGGAAAGGGGTTGTTTGATGAAGAAAGTATTTTGTTGGAGAAGAAGGGTTCTAGAACCGTAAAAAGTTTAGAGAAAAAGAGTATTTTGATTGTTCAAAAATTAAGGTTTGTTTGGTAAGTATAGAATTAAAATAATTAATGGCAAAACTGTAAATTTTTATTTTAAATAGGGGTACTTTGATATTTTAACATTATAAAAAAAGAAGAAGCTAGGGGTGGCCATGCCCCCCTGTCATCACTATGTTCCGCCACTGAGTGCACTCCGGTGATGTAGATGGTATGTGGCATTCCAATTTCAAATAGACTTGTACAAAATGTCGTGGATTTGAAATCCACCCTACACATATGATACGATCATTGGGATTTGGTGTTGGAGCAGTGCATAGAGGGAAATAAGTCTCTGAGAAACCGTATCTTGTCAGATTAATACACACTCTCTCATACGCACTTGCTATGAGATGACTCATTTCAGAGAAGCACATCCATTTATCTCTGGTGCAAATCCAACCTCGACAGGTACAAGTGCATGATATATTTCCTCAACCTTTTCTTTACTCCCTAGCACACGTGTGTATAATTCTTTATTTTCTGTCAACTCTGTGATCAGGGTATCTCGGATAGTATTGTAATACTCTTTACGACTACCGAGCAAACTACAAACAGCTCGAAAACCATAGTTACCGTCACCATCGACATTGATGATCTGTTCAATGTACTAGTGCATAAAAATTGTTATGTGATCGATGAATGATATTTTTGGTGGAGTCGGTGTAGGAGGTGGTTTGCTAATGTGGGCTCCTTTGAAATCAATTTTATGAGAATTTGGTGTATGTGAATCGGGAAAAACTTTGTCAACATGTTCAAAATACGAAAGACTCCTCGTAGTAGCACTGTCGCCCGTGTCAGTTTCAACTTCTTAGGCATTTCTTTAGTTTTTACCGGTTGGGAGGGTGGTTTCAAATTTGTGGTCTCCGGGTACGCAATCTTCCTCAATTGTTCTTTGATGTGGAGTTTGGTGGCGTCATCGGATTTCAAAAATCTTTCGTGTATCACTTCCCATTTGCCAAGATGAAGATATTTGACTTTTCGGTTTTTATTTTACCGTCATCGTCAAAACTTAGTCTCTTCCAATGACTAGAGACCTCGTCCAAACGTATCGGGCTATCACCATTCATCTTCTTAGATATGACACAAGCACAAGGGAGACCATATGCTTTCATAATTGTGCTACCACACTTTGAGATGTCAGCACCCACATTAGAAGCTCATTTGGCATCGTAAAAAATATAATTAAGAGCCGCCTGAGAGATATTACCAACCAACTGAGAATATAGCGTGTTGTCTTTGAAACAATGTTCCAACACCGTGATACTACGACCAAATTTCATTTGTATCTCGTTATGATAGTTTAGTATCACGTGGTTCACAAATTTTCAACCTATAATCAAATCACCCTTACTATTTCTCAACTAATTTTTCAGGCATGCATGCGTAGATTCAACTTGATTTGTTGTATTACCGTGGTATATAACCTATTATGTCCATGCACAGATAGAGATAAAATAATTTAAACAAAACAAAATAACTTTTAATTAATTGAATATATGAGCATATACACATTGCAATATCCATCACATTCACTTTCAGACATGTCTTTTGCACTATGTACACCTACATTATCCTACATTACACCATACATAATACCACGTATCACCCATCATGTATTACATAAGTACAAAGGATTATAAAAAAGACAAACAAAAATAGAAGGAGTAATCTTCATCCAACTTCAGGCTATTTATTGCAACTCAAAAAAAATCAAAACATGATTATTTGAGTTAAGTTTTTATTTTTGTATTTCATGAAAAAATTTAGAATATATATATATATATATATATATATATATATATATATATATATATATATATATATATATATATATATATATATATATATATATATATATATATATATATATATATATATATATATTTAGTTAATTATTGATTATAGAGGATATAGAGGAAAAAATAAATGTAATATTGTGTCCTAAATTTACCTTGCTGACCAATTTTGTGTTCAATTTACTTTGTTGACTTTCTTGTATTATATTGATTTCAATCCAAGATTAAATAAAAAACTTGATTTTATGTTTATACACACTATACTTTTTAAATTGGATTTCTTAAAGCGTGCAACTTTTAGAGACTAATTATTAAATCGTAATTTTTTTTATCAAAAAGTGTTTAGAATTTTATTCGAACTCAGTATCTCCATATTTTGTTGTTATCCATTATTTCAGCTTTAAACTTTGTTAATTACTATTAATGTTAAATTTTGTTGCTTTGATTGGGGATTGTTCTACTGCTGGGAGGTATCTAAACATTTTGGAGTTTGAAATTCTCAAAAGTTTTAGAGTGTTTATCCGTCTTCCTAAAGCTCCAAATATTTTGGAGATTATTTGGAAGTCTCTGTCTAGGGATTGGATTAAAATCAATTGTGATGGGAGCTGCTATTTTATTTTTCGGCGAATGAGTTTGTGGAAGTTTAATGAGAAATGATGCTGGAAATTTTTTGGGCGCTTTCGCCTCTTTTTTGGGTTCAACTAATTCTCTCATAGCTGAACTTTCGGGTGCCATGATGACAATTGAGTTCGTCTATGAGAAGAATTGGAATAACATTTAGTTGGAATCAGACTCTACTGCAGTGGTCAAAGCTTTTAATCCTTCATATCTGGTTCCTTGAGAAATTAGAAATAGATGGTTGAATTGTATAAATATAGTGGCTAACTGGAATTTTGTAATCTCCCATATCTTTTGGAAAGAACAAAAGAAAATAGTTGTGAAAATATTTTGGCTAACATATAACTTACTCTCTTTGATTTCATTTTCTATTATTCCATCCCTATTTATATGAGGGTTGATTTTGTAAAGAATAGGTTTAAAAGACCTTTCTTTAAGTTTTCTTAGGCCGGATAGAATTTTGGTTTGGTCCCCTATAATTTTCTATCAGTTTCCTTTTTAATAATCCATAGCCCTATTTAAAAAAATAAAATAAAAAAATAACAATAACAGTTAGCAAGAATGAAGTAATGTCAATGTCAATTTATGTTTAGTGGAATGACATGGATCTACGTGGCAGATCCATACCCTCGAAGATTGCTACTACTAGATTATCTCTTCTCTCTCCAATCCACATAAGAGACACATCTTTTCTGTGTTTCCTAAACCAATCAAACAGGTTTGTACTTTTTTTTCTTTCTTTCCATTTCTGTATCTTACCTTATTATGGTTATTATTAGTATTATTATTTTATGCTTCGGTTTCTTCAACTTCTGTAACGATACTGTATTTTTCTATCTATATGTTTGTTTCACCTCATTAATTAATTTAAATTAATTAATAGGATAATACTAATTTTGTCTTAATCTTTCTAACTAAATTTTACAACAATTGTCCCGTTAAGTCAGCTCAGTTGATGTGCAGAGTCGCGGGTTTGAACATGTGACATCTCATTTGTTTATCTTTAAAAGATTATCTTAGTTGTTTAATCGGATAATTTGATAGTAAACTTTGTGTTAAGGAACTAGTTGGCTAATCTTGATTGTAACTATATTTCAGGAACTTTTGCTGAATATTGAAGTTGAGTTCAAAAGAAGCAAAAAAATGAAAGCAAAGACAGGTTTAGAACTCACGTTGATGAATTATTCTAGTGAATTTCGTAAGAGAAATTTGAGAAATGAGTCAAGTGCAGGTGCAAATGCAGCTTCTAAGGCAAACACAACAGTTTTTGCCACTGATCCTTTATCTGAAATTGTTTGGTCTCCAGATAAAGGTTTCGGTCTTAAATGTGTTGATTCGAGTTATAAGAACAAAAATTCATCGCTTTTACGCGATGTTGAGCCTAGTAGTATGGTTCTTGCTTTGCTACAAAGTGTTACTTGTGGAAATCCTATGGATGATAAACCTATGGATGATGTTTTTGTTCAACCGCTTACTGGAATATGTGCCGAGAGTGATGTTTCTTCGATGAAGATTCCTATAAGGCCTCCAATGAGTGATTCGGTTGTCATCATTCCAGAATGTAAACCATATGAACATCATGACACAGGTAAAGACTACATCCCTTATAGGCTCCTATAGATGTAAGGAAAACAGATCTTGCTATTTTAGGATACTTTCATGATTTTGATACTTTAGGATATTGTCATGATTTGGAACACATTCTAGAACTATTGATATTGCACACAATTTTACATCAATTTTCCTCATTGTGGAAAATAAATCCTATCAAATGCAAGTCTGGTGCAACATGTTAGTGTCCGACAACACACGTGGTTACATTTTCTTAAATTATTATCGATTGCTACGCGCCATTGTATGTGACACTTTCAAATTAATTTTCCTTTTCATTTTTGAAATATCATCTGCCTCATGATTTTCTTCAGGTCATATTGACAGAAGGCCTCAAGAAAGCGAATTTAAACCTAGCTTGGACCAAAACCCTTCACCAAGGAAACACTGCATAGAAGGCATGTACACTTGTGTTGACAACAAGGTGATTGGATTAGAGAAAGGCTCATATAGTAGAGTTGAACACGTGATCGAAGAAAAATGTTCGGGTGCTCTAGGAACATATATAATATCATCTTTCAACTGCGAAGCAGCTACTTCTGCTGCATCAAGCAGAGTTCTTGATTCAAAATCCATCCAGAATAAAAACAAATCTAAGGTCAATGAGATGATGCTTCCATACAATAAGAATGGAATTCATTTAAGTTGCGAAAACTATCACAGTAACGAGTTGTTTTTGGCTAGTAGGAAGAGGTGTAAGCAAGAAGTGATAATTGAGAGTAAAAAAGTCAAAATGCAAATTCAAGAAACTTCATCATATTCTAAATCTCATGTTGAAAGGGATAGCTCGTTCATGAACTTGATTTCAAACATGATGAAAGGATACTCACAAACTAGTCAGGATGATGTGAAATCTTCGGCTCTTGCTCAGAATAGGCCTATAAATTTTGTCAACAGTCATGGACACTGGAAAAATAACACATTGGAGAATGTAAATTGTTACGATTTGGAGCTTAGTAAGGAGAAAGAAAGGATAGAATTACATTTACCGATTTCTCGTCTGAATAACTGCAAGATTGAAGAGAGTAGAAAACAATTTGGTGATAACCAATTGCTCATTGAGACTAAAAAACTGCCTAATTGGTGTATCAATGAAGAGTCTTCTTGCATTGGCCTAAAGGATGAGAAGAGAAATAGTGATCACATATCAAAGCATAAAGTGGATCATATTACACCTTTTTCAAGATTGAGAGATTCAGAGCCAATGGTTTCCATGTTTGCCAAAAGGCTAGGTGCCATCAAACAATGCCAACAAACAGAATAATCTACCACACACACAGGTAAACATGCCTCGACTTTTGGTTCATAAGATCGTGAATCAATCAATTATGCAATGGTTATTTCTTGGCTAAAAAGAGACCCGAAGTAGTTATCACTAGAATCTTTTAAGTCATGATCGAGGTACTTGAATTATCTGCTGTCAATGAATCGTGATCATTGGAAAGTGATCGAACCCTCATACGCTAACTTCATCAAATAGAGCTTAAAATACAACTTTTGCTTAGATTAATTGAAGATATGAATTCATCATAACAATAAAGATAGCCTTTGCTTTTTCTCAGTATTGCTTGTCAATTATTGTGTCTGATAACCCTTTATCCTTTAAGTGGAGTAGACCTTTAACTGTAAACCATTTGTTATAGAATTATTTATATCTTCAAGGATATAAATATGACAAAAGTGTTGTTTGTGTCACACATGAATAAGATTGATGTATAGAAGAAACAGCACATATATCCTTTTTTTTTGTGGTTTGAAAAAGTGAAGGTTTGTTAGACTAATAAAAAATTGTTTCTTTACCAAAAGAAAGTTTGCACTATTAGATTATACAATTTTGTTGAGCCTATAGCAATTTACATGGCAGATGGATACACTTTTTTTTTTGTTTTGGAACTTTCCTAACTTTGCTTCATCTCTCTCTCTCTTGTTGTACTGCAGGAAACATCATGGAATATTCAGCTCAATTACCGTTGGTGCTGTTATTCCAACTCAAGATCTGTAATAGACAATTTTGTATTTTTTTTTTTTACATTCTTGAATTGTATATGAAAGTCAACATTTATCTGTAATAGACAAAGTGATTTGATTTATCCAAAACTATTGTATAACTTTAATTAACCACACAAGCCTTGTACAAGGTGACTGTTTTAGGCCATATAAGTGCTTTTGCAACTTTCATGCTAAACTAGGCTCTCCTGAACAACAAACTTTGGAGTTGAATCACTAGAATAAGTAGCAGCATTCTTTGGAGTTGAATACGCGAAATCAATAGGAGTAGTTTCTGGAGCTTAAACATATGTCGACACTCATAAATAATACAATAACGATATAAGGAGATGATCACAAGCATAAAGATATTAGCAAACATGATCATAAATTACCACTATATTCAGGTAATGGGTGATTCCTAATTGGTATTTTAAAAAATCACTGGAAAATATAAATTCATCAACACAAACCTCCGATTGAAACTGAAAAATAGCTGTATGTTTACCGATGTGGTATTCATACACATGCCTCGTAGAAAAAATAGTGAGACTAATGACTTAGTCCAATAAGCTTCTAGAGATACACCTTCTGTATCTCACTTGTTAGGTCCTATAATAAAATGACCAGTCTATCTTCATGGATACTATTGACCTACTATAACGATTGATTGCTTCCAATACTCCAAAGGGTGTGAAACATGTCATTTGCATGGTTCAATATAGAGATCACCATCCGAGTTACTGCATCCAATAATCAAACATTGAACTTTCAAAGGATATTCTATGGAATGGTTGAAAAATATATATATATATATATATATATATATATATATATATATATATATATATATATATATATATATATATATTCATCTTTCTTTAAAATAGATTGTACTTCTAAAAAAAGTACATATGTGTGACATTTCTAGGCTAGCACGAGAATGAGGAGCCTTGTTTTAGAAGTGTTTTATGTATGGCGGTTAGAGAAAGTTCATGATGGTGAAAAGCTCTATTACTGGAGTATTTTCGATGAATATTATAATGTCACTCTTTAACCTTAAGGTTGATTATTTATTGAGGCATATCCGCTTGGATTTTGGGTTTCTTATAAATAATAATCGTTCACCTTAGTAATGGTAGTGGATTGTGGAATCTCTATTTTTTAGGGAGTCGTAACTTATTCTTTTGACTCCTTTTCTACATTATCTCTGATCAAGACACGTAATTTTTAACGTTTTTATATCATCAACGAGTGGGGCATGTCGTAGGTGATGTCATCCTCTCACGGGCGAGATGATCTCATCGCCCCTTGTGGTCACTAAGATCTCATTTCCTCTTGTGGATCCTCAAAAATATATCACTACACCGTCTCTCAAGCACAATTGCTTGGAAAAATGACAAGTGTTTAATTGAATTTGCATCAGGGGAGCTTGGGCTTATGATGGATGCACTCAGATGACCCTACCCGATGAGAATCTTAGTTTCTCAAGTGAGGCGTTTATTGAGCCCGTCTAACGAGACTTTTAGTCGAGTTCTTATGGGGAGACTTAAGTTGAGTCTGCCTGATGAGACTAAGTCTCTCGGACGAGGAGTTTATATAATTTTGTTTGATGAGACTGTTAGTTGGTTCCCTCGTGAGAGACTTAAGTTGAGCATGTCTAATGAGTCTCTTGGTCTCTCGGGAGAGGCATTTAGATGAGTTTATCTGATGAGACTCTAAGTCGATTCACTCAATCGAGACTTAAGTTTAATTTGTCGGTTGAGACTTTAAATTTATCAAGCGAGACGTTTAGATGAGCCTTACTGATGAGACTCTAAGTTGAGCCTCTCACAAAAACATTATTCACGCCTTTAAAAAGGGATTTTCTATTATACTATCCCTTTGGATCATTGCCACACATATTCCCAAACTTTTGAATCGCTTAGATATGATCAAAATACTACTCTAAGGTCAATTGTTGGATGAGAATATGAACAATAAACAGTCTAAGAGGGTGAATAGACCTCCCTAATGTAAGAATCGTTTTAAAATAAGTTTGAAAAAGCTTTATCACATTAGTTTATTTTGCGTAGCAAAAGAAAATTTAGTGTAAAAGAGATTATGGTTATCGGTTGGAAGTTAACGAATATATTTAAACAATTCGCAACACATTCAAGATAAAACTTGAATTTAATCCAAATGAACAAACTAATTTGTATTGAATAATATCTTAATAACACAACAAGTGTTATTGAAAAATTATCAATACCGATAAGATTCTACAATCGAAGTTGTCAGCTTAATCGACACTAAGACAAAGTTGAATTCCCAATTCTGACAAAACCTACCACTTGTGCACTAAATTTCTACCAATAGAAATCATACCAGCATGCAATTTGTAGAAAGCAATAGAAATAACCAAATCATGGAATTAACTGTGAAATTAAATGAGAGAGATAAGAGAGTACACCAAAATTTATAGTAGTTAGGCTCATTCGACCTTACTTTGTGTTTAATCCACTCACTAATAATTTTCAATTGAAAATTTGTTGGTCTTTCTTATATGATTTGTAACAAAATTAGAAGACTTTGTACAATCTCTAGTCCAAAATAAATTTCTTCTTCTTGGATCTTTAACTTGTACTCGCTCCATGAACTAAACTCTATGCGAAATCTTTACTTGAGTTTCCTTCTTGAATCTTCCAACCCTAACTACCTGCTCATAAGCCTCCGTTTATGGCAATCTTTACTAGAATACAACGGTATCTTGAGCATTGGTCTATCAGAAGATTGAGAAGAACTCATACCATGTCTATAGTCTTTCACACAACACTACCAAGGACAACCTGGAGAGAATATACTTCTTCTTTTTCACTAGAATTGTCAGAACCAATCACAACATCTCACACCTTTGCAAACCTATGAAATCTTAACCAAATCTTCAAAGAAACATTAAATTCAAAATGAATCTCCCCAATCAATCATGAATCTTCAAAGATAAGATTTGGATCCATGCAACAATGGAAAAAGAATGAGATAGAAGATGAAATAAATCGTTTGCAAGTGTTCACAAAAAATCCGAAAGTCTTTTGAAAAATAAAAGAACAAATGGTTTGTGAGTTTTCAAATCATCAATGGAATTGTATGTTTTTTAATATTGTCAATGCTTTTGAGAGAGAAAATGATTTATAGGTTATGAAGATGAAGCGCAAAAAGTAGTAAACAAAACATGCTTGATTCGTGTAATGAACACTTAAGTGACTTGAGTGAAGTGGCAAATTAATGTGGAACAAGATCTACACTTTTATGAGAAACCCATTTTACTTTGATTCAAGTAAAGTATATACAATGATTCGATTCATGCAAGTTATGATTCATTTTTATTGAGAAACCCATTTTACTCTGATTCGAGGCAAGTATATATTGTTATTCGATTCATGCAAGGTGTGATTCTCGTTATAAATAATTTATGATTCAACTCAAATAACGCAGGCTGACAAGATTTTCATGATTCATTTCTTAGGGTTGCGTGTAAACATGGAAAATAAATCCACCCCCGTCGGGCCCTGCCCGTCCCCACCCCGAAATTAGAGGGGAAAACCGATTTAACCGGGAGTGGGTGCGGGTGCGGGGAAAACCCGTTTCTTATTTACGGGTGCGGGTGTGGGAGAGGGTGATGCTAATACCCGCCCCGCACCCGCCAACTAAATTTAATTTATTTTTAATAGTTTATTACGCATTTTTTATTTTTTTTTATGTTATAATATCATGTTTATTAGAATTATTATTTATTTTTTTAAAAATAAAATTTAATAAAAATATCAAACTTAAAAAATACTTTTAAAACAATCAATTATTTAGTGTAATTATTGATTACCTTTATTGAAAAAATTATAAATTAAAAAAAAAAATTAAAATTTTATTCAGACGGGTGCGGGAAAACCCGTTTCTTGTTGGGAGCAGGGGCGGGTGAACAAATTTTAGCCCCGAACGGGTTTGGGGGCGGGGGCGGGGACGAGTCTGGGTGTGCTTAAACCCGCCCTGTTTCTATCCCTAGTTGCGTGACTCGAACCATACACTCAAAATTTCAAAATTTGAAATTTTCAAAGATGTTTTGAGATTTTACTCGTGACATGATTTTAGACAGCCTCAAATATGATCCTTATTTCCAAAATTCAACTAATTGACTTAAAGTCTACTCGTCATCGCCAAAAACGAGCAATTCGAATTATGCATGCTAAAAATATACATATCAAAAATTCGACCTTCAAAGATACACAATTGAAGAAGAGATTCAATGATATAAAACTAAGAAAATTGCTGTTAGGAGAAGTTTCGAGGAGGGAGCATTTACTTGGGGCACACCTTTGTGAAAGATACACCACATATCCACCTAAAATTTTAAGGTGATAGTGTGTGGGTTCTTTCACTTATATAGTGTTCAATATTTCCTTTTCTAACCAATGTGGAACTTCTTCCTCACACTTGATTTTCAACACTCCCCCTCAAGTGTGAGTCACCACCTTGCTCCCCCTCATGTGAAAGCTTTCTCTTTCACATACACTTGTATCACAGTTGACACTCTCCAACGGAACACCTTCTATTCCACATAGACTTGTACCACCGTTGGCACTCTCCAACGGAAACGGAACACCTTCTACCCACCGTTGGCACTCTCCAATGGAAACGAAACACCTTCTACCCACCGCCTACGGAAAGTGATTCGATACAAGTTAGTCAGTCTCTATCTCGAAACCAAAGGCTCGTGATACACATGAAAGCTTTCTCTTCCACATCCACTTGTACCACTGTTGGCACTCTCCAACGGAACACCTTCTATCCACCACATGTGGGAAGCGTTTCGATACAAGTTAGTCAATCTCTATCTCGAAACCAAAGGCTCATGATACCACTATTTGAGGTAATTTCGAGGAGGGAGCATTCTTTGGGACACACCTTAGTGAGAGACACAACACATATCCACCTAAAACTTTAAGATGATAGGTGAATGAGTTCTCCCACTTATATATGCTTAAGTCTCCACATTACTATTCAATGTGAAACTATTTTTCCAATTACTCACACTTGCATATTATTCCAACAAATACTAACACGACATGTTAAAAAACTATTTGTAGTAATATTTTTTTTGAAATAAGTACATTCAGCTTTTTAAAATTTTAAAAATAACTTTATTACAATTAAAATTTTATAATTATAATACCTTTAAATGTGCCCTTATGGCACATATTGACATCACCCTAAAACAAACAAAATCATTGGAGAGACATCCATAATCTCTTCATTAATATATCATAGACATACAACTTCAAATTCCTATAAAAACAATTTAGGGAATATCATTGAAGTCACCGCTTATAGTTTTGATGTTTTTTTTACTAGTCAATCCAAGATGTTGAATAAATAATGATAAAACAAAGAGATAAAATAAACAACTTTTTATATATTAATAAAAAATTCGTGTTATCGCACGAATCATGTCTAGAATCACATTATATATCTATCAAATCCTTTTATAAAGTATGAATTTATATTTCAATTGATTGGCATTCACATAATTATAAATATAACTAATAATATGCACTAACTTTTAAATATTAATTAGTAATTATAATAAATAGTATAATTGATTCTCTAACTTCAATTATATAGACAAATTATAATACGACTGATCTCTAACTTTAATTATGAAGCATAAAGATATAGATGGAACAAAACATACAACTCAAAGGATCTTGGAACTTTTACCTTATTAGCTGTTACTTGAAGTTTGGAGTTTGGAGGATGATAGATTTTGTGGGTTTGATATAGTTTTTTCTTGCCCTTTTATGTTTTACCGTCGTAATAAAAGTTAAAAATATGAAACGAATAATGGAATAAGATCCTTTTAGTTTCAAATCCAACGGTTGAGATACAACAACAAAAAATAATTAAATTATTTAAGAAGAGAGAGAATAACAGTTTTAAATTTGGATAAATCTAAATCATTAAAACTTGAAAAGGCTATTTCCATTAGATTTTTTGATAGGCAATAACAATATAAATGTGTTTACTGTAAGGTTTTCAAAATGTACAATAATACAATAATGTTCACAAATTAAACAATGTTCATATTCACTAACCATAAGTAAAAGATTGTTTTTTCCCCTAAATTTCCAGCAAAATACCATATCCCTTATCTCATATTTTTCATGGTTGCTGTGTCGTTCCACTATGTAATCAATTGCCAACTTCATCGAAATTTTTGTTCAACAAATTTTGTCGAACAATACTGACAATGAAAATTGAGATCAATTTCAATTAGACGTAGGCAAGAGATGTGTGGTGCAAGAGAAGTTAAATGAAATTTGTTTGATATGCTCCTCTTTTTAATTTCAACTTTTAGTATGACTTGTTGGATTACAGTAAAACAATTCAATTTAAAAGGTTTCACTTTCACATAGATGACAAAGAAATCTCAATAAATTTGAGGAAGATGAATGACAGGGTTGTTTCTCCCACTTCTTAAATATTTAATGTTAAATCAATATGGTGCAAGTAATGTAATAAAAAATCTAATATACTTTTAAAATTAGAAAAGTTTAGAAGAGTAAGTGAGAGGGACCAATGAAGAAATGGCAGAGCAAAAACGTGGTGAATTTCTTTAACAAGAACAAGAAAACGTCATGAGGAGACGTGTGGGATGATGTCAAATAGGAGCTTTTCGTTATAATAATTCAAAAAAGCGTGGCCATTATTTCTTCCAAGAAATGATGATGAACGTGTTTGTCGAGACCTTTAACCACAGTGTCAGCATAGTCTCCTATTTTATCATTCTTTACCTTTCAAGATAATCTATTTATTCATCCATCCAATTCCCGTCTCTATTCATATCCATCTATGATTACTTCTTCTGAATCTTCAAACAACATGCAGCTGCAACTTCAAGGTACTTATTTTGGTTTACGCATTCACACACACGTTACGGTCAGTTGATATTTTGTTAATTTTTGTGATTTGATTCTCAGATGGTACTGCTAGTAGGGTTAATTTGATGAGCAACCTCGCACATGCCATGGCAGCCTCCATCGCCGGATTAATCGGTGATAATTCAGTCATGGTTGACCAGCAGAAGATTGTTCCTTACTTACTTCAAACGAAGTCAGGACGTGTTGCCAAGCTTGAGAGTTTCTCTCACTATGTTGGTAACTTCTTTACCCTCTTGCTATTTACTCACTTTACTTTTACTTCTCCAGTTTAGATTGGGAGTGAATTTGATGAATTTGTGTTATTATGAGAAATCTCAAAAGTACAAGTCTTATTGTCGAATTGATTATGGCTGATTGCACATTTGTCTATGCAGCTAGGCAAATGGGATTTGTAGATGTTAGCGAGGTTCCAGAGTTGTGCAGATTGGCACAGGATTACTTGAGAAATTCGGAAGGGTGTAAAAAAAGTATATGTCAATATGTAGCCAATGGAGAGGATCCTAATGCACTATATGCAAAATTGATTGATGAGTTTGAAAGATGCATCCTCAGTTACTTTGCTTTTCATTGGAACCGGGCTTCATTTATCATTACTCAGGTACGTAATTCTTTAATATAAAAAAATTAAACAAGTTTTAAGTCATTTCTAACTATTTTTTCGAAAAACAATTTCATCTCACCAATATAACTCTTTGTTATATTTATGAGGTGGTGTTATCTAATTAGATGTAAGTGTAACTTGTTATTTAAGAAACAATTTTATAGCTTGGGAAATATATTAACTAGTAAGTTGATACATGCTTTTGTTTATTTGACATAGATAAATGTTTGTTAATATATTGATGTTTTAATTGTCTTAATCATAGGTATTAAGTTCTCAGTCCCAACCCAAAATAAATCTCAAAAATATTCTTTTGGAAGCCACAAGGTAAATTTATATCTAATTTTGAGTTTAATTTAATGTAATGTTAGAGTGTGAATATTTTTACACGGAAAATACAGAGCAATTTAAATGTCTTGTGCTATGTTTATAGGGAACATAGGTTTGAGAGAGTAACAAAGAAACTAAAGGTGGCAAGAGTGTTCTCTACATTGGTTGAGGAGATTAAAGCAATAAAGGACAATTCTCAAAGTTGTGATGTCAAGGTCTCCATTGTCCAGAGTGAGAGGAGTCCAGTGTTACTGCTTATGGGTGGAGGCATGGGATCTGGAAAAAGCACTGTTCTTAAAGACATTCTTAGAGAGTAAGTATCACCTTAACTCCACTTCTTCCATATAGTATTAATTAGATCATTGTTCAATTCCAATTGTTGCAAATGTTATGAACCATGTGTGTCCAAAATAAGAAATCAACCTTATGAGTTATGACATGTGTTAAATTTTGGCACCCTTTACCTTTTTTTCTTGTTTCCCCCCTAATTAAATGATTTTGACAGATCTTTTTGGTCAGAAGCTGCTTCAAATGTTGTGGTCGTTGAAGCAGATGCTTTTAAGGAGAGTGATGTCATATATAAAGCTCTTAACTCTAAGGGCCACCATGATGAAATGCTTCAAAGTGCGGAACTGGTATGCTTCTTTTGTCTGAAACTTTCATGTTACTATTCTCAGTGTATTCCCTAATTAGCTTGTCATCAAAATCTAAACAGGTGCATCAGACTTCCACTGATGCTGCATCATCTCTGCTGGTGACAGCTTTAAATAAGGGGCGAGATGTGATCATGGATAGTACCTTAGCATGGGAACCTTTTCTAGAGCAAACTATTGCTATGGCAAGAAATGTTCACAAATATACGTATCGAATGGGGTCAGGATATAGAGAAGCTAAAGATGGGACAATTACTGAAAATTACTGGGAGCAAGTGAATGAGCCAGTAGAAGAACCCCCAGAGGAAAATTATAGAGCCAAACAGCGTACTCGAAAGCCTTACAAAATTGTGCTAGTTGGTGTGGTTTGTGATGCCCATCTTGCTGTTGTTAGAGGCATTAGGTAATAATCACCTGAGAATTCGACTAACTTGCTAAATTGTATATGTATTTTGTAGATACGGTGATAGTTAACATTTTCATTGAAATTTGGACAGGAGAGCTATCGTGACAAAAAGGGCAGTGAGGGTGAAATCACAATTGGAATCTCACAAAAAATTTGCTAATGCCTTTCCAAGATATTGCAAACTTGTTGACAGTGCTAGGCTCTATTGCACAAATGTTGTTGGTGGTCCACCAAAGGTAACAAACAATTTTGCATAATATTTTTGATGAAATGGTTGATTTTACACTATATCAGCATTAATATGGCAAAATGGTAAACTTAGTTGTACTCCATATTACAGATAATCGAGTGGAAGAATGATTCCAACAACCTGAAAGTGGATCCTGAAGTTCTCAAATTATTGAATACAATAAGCAATGTGAATACCGAAGCAGATTCCATCTACGAACTATATAATGAATACAACTATATTGTCAGACCTGGTTCTGTTTGGAATGACATTGTTCTGTCTCCTTCAAGGTCAAATGATAAGAAAGAATTAAGGGAATCCATTCCGAAAATAGAAAAATCCATTAGGAAACAATAACTACTTCCTTCATCCCTTTTAATAATATATGTGTTTGTGAGAAAAGTGATTAAGAACTTTATAAAAAGGGATGGAGGGAATAGATGTTGTTTACTTCTTGACGAAAATTTGTTTGTGTAATTTATTTATATACTCCTGTTGTATATAAATGGAGGGAGTATTTTGTATTTGACTTTACTAAACTGCCTGTTGTATATAAATGTGTTCAATATTTTTAGAAAAAAAAAATAATATTAATGAAATTTTATCAGCAATTTCAAAAGTCACACCGTATTTTGAGAGTCAAGTTGGTGATTGGTGTTGGTCAAGCTTTGAAGTCTTGGAAACTCACACCGTATTTTGTTGGTATGTACAAGATTTCGTAGAAGATAAGATCGATAGCCTTTCAGATTAATTTACCACTATCACTTGCAATTCTTTATAATATGTTTCATGTATCTCAGTTGAGGAGGTACGTTTCATATTCATCAATGTGATCCAAGTGAATGATGTTCAGGTGAGAGACAACCTAACAATTGATGCATCACCCATACATATAGAGGATTGAGAAGTAAAGCAGAGTTAAGAGATTTTCTTGGTGAAGATAGTGTGGGGAGGACCATCCGGTGGGAGCATAACTTAGGAGTTGGAGAACCATATGCAAGAGTTGTATGCAAGAGTCGTATTCGACTCTGTTTGTTTCAGGTAATTTTCGAGGGTGGATTTTTTTAAGTGGGAGAGAGTTGTAACACCTCACTTTTCTTATTAAATATTTTATCATATTTTATTGGTTGAACTATGTTTGTTTGATGATTTATTCTATTGTTGTATGTTGGTGGGGTATGCATCATTAAATTAGGAGTATAGAGATGATGAAAGTGAGTAGAATAATTTAGATTTGTTTTAGTAATAAGAAATAATGTTTTATTTATTTTTATTATATTAAATAGTGAAAATAGAAAAATAGAATAATCGGGCGAAATATGAGAAATTGAGAAAGTTAGTGGGAGGAATGAATAAGAGATAATTAAGTTTGGGCTAAGTTTATGAATTGGAAAAGTTTACCCTAAAAATAAAAGGTTAAGAGGAACCTGGGTTTAGAGAGATTTTCACAGTACGTGACATTTGAGAAAAATGATCAAAGATGCAAGGTGATCAACGGAAGAGAGTGACGGTTCTAACTCAAATTTTTTGCAAGGAATTTAGGTAAGGGGAAATGTGCTTCTTTAATAGGTGTTAAAGCATGAGGGGTAGATGGAGGAACCCTTAACCTCCATAGGATTGAGTGTTTTTGTTGCACCCCAAAATTTTCCCTCCTATCTCGATTTTATCTGGCTTAGGCTTCACATTCATCTGCATACGCTTCCATTAAGTCATTGGCATTAAATAATAATTCATTCACCGCATCTGCATCATTAGTCGTATTTAAATTGACCAAAAGTTAGTTTAAATCGATATTTGCGTCATTTTATAGTTATAAAATACTCGATATTTCACTTCATTCATTTTTATCTCCTTACCTGTTTATTGTATCGTTTTAAGTTGATTATATGTCGATAATATCAATATTTCGATTTTACAAACAGACTGCTAAAAGCGATTCGACACTGTACGAAAATTAGTGGGAAAAATATTTCAAGTTTTCGCCTCTAACTCACTGCTTTATGAATCTACGTGTCACGTAGATCATGAAAATGTGATCTCTCTAATTTTTCGATACATTTCGAAATTTTGTTTTTAACCGTAAGTGTTTTAAAATCAGGTATTTTTTATTATCGTTTTATTTCAATTTTAAATATTTCGATAATTTTTCTTTAATGTTTGATACCTATAATTTATTTTAATAAGTTTATTTTATTTTTTCGGATAAATTATTGTTCGAACTTTTATCATTTTTAATAATTTTAAGTGTCTAATTTTTATCTCAAAAAAATCAAACAAAAATATTTTTGGGCTTATTAATTTTTACCATATCCATTTTTGTGGCCCATTTAATTATAAGGGTAATTTTGGCATTTGAAAAAATATGAAAACCCTAATTTATTGGGTATATATATATGTGTTATGTCTTTGTTACAAGAAGGGGGCCAAATTGAAAAACCAACGAAGCAAATGTAAGGAGGAGGCAAAGACATTTATGAGATCTAGAAAAAAATTAAGACTTTCCTCTTCATACTCCCTTCAACAGAAAATACTCCTTCCTTCATCTTTCCTCAACTATCAATACTCCCTCCACCGTTCCTCTTCCATAACACCAACTCACCCTCCATCTCACAAACTCCCTCTCTCACAACCAAAACACTCATACCATCAAACTCCCAGCCATCACTTCCGCTTCATCTTAGCTCACCACTGTCTCTAAGTTGGTAACTATTCCTCTTAATTCAATATGTGTATGTATTTATATAGCATTGAGATTAATTGAAATATTGAGGGAGATTTGTGAATTTAGTTTGAATGAGTATTGATTGTGTTTTGTTGAAGTGTTTGGAATGAGTTGACATTATTAGTGTTGTGTTTGATTTTTTTATGAAGTTGATGATAATGTTGCAATGGTGATAATCATAGTGATGTTGTTAGGATAAAAAAAGAAGAAAAAAAAAGAAATCACGGTTTTGTTGTTTACTGTGATATAG
Source organism: Vicia sativa (assembly GCA_021764765.1). Taxonomy (NCBI): domain Eukaryota; kingdom Viridiplantae; phylum Streptophyta; class Magnoliopsida; order Fabales; family Fabaceae; genus Vicia; species Vicia sativa. The sequence continues at coordinate 96,076,145 of CM038797.1, read as the reverse complement.
AATTTAATTGTAATGATGTTATTAAATTAGGTGAGACATTGACATTGATGGTTTGGTTTTAGTTTTGTTTAATCAAATTATTCATGGTGCTGTGAGTTTAAAATAATAGTGTTGGTATTAATAGTGTTAGTATTGTTTGAGGAATATTTGATAATACAAATTGGGGAGTTTAGTAGTGATAATGGAGGATGATAATTGTGATTGATAATTAATGTTTAAGTTGTTGGTGACTTTTTCATGTTTCTTTCTCCTAATAACTATGGTTAGTTTTGCCTCAATTACCTTCTTCTTTTTTGTGTATACTTATGCTTGGATTAAAGTGTGGTTTGGTTGCAAACTTTTATTAAGAAAATTCAAGAGTGAGGTGGGTGAAACAAGAAGAAGATTATGGAGATTTATGTTTCGTTATATGTTTTACAAACATGTGAGATTGATGTTGAGAGAATTTTGCTTCTACTAATTACTTCCTTTCCATTTTAACCTCATACTTTCATTTTTTACTAATTAATTCCTTTTCTCCATTTATATTTTTATTATAGTTATTCTACTACTTCAATATAATATTTAGTTATGTGTTTTTAATATTGTAAATATAATTATATAGTATTTTTATTTTATATTTAATATTGTAAATATAATTATATAGTATTTCTATTTTATATTTAATATCGTAAATATAATAATATAGTATTTCTATTTCATATTTAGTATTCTAAATACAATTATACTATTTCTATTCATATACTTTATTCGGTTCAATTTGTAAATAAAATCATATTGTAATTATTATTCTTGTGTTACGATTTCAATTTTGGAATTTAATTCAACCTTTGAATGAATTTGAAATACATATGTAGCATTGCAACACTCTTCGCATAGGTTTTTGTTTGTATCTTGAGTGATGTAGGAATCTTCACTTGATATTCGTCCGATGTGTCAAGCCTTATCCAATTTTGAAGACTACTTGGAGCTCAATTCTTGCACCAAAGCAAAGCTATTCAATTATTCAAACTAATTCGATTTGGTTGTATATATTTTCCCGCTCATGAACATGTACCTCCACTTTCGCATAGATTGTAATTCCTTGTGTGTTCTAATTACCATTTAATTATGCGTTTATCATATTAGAACACATAGCCTCCCCTTGGGCTCCTCATCAAGAAGCAGGTAAACATACACAATGCACACCTGCACACATTCATAGTTTGGTCTGGACTTTTCTGACAACTATTCGATCGATTGTTTCAATCGGTCGTTTAGAATACTAGTGTCACGCTAGTCCCACTTTTAGGAGCATACACAAAGCCACCTTGTATGGGCTCGCTTGTTTTCCTAATTGAATTATTCTATCCACAATCAAACTCTTAAAACACTTTCAAATTAAAATAATTGATTGAACTTGTTTTCTTTAAATCAATTTTTCTACAAAACAAAAAAAAACATAGTGCTATGGTATTTAATTAAATTGTTAGAGGTTCGCCCGACGATTTAATTAAAATGTAAAGTATTTGGGCCATTAGAGGGTAACCCAATGACTTAAATACTTTATTCCGTACACTTAATAAAAGTGAACTTTGTTTCACCGCACTCTTTTCATAATAAAGATTTTGGATGAGAGATGATTGGTTGACCTCAATCACCAATCTCGAGTATTGAATCGTTAGAGGACCTCCCAACGTTTTGGTACTTGTCATCTACAATTAAAAACAATTCAACCCATTCAAATTCCTTTTCCGCTCATACGCGGTCTTCAAAAACATTTCAATTAAAATCAACACAACCAATCCAAGACATTTTCAACAAGAACTACAGAGTTTTGACTTTCCCATTGCACGAGGGAATACGTAGGCACGCGGTTTCAAAACCGTGTCAAACTCAAAATAATAATAAACAAACCTCTTTTCTTCTTTCTTATTCATAACTTAGAAGTTAGCGATTACACAAACAAACACATTGTGAACTAAATGGGTCCCATCGAGTACGATGGACGTAAGAGGTGCTAATACCTTCCTCTTGCGTAACCGACTCCCGAATCCATCCTTTTTGGTCTTGTAGACCGCCTTATCCAATTTTTGTGGGTTTTATCTATATTTTCCCGTTCTTTCTAGAACAAATAAAATTAGGTGGCGATTTCATTGTTTTGAAAATTCATTTAAATGATTTTTGAAAATTGAGTTGCTTCAGTTTTGATTCATAATTTTGAATTGTTATGCTATAATGGTTGTTATATGAGGATTATATGATGAATTTCGTGTGTCTTGTATGTGTGTAATTTTCTACTTTAATGATTGAACTCTTATTCACCATTGTTACAACTTCAAAGGTTTTAGGCATAACATTAAATTAACCATTTGACTATCAAACAGTGTTAAAATTGTGAATTAACTTGAGATAATTATAGTATTACATATGTTGTGATTTTCTGAGCGGATGTGTTTATGGAATTGAAATCAGAGGTCTGGAAGGCCTCCAATAGTAAAAATCGTGTTTTTTGGTTTTGTTGTCCTGGTTGATGAGGGAGGGTTAGCGAGTAGGAAGCGATAGTTTGCTAACCCAGATGTTGTGAATCAGATGCCTTGGAAACAAAATATAAACTTGTTGCTCAATGTAAGGAAAAAGAATGAAGAACACGATGAACACAAGGATTGGTTATTAACTGCTATTCTTTCCTTTATCTTCAAAACAAGATTACAAGTATACAAGAATAACAAATAACCTTCTCACCCTAAATTAAGATTTGCATTATACAATGATGAGAGACTAGTATGCTATTTATAATAAACCTAACATACTAAACTAATGGGCTTTTATCACAAATACACATTACAAGCTAACTTAGGATATAAGCTAACTTAACCAATTGGACATATCAAACAGGCCCAATTTGATGCTAACAATCCTAGCATCCTTCGACCCAATAGAGTTTGATCCAATATCTCACAAATCTCCACCTTAGAACAAACTCTATTATCAACTAACGAATTAGTTTTCTTCATGCAGCTTTATCAACTGCATACAGTGGAAAAACTTGCAACTAGGCAATGTCTTGGTGATCATATCAGCAGCATTATGATCTGTCGAAACCTTCAGCACTTGAACTTCTCCACGCTCGATTACCCCTCTGACGAAATGCAGCCTCACATCAATGTGCTTGGTTCGCTCATGATAGGCTGAATTCTTGACAGTGTATTGCACTTTGACTATCACATTTAACAGTGATAACTTCCCCTTGAATTTTCAGCTCCTTAGCAAAACCTTCAAGCCACAATGCTTCTTTCACAGCTTCAGTTAAAGCAATATATTCCGCTTCAGTGGTTGATAATGCAATAACCTTCTGAAGTGTTGCTTTCCAACTAACAACTGTACCAAACATAGTGAAAACATATCCAGAAATAGATTTTCTGGAATCCATACAACCTGCATAATCAGAGTCGACATATCCTTCGATTACTACTTTACTATCTTCACCAAAGGCTCCACCATAAATTAAGACTCTATCTAGAGACCCATTTATGTACCTTAGAATCCACTTCAATGCTTGCGAGTGAGCCTTTCCAGGATTCGCCATGTACCTACTTACAAGACTTACTGCATATGCTATGTTGGGTCTAGTACAAACCATGGCATACATCAAAGAACCTACTATATTAGCATATGGGATGCTATTCATATAAGTTCTTTCGACCTCAGTACTGGGACATTGATCAATACTCAACTTGAATTGAGGGTTTGTTGGAGTCACAACAGGCTTCGAATTCGACATACCAAACTTTTCGAGAACCTTTCATAAATATGCCTCCTTAGATAAGCATAACTTCGACTGCTTTCTATCTCTTCGAATGTCAATTCGAAGAATCCTGGAAGCTGCTCCTAGATCCTTCATTTCGAACTCCTTATTGAGTTCAGCCTTCACCCTCCATACCTCTTCGACATTGTTACTTGCTATGAGAATATCATCAACATAAAGCAACAAAATAACAAATGAATTACCAAGACGAAATCTGAAGTAAACACAGTGGTCGAACTGACTTCTAACGAAACTTATGCGTGTCATGAATTTGTTGAATCTCCTATTCCACTGTCGAGGAGATTATTTCAGCCCATATAAAGATCTATTCAACTTGCACACATAATCTTCCTTTCCCTTTTCGACATACCCTTCAGGTTGTCTCATCAGGATTGTTTCATCTAGATCACCATACAAGAACGTAGTCTTCACATCCATCTGTTCTAGTTCAAGATCGAACTATGCCACCATGGCAAGCAACATTCGAATGTACCTATGCTTCACAACAGGAGAAAACACATCATTGAAATCTATACCTTCTTTCTGAGTGAAACCCCTTGCAACCAACCTTGCCTTGTATCTTTTCGACGCCACTCCTTCGATTCCTTCCTTAACTTTGAAAATCCATTTACAACTGACTAACCTGGCTCTAGCAGGTTTCTTAATCAATTCCCAAGTGTTGTTATCATGAAGAGACTTCATATCATCATCCATGGCCTTCAGCCATTCAGTCTTATTTCGACTCCTCATAACTTCCTTATGGTCTCTTGGTTCTTCGTCTAGAACCTCACTTGCAGAGATTAAGGCATAAGCTATAAGATCTGCATACCCAAACCTTTGAGGTGGTTTGATTACTCTTCGTGTCCTATCTCTAGCCAATAGGTAGTCATCGACAGTTTCCTCAACTTCATCAACATCCTCTGCTTCTTCGACTTTATATGGGATATGCAATTCAGCATCAACATGCTCCACCTCAACAGGAGTCTCTCCTTGTTCCAGCTCTTTGTCAGATACTTCTACACTTCGACCAACATCATCCGTTTTCTTGAAATCCATTTCAGCTTCATTGAAAACAACATCTCGACTGGTGATAATCCTTTTGTGACCTGACTCTAGGCACCATAGCCTATAAGCTTTGACTCCTTCAGGGTATCCCATGAACATGCATTTAAGAGCTCTAGGTTCGACCTTGTCTTGCCTAATATGAGCATAAGCTACGCAGCCAAATACTCTCAGTTTGTCGAGATTTGGTGGATGTCCCGACCAAACCTCTTCAGGTGTATTCATATCTAACGCAGTCGAAGGACATCTGTTTATCAGATATGTTATTGTCGAAACAGCCTTGGCCCAAAACACCTTCTTTAAGCCAGCACTAGTCAACATGCATCTAACTCTCTCCAAGATGGTTCGATTAAACCTTTCAGCCAAACCATTTTGTTGTGGAGTGCCTGCAGTAGTTATGTGCCTTGCAATACCAGAGGAAACACAAAAGCTATCGAATGCCTCATTGAAAAATTCAAGACCATTGTCGGTTCTCAACCTCTTGACCTTTCTGCCAGTTTGGTTTTCGACCAGAGTCTTCCAACCTTGGAAATTCTCAAAAGTTTCATCCTTAGTCTTCTGAATGAATACCCATAACTTTCTAGAATAGTCATCTACTATGGATAGAAAATACCTTGCTTCTGAATGTGATGGACACCTTGCAGGCCTCCAAAGATCAGCATGGATGTAATCAAGGGATCCATGTGTTCTTTGTTTGCCTTTGTTGAACTTCACTCTGCAAGATTTTCCAAGTACATAGGGTTCACAAAACTTCAGCTTTCGACTTTGTCTCCACCAAGCAAATTTTGTTTCCCCAATTCGACCAGACCCCTTTCACTGACATGGGCTAATCTCATGTTCCGTTTGCTTCGACAAAGGTTTCGTGGATGCAACATTTGTCGAACCACTTACAACTTCACCACAAGGGTATACAAGCCTTGTTTCTTCACGCCTCAAGACTTCCTTCGACCCCTTCATGACTCTTAGGATATTTTCTCTCCTTGAAAAACATATCCTTTCTTGTCGAATTCACCAAGAGAAATCAAATTTCTTTTCAAATCGGTACATACGACTTGATCAATAACCTTATTGACTCATCATGGAGTTGAATCTCACGGATCCCACACCGCAATCTTGCAAGCTTTGTTTTTCTCGAATACGGATCCACCATCTTGATCACATAATTCCTCGAAAAAGTCTTTGTTTGGGGTCATGTGCCAACCCGTAATCCATAATCCATTCCTTCGACGAGTTGCTGCTCGAAACCACAAGAACATCAGATGAGTCGAAATCATCTTGAACAATAGCTGCATTGCCATTATCCTTTCCTCCATGATTTTTCAGGCGTTTAGGGCACACTTTTCTTGTGTGACCCTCCTTCTTACAATGATAGCATTGAATACTAGATGCTTCACCATTGTAAAACTTCTGCTGACTCTTACCTTTCTTCTTGTCGAACTTATTATTCTTTCGCAAGAATTTTCCTTTAACGGCCAAACCTTCACCGACCGTCGAAGGTTTATGCTCCTTTCGTTCATTCAAATCCTTCGAATACAAGGCTGATTGAACTTCCTCAAAGGTCAGGGACTCCCTTCCATACAAGAGATTTTCTTTGAAGTGGGCATGTGATCTGGGCAATGCGCACAATAGCAACAATACTTGATCTTCATCATCGATCTTCACATCAATATTTTCAAGATCAAGAATCAGCTTGGTGAACATATCCAACTGCTCAGCCAACACTTTGTCTTCAATCATCTTGAATGAATACAAATCTTGCTTCAGGTAGAGTCGATTCACCAACGATTTGGTCATGTACAAACTTTCAAGTTTCACCCATAACCCTGTCGTCGTCATCTCCTTTGATACCTGTCGAAGAACCTTATCACCAAGGATCAACAAAATTGCGCTGTGGGCCTTCTCTATCATTATCGTCTTCTCGGCTGCTGTTAAAGCTTCGTTCATGGTTAATTCTCCCTTCAACGCTTCCAAACAACCCTGTTGAACCAGTATGGCTTTCATCTTCAAGCGCCACAGACCGAAATTGTTCACTCCGGTGAACTTTTCAATCTCATATTTTGTCGAAGGCATCTTATCCACGCTCACCGCACCAATTTTTTGTGAATCGGATGCCTTGGAAACAAAATATAAACTTGTTGCTCAATGTAAGGAAAAAGAATGAAGAACACGATGAACACAAGGATTGATTATTAACTGCTATTCTTTCCTTTATCTTCAAAACAAGATTACAAGTATACAAGAATAACAAATAACCTTCTCACCCTAAATTAGGATTTTCATTATACAATGATGAGAGACTAGTATGTTATTTATAATAAACCTAACATACTAAACTAATGGGCTCTTATCACAAATACCCATTACAAGCTAACTTAACCAATTGGACATAACAAACAGGCCCAATTCGATGCTAACAATCCTAGCATCCTTCGGCCCAATAGAGTTCGATCCAATATCTCACACCAGAGTTAGGGAATAGGTATCGAGTAACGATCGAATGGATGTAACTTTAGCTCCGTAAGTACAAATCGAGTGTCGTTCGAAGCATTAGAAAGATAACGCATAAAACTATTGATTAATATCAGTATTTGAGTTATTTTTGTATTATTACTGAATTCCATGTGAAAAATTAGTTTTCATAACCGATTTTATGACTTTCATGGTGATATTGATGAGGTTGTTAAATGAGATTATTGTTTTATGATAGAGAATGCTTATATGTTGTCAATATTAATGGATTACGAGTGACTAATTGTTGTAGTGTAGTTATGAAGGATGTTCCTTTCTTATATGCATATATATGATATGATACACAGTCAAAATAAGGGCCAATATGTATGTGTTTTTGTTGCATGTTGAGAGTCCATTCATTCATGTTGTCTAAACTTAGGTTCTTTATGATGAGTCTCGATCCTATTGTGGTGACTATGTTGTTGGTGGCATACACTATCAGAAGACAGACCTATCATGTAACATCGGGTTGGAATAAACGTTTGACTTGATTCTTATATCATTTATGTTGATGTTAAGGATCATTTATGTTGTGGATACTACTAAGTTGTTTTGAGATGATTGCTATATTTCTTTTGCTTAGGCTATGAAGTTAATTTTTATGAGATTAAATGTCATGAGTTGAAATGAAGTTTTTAAATGTTCTATTAATGATTGCGCTGCTATGACATATTATGAAATGTATTATTACATAAAAATATGATGTCGATCAAATGAGTTGGATGTCGTGTAAATATCTAAATTATAAATGTATGTCTTTGGACCATTCTGTTGAAAAACCATATTACGCGATAACCCAAAATTATATCTCATATTCTGATAAATTAACATAAATTAATTCACCATTTTATTTTAATTATATTGCTTTATAATAGTATTACGCTGGTATTTTCATTGTATTTCAGGTATCTAATTATACGAAGCTTGCTCGAGAAAAGAAGTAAAAATGGAGAAGAAACGAAGCCAAAAGGCACAAAATATAAAAGAAAAGAAAAAGGCCCATGAAAGAAACAAAACAAGCCCATCAGTGAAAGGAGAAGTGAGGCCCATCACACAAAGGAAGTGTGACGTTCGTCACACCCCCATATACCGATCGACACGCCCCCAAATGCCTTGCCCCACGTCACGTTTATGTTACGAACGACATGGGTATACTTCCTATATTTTCTCCACGTTAAGAATAACCCAGTCTTCCGCTTCTTTCTCCATTATCTCCGCCACTTCTCACATGTAACTTCCATTTTATTTCTCTATATATAGGATCTTAGAAATCAATTTTAGGGATCGAAGTTTTTGTTCAGAGCACTTGTTATTAGTTTTAGGCAGAAAATTATTCTTGTAAAAGTGGTAGTTTTTCACATTGAAGAACTACCACACCATTAGTATTAGGCCTATAATTTGTGTAATGCTTGGAACAATCTTACTACCATTAGTAAAAGCATTTTCGTTCTCTTATTTTCCATCTCTACAGGTTCTTATTTATTGCATTATTATTATTATTATTATTATTATTATCATTATTATTATTATTATTATGGTTATCATAAATTTATCCACCATGTTTCTTTTTATCGTAACTGTAATGATTTATGCGTTTATAGTTAGTAAAATGTCTGGCTAATTTATTAGATACCGGTATGTAATGTCATAAGAACCGAAGGGGTTTGGTAATAATAGGCAATCTATATTCATGATCTAAAATATCTTTTTCTGGTTTGGTTTCTAAATTAATATTAAACTGTTTTATACGAGAGTAAAGACAAACTAAGGGTAAAATCAACAAAGCGAGAGTTTGAGATTTTAGCCAGATAGTAGTAATTGAACATTAGCTTTAAAAACAGTGAGAGCGCTTTAGATTTAATCAGATCCTATTTGTTTTCAAAATGTACTTTTGAGTTTTAAATGAAATAACGAGAGTGATCACTAAAGCTTAATAGTATAACCTGAGTCAATAGAACGAGAGTTTGAGATAGGGTTTTTGAATCAATAGTCTCTGCTGAATTAGTATTTTAATCTCTTAAGCCATGCCTACGGCGTATTGAACCCTTGACGTCCGACAAATTACATGTCAGTGCCTTTTCTTATATTTATCTTAATCTTTATTGTATTTCAATTTTAGTTCTTAGTTTTCCCCAAAATCCAATCATTCATTAGCCTTAGCTTTACATAGTAATATTAGACAGTGATAAGTTTGATTTTTGGTCTTTGTGAATTCGATATCTTTTAAAACTACGTGATATGATTGTGCGCTTGCAGTCAGGATATTTATAGACTCTGAAAATCGTGATCAAGTTTTTGGCGCCGTTGTCGGGGACCAATTAAGTCAATTATCGTAACGCTAGTGTTGCACCATATAGACTAAGGCACTCTTACTTTAATAATTATGTATCACCCAAACTTTCCTACAACCCCTATTCTCAGTATATCGAGGTATCACAAGAATCTCATAAATCTGACCTCAAAATACTTATGTAGAAATTCGTTGCGTCACCAACTCACTCTCACCCAAATTACCTCTACAATTACCAATACCATCACTTCAGGGAGTCGCAAGAATACCAAAGATATGATCTTGAAACATCATTGGAGGATTACAAGGCGACACTAACTTATTCTCACCCAAATTTCCTCTATGATAACCATTCCCAATATTTTGAGGAACCACAAGAAGCCTTTAAATCCAACCTCAAAATATTAATGGAGGATTTCATTGAAACAACAACTAATTCTAGGCTAGAATCTATGATGAAGCGCTTTGTGGAGACACAAACTCTCCAGAATGAAGAGCTTAGAAGACAACATCTTGATATTTATGAAACCCTTAGGAAAATAAACACTATGGTCAAGTCCCTCGTGACCCATGCTGAGGAAATGGAGACTCAAATCTTCCTACTTGCACAGACACCTATAGGGCCCTCCCATGAGGAGAACGTGTATGTTGTAACAACCAATAGCGAAAAACAAATTGAAAATCCTAAGGAGATTGACAATAAGGTTGAATAGAGTAATAATGAGGTTGAGACAAGTTTTGGTGAGAAAAGAGTAGAGATTGAGAAAAACACACCGACACCATCTGAAAGGGAGGTTGTTGAAGAGGTAGAGTGATAATGAGAAATCGTATCATATATTTGCTATGAAATTAACCCGTTTTTATATCGCACTGATCCATTTAACTCCCGAATATTCCGAGTTTTCATGTATTTTTGCAGGTACCACATATCTCAGGTCAAATTAGCAGAGAACATCAAACAAACAAAGTTAACAAGAAAGATCAGAAGGAAAAGAATCAATCTACCAAAAACTGCATATTTTGCTGATGTTACGGTCGTCACGCCCCTGCCACGATTGTAAGGCATTGCAAAGACAGGTTACGCCCGTCATATACCTGTCACGACCGTCACACGCTAATTCATGAAGTACGCCCGTAACACCTCTGCCACGACCGTAACACGCGTAACTTCAAGTTATGCAGAACGTGGAGACGTGGGCAAGCAAAGGAAGAGTCTTCACAGACTCCTAGATTCTCTCAGCAACGACTAAACCCACTCTCCTATTTTTCCTCAACGTTTCAAATGAAGCCCACGAAGTTTATTCAACTGCCAGTGCCATTTTTTCTCTATAAATAGCAGAGATTCCAATGAGAAAGACACAGAGCATTTTTCAGTCCTGCCTTGCGGAAGCTCTGCCAAATTCAAACCTCGTTTTCCAGTTTGTTGCTGCATTCTAATTCCTTTGTTTTATGTACTTCCCAATAACAATTTCCAACATTAGGAAATTGTTATTTTAGTTAGGATTTATTTAAGCCACAAAACTTGTTTACTTTCCCGATTCCGAAGGTCCGAGTTTCCGATTTGTGGAAGAAGGACGTAGGAGCATTATTTTATTTCAGGTTTTTATTACATTTAATTTTAGGCACAATTTAATTATTTATTATAAGTTTTTTTATTAATTATTCAGAATGCTTGCTTTACTATTCTTTAATTATGTTTTCTGTGAGTTTGATTTAGTGACTATGGCTAGCTAGATTTCTTGTGTCGGTGTGTAATAGTAATGATAGTAGGCACTTAATCAATCCTAAGCTAAAACCTTAATCAACTTAAATTCTGGTTATAACTTTTTGAAATTAAGAATAAAACCTTTTTGTTACGAAAGTAAGAAAAGTAGAATAGGTTAGGGTCGAGACCACGAAAGTGTGAGGTTTTAACCGGATAGCTAAAGTTAGGCATTCGATTTAAATACATCGAGAGTGCTTTAAAATGAATTAGATTTAATTAAGTTTTCAAAGAGTATTTTCTAAACACTTGTGGGCTAGCGAGAGCAGGCATAGGGCTTTAGGAGTATAATCCGAGATAAGACCACGAAAGTGTGAGTTGAGGGTTTTTAAACTGATTATTTCTACGGAACAATTAAGTTAACCATCTTTATATGCTTAGGTTCGATTAAGTCCACTTAGGTCCACTCTATTACATACCGACCACTTTATTATTATTCCTTCAAATCAATTAGTTTTACTTTCCCGTACCTCCCAAAAACCAAACGTGACATTATCCGCCTTAGCTAAATTAGCATACTTTCATAGCACTAGAGTGATTACGAAGTCCCTGTGGGTTCGACATCTTTTTATTACTATCGCGATAGACTGTGCACTTGCAGTTAAGATACCGTTAGACATATTAGGTCGATCGCACATCAAGTTTTTGGCACCGTTGCCGGGGACTTTGATCTAGTCACTAGTGCACTCATAAAGTAGCACTGTCTAGACTAAGGAAACTTTTTATTTTTCCCTCTGTGTATGCCAAATACTCGCTCCCGAAGCGGTCCTTTGCATATACAAATAAACGATATCGAGCGTTATCTCAGATTAAGAAGACGAATTCAAGAGTACTGCGAAATCAACAATCTTCCTCCGACTAAACTCCCTGAAATTCCTGAGTTAGTTGACGATTTGAAGAAGATGGCTGACGCACCACCTCTACCTCGTCCTCTTAAGGATTACGCAGTTCCTTCTCAAGGTGAGCCTCACACAAGATTGCTTCCTCGCTATCGTCAAACGATTTCGATGAAACCTTCGCTTTTTCGCGTTCAAAGAAACCAATTTTCTGGATCTCCTACTAACGACCCGAACCTGCATCTATCAGTGTTTGTGCAGTACGCAGACACTGTAAAAGCGAATGGTGTAAACTCCGAGGCGATACGATTGCGCCTATTTCCTTTTTCTTTAAGAGACAAAGCTCGCGCATGGCTCCAATCTCTCCCTTCAAACTCAATCACCACATGGGATGAGTTGAAGAAGGTCTTCTTGGCTAGATATTTTCCACCAAGAAAAACTGCTATGCTCAGAGCTAACATCAATGGTTTCAGACAAAAAGATAACGAATCACTATTCGAAGCTTGGGAACGCTATAAGGATATGCTTAGACTCTGTCCTCATCATGGTTTAGAAGAATGGCTGATCATTCACACGTTTTATAATGGTCTCTTGTACAACACAAGATTGACTATAGACACTGCTGCTGGTGGTGCACTGATGGATAATCCATATGCCGATGCAAACCAACTTATTGAAAGCATGGCTCAGAACCATTATCAATGGGGACGCGAGAGAGCTAATGTAGAAAAATCTCAAACAAAAGGTGGAATGGTCGAAGTGAATAGCCTAGATCAAGTCAACGCCAAAGTGGAAGCTCTCACCCAAAAGCTAGAGAATCTTACCACCGCTCCCGCAACTACCGTAGCTGCAGTAGCCCAAACTTGCGATTTATGTGGTCTTCAATCACATCTTGCTCCAGAATGCCCACTTCTAATTGGAGTTCCAGCTGAACAAGCAAACTACGTATAGGGAAACCCTTACAGTAATACCTATAACCCTGGTTGGAAGAATCATCCAAATTTCTCGTACAAAAGCAACAACCCGTTGTACGCACCTGGACCAGCTCCTGCCACACCACCTGGTTATCCGAAAGCTATCCCAAATCATCCTAATAATAGACCTAATACATCCAACATTCCTAGGAAATCTAATCTCAAAATCATGATAGAACACTTCATTGCTTCTCAATCTCAGACTAATAAAGATGTTCTAAATCAGGATTTACATACCAATGAGCAGATTAAACAATTTTCTAGTAAGGTCGACGTTTTAGCTGCCCATAACAAGATGCTTGAAACTCAAATTTCACAAGTAGCCCAACAACAAGCACCTACTGCTTCCCCAGCTGGAATTTTTCCTGGTCAACCACAACCAAACCCAAAAGGACACGCTAATGTTGTGATACTAAGAAGTGGAAAAGAACTTGACGGACCTGTTGATCCGAGACTAGAAAACCCAACAATGTACCAAAAGCAGAGCAAACCAAGTGAAAATGAGAATGAACCAAAAGAAAAGGAAAACGAGAACCAAGAGGTAGTGGAGAAAGAGAAACCTTATGTGTCTCCACCACCCTATAAACCACCGATTCCGTACCCTCAGAGATTAACCAATTCCAAAACGATGGGCCAGTTTAAGAAATTCATTGAACTTCTGAAACAACTGAATATCACAATACCGTTTACAGAAGCCATCACCCAGATGCCCTCGTATGCTAAATTTCTTAAGGAAATCCTATCTAACAAGAAAAAGATAGAAGATAACGGAACAGTTACACTTACCGCTGAGTGTAGCGCTATTATTCAAAACAACATGCCTCCTAAGTTAAAAGATCCAGGTAGTTTCTCTATACCTTGTAACATTGGAAAGTTTGTCATAGACAAAGCTCTGTGCGACTTAGGAGCAAGTATCAGTGTCATGCCCTTATCTATTTGCAAAAGGCTGGAGATGGGAGAACTCAGACCTACGAAAATGTCTGTTCAATTAGCTGACCGATCAGTTAAATACCCTGTAGGCATACTGGAAAATGTTCCAGTTAGAATAGGTCAGTTCTATATCCCGAACGATTTCATAATCATGGACATTACCGAAGATTCAGTTACCCCTATCATATTAGGAAGACCCTTCCTAGCCACAGCTGGAGCTATAATTGACGTAAAGAAGGGCAGACTAACATTCGAAGTTGGAGAGGAAAAAGTGGAATTCATCCTTACTCAATTCTTACAAGCACCAGCCATGAATGACACATGTTATCTAATCGACGTTATAGACGAATGCGTAAGAGAGATGGAAGCAGAACAAACCACATACTCTGAAATAATGAAAATCCAAACCCCTCTGATATTCGAAGACGATAATTGGCGTGAACCATATCAAGATGATAGTCTAAGCGAAAGTCTAGCACTCACACCCGATCATATGCCATGTCCAAAGAAACCTAGTTTAGAATTAAAAACTTTACCTCGAAACCTAAGATACAAATTCCTAGATACTGAACATACTCGACCTGTTATAGTCAATTCCAGTTTAGGAACGCTCGAAACTCAGAAGCTTTTAGACATCCTAAGGAAGTACCCTACCGCATTAGGTTATAACATATCCGATTTAAAAGGAATATGTCCTTCAATTTATATGCACTGTATTATGCTAGAAGAAGATAGCAAAACCTCTCGAGAACCTCAAAGAAGAATTAATCCAATCCTTAGCACTATAGTCAGAGATGAAATTAAAAAGCTATTGGAAGCTGGAATCATATACCCAATCTCCGACAGTAAATGGGTTAGCCCAGTACATGTCGTACCAAAGAAAGGAGGTGTCACTGTTGTGAAGAACACAAAAGGCGAATCGATAACACAAAGAGTTGTTAATAGATATCGAGTGTGCATTGATTACAGAAAACTAAACAAAGCTACTCGGAAAGACCATTTTCCTTTACCCTTCATAGATCAAATGTTAGAACGATTAGCCAAACACTCCTACTTCTGCTATCTAGATGGTTATGCTGGATTTTTCCAAATTCCTATTCACCCTGATGATCAAGAGAAGACTACCTTCACGTGTCCCTATGGAACATTTGCGTACAGACGAATGCCTTTCGGATTGTGCAATGCCCCAGCGACCTTTCAACGATGTATGATGTCGATATTCGCAGATTTTATCAATAACATCATGGAATTGTTTATGGACGACTTCTCTGTATGCGGGCAAAGTTTTGAAGGATGTTTATCTAATCTAGAAAATGTTTTAGAAAGATGTGTGAAAGTAAACCTCGTGCTTAACTGGGAAAAATGCCATTTCATGGTCAGAGAAGGAATCGTGCTAGGACATGTCATCTCCAATAAAGGAATTGAAGTTGATAAAGCTAAGATAGAGGTGATTAAAGAACTCCAACCACCTAAGACCGTTCGAGAAATATGAAGTTTTCTAGGACACGCCGGTTTCTACCGACAATTTATCAAAGATTTTTTGAAGATTACGAAACCACTTACCGATCTATTAATGAAGGATGCTGAGTTCATATTCGATGACGATTGTCTTAAAGCTTTTGAAACTCTTAAATCAGCACTTATCTCGGCACCAATCATGCAACCACCCGATGGGAGGTTACCTTTTGAAATCATGTGCGATGCGAGTGACTACACCGTAGGTGCAGTTCTTGGCCAAAGGAAGGACAAGAAACTTCACGCAATTTACTACGCCAGCAGAACGCTAGACTCAGCTCAGATGAATTACGCCACGACTGAAAAAGAGCTGTTAGCAGTGGTCTTCGTGCTTGAAAAATTCCGTTCTTACCTCGTAGGAGCAAAAATCATCATTTATACAGACCACACTGCTATCAAATATCTACTAACGAAGAAGGATGCAAAACCCAGATTCCTTAAATGGATCTTACTTTTGCAAGAATTCGATTTAGAGATTAAGGATAAGAAAGGAACCGAAAACGTCGTAGTGGACCATTTATCAAGATTAGAAGGTATAAAACTCGAACAAGTGCCAATTAACGACGATTTTTCGTATGAACATCTAATAGCACAAATGCTGAGCGATCTAGCTCAATTGGACTTAAACAAACCAGAAGCTAAGGAAGTCGTGGAAGCGATCCATACGACCATGGGACTACCGTGGTATGCTGACATAGTCAACTATTTAGCTGCAGGCACACTCCCACCAGACTTAACCTACCAACAGAAAAAGAAATTCTTCCACGATCTCAAATATTACTATTGGGACGAACCACTTCTATTTAAAAGAGGACCAGACGAAATTTTCCGCCGATGTATACCTGAAGAAAAGATAGCAGATGTTATTTCTCACTGTCATTCATCTCCCTATGGCGGACATGCTAGCACTTCTAAAACCTGTGCCAAGATTCTACAAGTCGGCCTATTCTGGCCTAATCTATGGAAGGATGTCCACATCGCTGTTAAAAACTGTGATCGCTGCCAACGCACCGGTAATATCTCAAGACGCGATGAAATGCCTCAGAAAGGAATATTAGAAGTCGAAGTCTTTGATGTTTGGGGAATTGACTTCATGGGACCTTTCCCATCTTCTTTCGGAAACAAGTATATACTCGTAGCTGTCGATTATGTTTCACACGAGTAGTAATTAAGCTCTTTAAGAATACAATCTTCCCACGATTTGGTGTACCTAGACTTGTCATTAGTGACGGTGGCTCTCATTTCATCTCGAAGATATTCGACAAATTACTATCTAAATATAGAGTCAAGCACCGCGTAGCAACACCATATCATCCACAAACTAGCGGACAAGTCGAAGTTTTGAACAGAGAAATTAAACAAATCTTAGAGAAAACTATCGCCATATCTAGGAAAAATTGGTCATCTAAGCTTAAAGAAGCTTGATGGGCTTATAGGACAGCCTACAAGACTCCTATAGGAACTACACCCTTCAAGCTTGTGTACGGAAAATCATGTCATCTCCCGGTGGAATTAGAACATAAGGCTTATTGGGCAATCAAAACGCTCAATATAAACTACACTGTTGCTGGAGAGAAACGAATCCTCGACTTACATGAACTGGAAGAATTGAGATTAGACGCTTATGAGAACGCTAAAATATACAAGGAAAGAACCAAAAAGTGGCACGATAAGCGTTTATCCCGGAAAGAATTCAGTGTGGGAGACGTCGTACTCCTATTCAACTCTAGACTTGGGCTCTTTCTTGGAAAACTAAAATCCAGATGGTCTGGTCCTTTCGAAGTTACAAAAGTGTTCCCTAGTGGAGCAATAGAAATTAAGGATATGAATAGTGCCCCGTTTATAGTGAATGGACAACGTTTAAAACAATATCATCATATTGAGAATAGGGATTATACGAATAGTCTTAAACTTGTAGAATTGCCCACTATTTCTTCTGACAGATCTTTCACTAGGCACTTCGTCAGGCTTATGACGTTAAAAACAACGCTTAATGGGAGGTGTCATACCCCAATTTTTGACCTAATATACCACCATACATCTGCATCATTGCACCATTAATAGTTCAGAACAGAATTAATCGGGTGTGGATTTCACAGGTCAAAATTAGGGTTTCATCAAATTTTCATCTGATTCAAGAGGCAAGCAATTAGGGTTTGAGTCTTACTCACTTCATTTGATCTATCTTGATCAAATCATCAACCTCTGATCTTCAGATATCAAAATTTTTCTCTTGATCTATCAAGGATCAACCAATTAGGGTTTTCATCGAGCATGAGCAATCTCTGATTTTCTGATCAATGGATGAATTTTTTTTAGTAGAGATTGATCTTCCCATCTTAGATACAACATGTTGACCTAATTTCTGGATTCAAAACATCACAGAAGTTCACAGACTTCATCAGTCAATTTCTGAAACATCTGATGAAATTTCATCTCAGACCGAAAAGTCAAACTTTGACTTTTGGTCAACTTTTTCAAAACAAAACTTTTTCAATCATCAAAATACTTCAAATGATCCATCATGATCATAAAAAATCAAGAAATTTGGAAAAGTCAACAAAAAATCAAAATTTTCAACACTTAGAAAAAATTTCAAGTGTTAAACTTTTGTACTTTTTCCAAACTTCATGGCATTTTTTCACATAGTTCCACTTTGAATTGGAAAAAACTCAAAACATGAAAGTTGTAGCCCTTGAAACAAGCTTTCCAAAATGTCCAAGAACTATCAAATCCATGGAGTCTAGCCATACTTTTGATGTTGAAACTTAGAGCTCCAAAATCCATAATTTTCAAGTGCAAAGTTCAAAATTATACGTCATTTTGAGTTTTTCTTTCTTTCTAGAAGCATGCCACCTATCCAAGAGGATTAAAGCTGATAAATATCAGAGGGAGAGTAATTGTAAAGAGATAGGATCAAGGTATGATTTAACCATGGTTAAAAGGAAGTTTCCTTTTGCATTTAATGCAAAAATGACTTCCTTGCCCTCTAAGGCAAGTTGAAACTACCAAAGCCAATTCTTTGTACTTACCATTCAAAACTCATGGCCTATAAATAGAGGTCTTGTTTGCAAATTGAAACTACACCAAAGCCATGCAAGTACATGCTTTCTCTCTAATTTCTTAAATTTCAAGAAACATAGTGTAAATTAAGGAAACTTGCATTTTTGAAAACTTGTGAAGAAACATGAAATATTTGGTGTCTAACATGTCTTAATATCAAGATAGAACTTGTTTGTAACTTAAAATCAATCCAAAAACAACTAAAAACCAGATTTGCATTTCATACTTCAAAACTTGCCAAAACTGCCTAAGCTTTCGAATTTGATAATTGGCTCGAGCAAGTTGAGATTTTTTGACTCAAACATCATCACCATACTTCATATGGATGATGCAGACCATCATTCTTGATCTGTAACAGCTCTAACCCAGAATTCGAAGTTTCCCCTTGAGCTTGTGCAGGTTGACTTGGTCAGAACGATTCAAGCTGATTTGAAGTGAGCAGACCATCCTTACACCTTCCATAAGGTCCGTTGGTGCTCAAGCAATCACAAAATCACAACTGGAAACACTCCAACACAGAATTCGATTCCAGCTTTAACAGGTAAGAACAGTGAAATCGCCACCTAATTTTATTTGTTCTAGAAAGAAGAACGGGAAAATATAGATAAAACCCACAACATCGGATAAGGCGGTCTACAAGACCAAAAAGGATGGATTCCGGAGTCGGTTACGCAAGAGGAAGGTATTAGCACCCCTCACATCTATCATACTCGATGGTACCCATTTAGTTCGAAATGTGTTTGTGTGGTCATCGCGACGTTTCATAGCTTTGTCGACTTACGGGTTAAAAATGATATACAATTATTAGTTTTGAAAAAGATTTTTTGGTTGTGTAAGTGACAGTTAAATAAAATAAAATAAATGTGAACTAAATAATTATTACAAGATTTGTTCTTGGGAGAGGGATACATCAAATATAAATGAGAATTAAACGGTAAAATAAAATAGAAAGCTGTAAAATTATTTACAACGCAACAAGGGGATTGGGGTACATTTTTCCGAATGGGGGTAAATTAAATTAAAGAAGAAATCATAAATTAAATATGTAAAAGCATACAACAGAAACTAAATGCGGTGAAACTTAAATATTGATTATTGTATCATTTGTATTTTAAAAGATTAATTAGAATAAACTATAGAAATTAATTCTAAGAAATTGATATACGAAGAAGGTTAGTATAATATAATTCGAATCTATTTACGAAATGAATAGATAAAGTATAATAATAAAAGTATGTATATAATATATTTACAATACTAAGCATAAGAAATAAAAATAATATGTATAAATATATTTACAGTATAAAAAAAAATAAATACTAAATATTTTAGATACACATTGCTAAATATTAAATAGTAACATAAATTAAATAAACAGCATATGTAAAAAAAATGTATATAAATGCAACAGTAAAAAAAAAAAAGTATGTTTGAACCACATCCTTGAATGTCTACACAAATAGAAAACATATTAGTAGCATGAGTGTGAGATGAAATAGAAATAAAATGAAATTGCAATAAATCGAAAAATGGTTAGTAGACAGTACGAAATCGAAATGCAATTAAATGCATGCCCATGGATAAGCAACCAATTGTAATTGAAACCAAAGAAAACATGAACAAGATATTATTTACAAAGTAATAACATAGAGAATTGATTTCTAAACCAACCAAGACAAGCGATTATAATCCGGGCAGCCACTACTCATTCAACTTTACTTGAAATAAAAATGCCTTTCTACATAAGTTTGCTCAAAATAAACGATACATTGCCCTCAAAGTTCCTCGGTTGGATGTACACGCGAATAAACGCGGAATCATCATTAAACCTTCATCAGAACTAAATCCGAACATGAACCGATTTATACTTCGATTGAAATTAAAATGATAATAACGTAACTTGCGGTGTCCCAACATGTTTCTCGGTTAGATTTACACGCGAGTAATGCGGTCAATCATAAAACCATCATCGAAACTACCCTTGAATACCGTTCAAACACAAATTACGATCGGAATTAAAATGAGAACAATACAATATCTTAATGGTTTCTCGGCTAAATACGCGGATAAATGCGACATCGATTATCAAGCCATCATCGAAACCAATATGGAATCCTCTTATCAAATCCAATCGAAACTAAAAAAAGGAAATGAGAATAATATAATACACGGTGCCACCATGGTTTCTCGGTTAGAATTACACGCGATTAAACACGGTTATCCAATAAACCATCATCGAAACCAAACAATCCACTACAACGTATAAGAACAAAAATCGGTTTCAATCGAAATCAACCAAACTCGACATAAATTAAACAAAATGTAACCGATACGAACCTAGCATCAGATTCTGATACAACCTAAACATCTATTGCTAAACAACTTCTTTTTTAGAAAGAAGCTTTCCAGCAGCATAAATACTCTAAGCAAAAGACAGTGTCGTATTTCCGATTTCCATGATCAAAACAAACACAAATAGCAAAATAAAGTTCTAATATAGACATTAAAGCTGTATTTCTATACTTTCATAACACCACAGCTTAAAATGAAACATCAGAATCATTTCAGAGACAACATCCATAATGCTCTCAGATATAAGGATATCGATACTTACGGCAACTTCGAGACTGATGGAATCCTTGTCTGCTGGAACTGTTGTTCGGCGAGGTGGTGCTGAGGTGAGTGGGTTACGGCTGGAGAGGCGACAACAGAGGGAGTTCGTGGCTGAGGAAACAGGGGGTTAAAGGGGGTTTCGATGGGGAAGAGGAATAAGACGATGACAACAAGTGACGGAGGTTGGGTGATATGAATGGATGAGTTACGATGAGCAGAAGGTGAGATGGTTTTCTGGGGATGAGCGAAGAAGACGGAGGGCTACGGTGTGAACGGGATTATGTTGGTAACAGTGGAGATGAAGTTGTTTTGAACGATGATGATGATGGTGTGAAGGAGAGGGCGATGGTAACAGTGGAGAAATGGCGGGGGTTAGCACGACGGTGAGGTTTGCGGCGAGACGGCAAGGAGGGATTCATGAATAGAGGGTGCTCCGGTGGCTGTTGAAGGGAGTTACGAAGGGAGATGACAGTGGAGGAAACGGCGGATGGAGTTACGAAGGGAGATAATGGCAAGGTTGAAGAAGATAGCAGTGAGAGACGAGGGAGTATGAAGCTGCGGAGGTGTGGGTTGAAGGAAACCGTTTTTACCAGTGGAGGAATCAAGAAAATGAGTTTCCCTTTTTTTTTATAACTTTGTTTTTGTTTTTCCGCCTCCGTTTCAATTCTCAATTTTTTGGTCCCCTTGTGAACAGTAGTTTAACACATATATAGTAATAAATTAGGTTTAACATATTTTTTTAAAATGCCAAAAACGCCCTTTTCATAAAATGGGCCATAAAAATGGGTCAGGAAAAATTAATAAGCCCAAAAGTAATTTTGTTTGATTTTTTTGAGATAAAAATTAGACACCTAAAAATTGTCAAAAACGGTAAAAGTTCGGACAATAAATTATTCGAAAAAATAAAATGAGTACATTAAAATAAACTACGAATCTCGTAGATTAAAGAAAAATTATTGAAAAGGTTATAATCGAAATAAAATGATAATAAAGAATACCCGACTTTAAAAAAACTTACAGTTAAAACGAGTCTTCAAACTTTATCGAAAAATTGCGGAGAGCACATTTTTATGATCTACGCGACACGTAGATTCATAAAGTAGTGAGTAAAAGATGAAAACTTGAAATATTTTCCCGCTAATTTTTGCACAGTATTGAATTGTTTTTAACAGTCTGTTTATAAAATCAAAATATCGATATCATCGACATATAAATAATTTAAAATGAATGCAATAAGCAGAGAGGTAAAATGTAAGATAATGTATTTTATAATTAAAACAATGCAAACATCGATTTAAACCGACTTTTGGTCAATTCAAATACGATATATGTTGCATATGCAGTGAGTGAATGACTATTTTTTTAATATAAATACAAATGCAAGTAGAAAAATAGTGGTAAAATTTGGGTGCAATTTGCCCTATTTAAATATCTTCACCGATGATAAGAAGATGATCAAGCTTCATATTATCGCAGTGGGAGATAGTTAAATATCAAAACCCAAAATTTTGCCCCGAGATGCAATGGTATGCCGTGAATAAAATATAATGAGAAAAGTGTGAATGCAATTTTTTGACATATTTTTGAACGATGTATGATACGAGATGACTCTATGGTAATTTGTGGTAATTATCGGGAGACTTTGAAACTAGAAATTTGTGGTAGACAATCGATTTTAAACAGATCCGCTACATCGAGAAATAAACCGAAAAGACAATCGATTTTAAACAGATCAAGCTACATCGAGAAATAAATTGAAAAGACAATCGATTTTAAACAGATCCAAGCTACATCGGAAATAAACCGAAAAGACAATCGATTTTAAACAGATCCGCTACATCGTAGAAATAAACTGAAAAGACAATCGATTTTAAACAGATCCAAGCTACATCGTGGAAATAAACTGAAAAGACAATCGATTTTAAACAGATCCAAGCTACATCGGAAATAAACCGAAAAGACAATCGATTTTAAACAGATCCGGTTACATCGAGAAATAAACCGGAAAAGACAATCGATTTTAAACAGATCCGGTTATATCCGAGAAACCTTTTGGTAGGTACCAAGTAAGTTGGATTTTGACCACAAGGTAAGACATTGGCTGTAACAAGACCTCGGGAAAATGCAAATGAGGATAAAACACTCTTGCTATGCATGATATATGAATTTTATGATGCATGATATATGAATGATCTATGCATGTAGTATGTAATGCAGAAGTTTATGACAATGGAGATTGACTCATTTGTGGAGGTAAGATGGGAACTCTGATTCCTCAACACGGAGAACACTACCAACTCTGCTTAGAGACAAAATGTCTTGAGAAACACTTATAACACACTTGTGAATTGTATTGAAATGATGATCCTTGGAGGAAGGACTGCAACGCTGATTAAGGATTACCCCAGATTAGCTGATTGTTGAGGATAAACCGATCATGGCTTCAACTCTCGTAATGACTGAGGGGAAAGGAGTGCCCAGGTATAAGTCTTGGAAGTGATCTCCTGATTAAAACAATTCTGATAATGACTTGACCGAGCAACAAATATTGAATCGATTCACAACAGATCTCGAAAGATACTTGCCCTCGATTAGGATCCCACCAAGTTTCCTAGCGTTTGACTTCCTTGATGAGGAAAGCTTGTTTGCAAGCAAAATTGTTTATTCAAACATGGTAAATTTAATGCAAAGTTCATGCAAAAGTTTTAAAATAAAAATCATTTTGAGAATGATGTAATTGTGATAAAAATGGATCACCGTTAAAACACGCAGCTTAAAAAAATTAAAAGTGAAAGAAAAGACAAAAATATGGATATACCAAGACAATTGATTTTCAAAAGACCTTAGGAGTCATATTACGCAACCTTGTCAGTAGTATGCTTTCAAAAGAAACCGCTTCAATTAGGTCTTTTGAGGGTCAGAAGTGGTCCGTTCACGATTTAAGAAATAAAGGATAAAGGCTCAAAATTTATTTGTACCCAACCCAATCTTCGTGATGTTCTTCAGTCCTACGCTCAGTTAAATCAGATTGTGCATTTAAGTTCCAATAGATTTTGAACTTGTACGCTGATAGTGATGATGGCTCAGAAACTGATAGATATTCTTGAGATAGCAGTCACTTCTTTTTTGCAACATTTTGCTGTTTGAGGACTTTGGTCAACTCTTTTTTGAATTTTGTCATCCCTAATTTTTTCTTAAACCGTTCCATTTAAGATTACGGTAAGCGGGATGCCCATATTTTTTTTTGCCTAAGTTTCCTTTTTAATTTTAACTTAGCGGCTTTTTTTCGTTTGATATATACTTTTTGGAAAGATAGTGACTGCTTGACTTAATGATTACGGGACCATCATCACATTCATTGACTTGTATGACATCTCTGACACTCCTTTGATGTGTGTGAAGGAAACTTGATTGAATACAACCTTTGTTGAAAGGCGTCTTGAATAAATGCACATCCAAATTAACTAAGAACTACCCTGCCCCTGGTTAAAATTGCGGGTTTTTTCGTATAGAAAGAAACTCCAACTTCTAGGCTCGAAGGGGTTGACAAGGGATTAACTTCCTTATTTCTCCAGTGTTTGGGAATCGAAACAATGCCTGTATATCATCAGCAAATTTTTATTCGAAAGCATACCAACAACAGTTATGGGTATCTCGTTGTTATCATCCTCCCTCCAATCTTTGCAAAAACAAAAGTTCGGTAAAGAAATTTAACAGGGAAAATGTCTATTTGAAAGTGATAAATGTAGATGATTTGAATCAAAACAGCGCAATGCACATTTCATTAAAATTAACATGGAATTACAAACAAAGATTTGAAAGCAACAGTTTAACATAAACAAAGGAAAATGCAAACAGAAAGAAACATGGCCTAGTGACTAATCAGTTACAAGGATGAGCTATCCTGTCTAAAACACTGGCTTTAGGAGGTGGCTTGGGATATTCTGACCCGTCTTCAGCCACTTTTTCCTGGCAACGGATTGTTGATAACATTCGGTGGAGGATCTCTGAAATTTATCTCTTGTCTTCTGATTAGATCTCGAACTCTAGCCTTTAGTGCATAACAATTTTCCAAATCATGTCCGGCAGCTCCTTGATGGAACTCACAATGAATACCAAACCTAAATCCGGTTGGGAGAGGATCTGGCGGAGTCAGAGGCCTAGTTGTGATTAGACCTAGTTCAACCAAATGAGGGTACAATGCAGTGTAAGTCATTGGGATAGGGTCAAACTGACCCCTATTCCTTGCGTTACGGTTCTGATTTTGTTTCATGTTGTCTCGGGGAGAAACAAGCAGTGGTTGCTTAAGTATAGCCTTGGAAGACATATATGATGACTGCCCCTTGCAGGCACTTGGAATCCTTCTTCTGAATGGAGATTTGATCACTGATTGATCAACTCTTCTCTTGCCCAAACTTGCAGTGAACACTGGATTCTCTTGAATTGTTTCACAATTACCACTAACCACCTTTGGAAACGCTGGTAAAGAAAGATCCTTCGGGGACAGACCGTTCATTGGTACATGAGTAATCACTAATTGATATGGCTCTTGAGCTGGAGTAGCAAAGGCTAGAGGAGTATCCACTTGCGTTGTAGCAATCGGTGAAGAGATGCCTTCTCTTTTCAACAAGACTTGCAGGATTTCCAAGACTTGGCTCATCTGACCCTTCAACTGGTTGACTTCATCTCTTAATAGCTCTTGGTCTCGTTGAAGTTCCTCCATAGTTTTCTTAACCATGCTTCAAATCTAAGGTGTTGAGGAATCAGACATAAACCAACCAAGATGGAGATGATTTAAATGAGTTTTTGACAACTTGAATGTATGCATGAAATATGATGATGCAATGAAATGTAATATCATCAATGAGAAAGATGTGATGAAGTGCAATGGAATGTAATGTTACGAAATACAATGCAACATACACGAATAAAATGCAACATAATAATAGTAACAGGTTCACAGAGACGTGAAACATGAATGATACAAGTAATCATAACAACTTATTTATGTGGGCTCCTACGATAGGATGGCTCTAAGTCTTCTACCCAAATTACCCATGTGAAGGTTCTAAGATTTTCCGCTAAGTGTTTCTGAGTCTCGATCCCTTTAACAAACACTATCATCACGAGAGGCCCACGTGGTAAAAGATTGGAAAAGTATACCCCAAGAAACGCTTTAACGGGATACTCAAAAACTTTTGAGCGGTCCGTCTGTGTTCGATATCATAAACAAACTTAGAGTTATAGGTCATTTGTCCAAAGATTGATGTCCTGCTATCGCACGCCAACAACCTCCTTAAAACAACCAACTCTAAGCCGGAGTCTTCGCTTCGGTCCAACAAGACAATGGAGTCCAGGGGACCTAGGCTACGCAACCCCTCTATTCCTAAAAAGGTAACCTAGAAGCCTGAGTAGTGGGCTTATCTACGTATCAACAATCCCATCAAGAATTCCCACACAATGGATATATAAACAAGATAATAAATAAAGCATAGAAAAATAAATAATTGAAACATAAACATAAACATAATATAAAGTACAAAGATGAAAGTAAAATAAACACACAACCACACAAAGAACTAAACTAGGGTTAACTCGCTTGAGAAAACGTCCCCGGTGAAGTCGCCAACTGAAGCAACTCGTTTTTCAAAAATCATTTAATTTTCAAAAACAGTGAAATCGCCACCTAATTTTATTTGTTCTAGAAAGAAGAACGGGAAAATATAGATAAAACCCACAACATCGGATAAGGCGGTCTACAAGACCAAAAAGGATGGATTCCGGAGTCGGTTACGCAAGAGGAAGGTATTAGCACCCCTCACATCTATCATACTCGATGGTACCCATTTAGTTCGAAATGTGTTTGTGTGGTCATCGCGACGCTTCATAGCTTTGTCGACTTACGGGTTAAAAATGATATACAATTATTAGTTTTAAAAAAGATTTTTTGGTTGTGTAAGTGACAGTTAAATAAAATAAAATAAATGTGCACTAAATAATTATTACAATATTTGTTCTTGGGAGAGGGATACATCAAATATAAATGGGAATTAAACGGTAAAATAAAATAGAAAGCGGTAAAATTATTTACAACGCAACAAGGGGATTGGGGTACATTTTTCCGAATAGGGGTAAATTAAATTAAAGAAGAAATCATAAATTAAATATGTAAAAGCATACAACAGAAACTAAATGCGGTGAAACTTAAATATTGATTATTGTATCATTTGTATTTTAAAAGATTAATTAGAATAAACTATAGAAATTAATTCTAAGAAATTGATATACGAAGAAGGTTAGTATAATATAATTCGAATCTATTTACGAAATGAATAGATAAAGTATAATAATAAAAGTATGTATATAATATATTTACAATACTAAGCATAAGAAATAAAAATAATATGTATAAATATATTTACAGTATAAAAAAAAAAAACTAAATATTTTAGATACACATTGCTAAATATTAAATAGTAACATAAATTAAATAAACAGCATATGTAAAAAAAAGTATATAAATGCAACAGTAAAAAAAAAGTATGTTTGAACCACATCCTTGAATGTCTACACAAATAGAAAACATATTAGTAGCATGAGTGTGAGATGAAATAGAAATAAAATGAAATTGCAATAAATCGAAAAATGGTTAGTAGACAGTATGAAATCGAAATGCAATTAAATGCATGCCCATGGATAAGCAACCAATTGTAATTAAAACCAAAGAAAACATGAACAAGATATTATTTACAAAGTAATAACATAGAGAATTGATTTCTAAACCAACCAAGACAAGCGATTATAATCCGGGCAGCCACTACTCATTCAACTTTACTTGAAATAAAAATGCCTTTCTACATAAGTTTGCTCAAAATAAACGATACATTGCCCTCAAAGTTTCTCGGTTGGATGTACACGCGAATAAACGCGGAATCATCATTAAACCTTCATCAGAACTAAATCCGAACATGAACCGATTTATACTTCGATTGAAATTAAAATGATAATAACGTAACTTGCGGTGTCCCAACATGTTTCTCGGTTAGATTTACACGCGAGTAATGCGGTCAATCATAAAACCATCATCGAAACTACCCTCGAATACCGTTCAAACACAAATTACGATCGGAATTAAAATGAGAACAATACAATATCTTAATGGTTTCTCGGATAAATCATACACGGATAAACGCGACATCGATTATCAAGCCATCATCGAAACCAATATGGAATCCTCTTATCAAATCCAATCGAAACTAAAAAAAGGAAATGAGAATAATATAATACACGGTGCCACCATGGTTTCTCGGTTAAAATTACACGCGATTAAACACGGTTATCCAATAAACCATCATCGAAACCAAACAATCCACTACAACGTATAAGAACAAAAATCGGTTTCAATCG
Organism: Vicia sativa; assembly: GCA_021764765.1. NCBI lineage: Eukaryota > Viridiplantae > Streptophyta > Magnoliopsida > Fabales > Fabaceae > Vicia > Vicia sativa. The sequence goes on along the minus strand of CM038797.1, from coordinate 96,047,395 downwards.
AAATCAACCAAACTCGACATAAATTAAACAAAATGTAACCGATACGAACCTAGCATCAGATTCTGATACAACCTAAACATCTATTGCTAAACAACTTCTTTTTTAGAAAGAAGCTTTCCAGCAGCATAAATACTCTAAGCAAAAGACAGTGTCGTATTTCCGATTTCCATGATCAAAACAAACACAAATATCAAAATAAAGTTCTAATATAGACATTAAAGCTGTATTTCTATACTTTCATAACACCACAGCTTAAAATGAAACATCAGAATCATTTCAGAGACAACATCCATAATGCTCTCAGATATAAGGATACCGATACTTACGGCAACTTCGAGACTGATGGAATCCTTGTCTGCTGGAACTGTTGTTCGGCGAGGTGGTGCTGAGGTGAGTGGGTTACGGCTGGAGAGGCGACAACAGAGGGAGTTCGTGGCTGAGGAAAAAGGGGGTTAAAGGGGGTTTCGATGGGGAAGAGGAATAAGATGATGACAGCAAGTGACGGAGGTTGGGTGATATGAATGGATGGGTTATGATGAGCAGAAGGTGAGATGGTTTTCTGGGGATGAGCGAAGAAGACGGAGGGCTACGGTGTGAACGGGATTATGTTGGTAACAGTGGAGATGAAGTTGTTTTGAACGATGATGATGATGGTGTGAAGGAGAGGGCGATGGTAACAGTGGAGAAATGGCGGGGGTTAGCACGACGGTGAGGTTTGCGGCGAGACGACAAGGAGGGATTCGTGAATAGAGGGTGCTCCGGTGGCTGTTGAAGGGAGTTACGAAGGGAGATGACAGTGGAGGAAACGACGGATGGAGTTACGAAGGGAGATAATGGCAAGGTTGAAGAAGATAGCAGTGGGAGACGAGGGAGTATGAAGTCATGAGTCGGGTCAAGGAAACCGGTTTTGAATGTAATGGAGGAATCAAGAAAATGGGTTTCCCTTTTTTTTATAACTTTGTTTTTGTTTTTCCGCCTCCGTTTCAATTCTCAATTTTTTGGTCCCCTTGTGAACAGTAGTTTAACACATATATATAGTAATAAATTAGGTTTAACATATTTTTTTAAAATGCCAAAAACGCCCTTTTCATAAAATGGGCCATAAAAATGGGTCAAGAAAAATTAATAAGCCCAAAAGTAATTTTGTTTGATTTTTTTAAGATAAAAATTAGACACCTAAAAATTGTCAAAAACGGTAAAAGTTCGGACAATAAATTATTCGAAAAAATAAAATGAGTACATTAAAATAAACTACGAATCTCGTAGATTAAAGAAAAATTATTTTAAAGGTTAAAATCGAAATAAAATGATAATAAAGAATACCCGACTTTAAAAAAACTTATAGTTAAAATGAGTCTTCAAACTTTATCGAAAAATTGCGGAGAGCACATTTTTATGATCTACGCGACACGTAGATTCATAAAGCAGTGAGTAAAAGATGAAAACTTGAAATATTTTCCCGCTAATTTTCGCACAATATTGAATTGTTTTTAACAGTCTGTTTATAAAATCGAAATATCGATATCATCGACATATAAATAATTTAAAATGAATGCAATAAGCAGGCAGAGAGGTAAAAATGCATGAAGTAAGATAATAGGTATTTTATAATTAAACAATGCAAACATCGATTTAAACCGACTTTTGGTCAATTCAAATACGATTTATATGATGCATATGCTGAGTGAATGATTTTTATAATATAAATACAAATGCAAGTAGAAAAATAGCAGGTAAAATTTGGGTGCAAAGTTGCCCTATTTAAATATCTTCACCGATGATAAGAAGATGATCAAGCTTCATATTATCGCAGTGGGAGATAGTTAAATATCAAAAACCCAAAATTTTGCCCTGAGATGCAATGGGTATGCCGTGAATAAAATATAATGAGAAAAGTGTCAATGCAATTTTTTGACATATTTTTGAACGATGTATGATATGAGATGACTCTATGGTAATTTGTGGTAATTATTGGGAGACTTTGAAACTAGAAATTTGTGGTAGACAATCGATTTTAAATGATCTAAAGCTACATCAGAGAAATAAACTAGAAAAGACAAACAGATTTTAAACAGATCTGAAGCTACATCTTGAAATAAATTGGAAAAGACAATCAAATTTTAAACAGATCCGGTTACATCGAGAAATAAACTGAAAAGACAATCGATTTTAAACAGATCCGCTACATCGTGGAAATAAACCGAAAAGACAATCGATTTTAAACAGATCCAAGCTACATCGAGAAAAACGGAAAAGACAATCGATTTTAAAAGATCCAAGCTACATCGAGAAATAAATTGAAAAGACAATCGATTTTAAACAGATCCGGTTACATCGAGAAATAAACCGAAAAGACAATCGATTTTAAACAGATCCAAGCTACATCGTGGAAATAAACGAAAAGACAATCGATTTTAAACAGATCCGTTACATCGTGGAAATAAACCGAAAAGACAATCAGATTTTAAACAGATCTGAAGCTACATCAGAGAAATAAACTGGAAAAGACAATCAGATTTTAAACAGATCTGAAGCTATATTAAAGAAACCTTTTGGTAGGTACCAAGTAAGTTGGATTTTGACCACAAGGTAAGACATTGGCTGTAACAAGACCTCGGGAAAATGCAAATGAGGATAAAACACTCTTGCTATGCATGATATATGAATTTTGTGGTGCATGATATATGAATGATCTATGCATGTAGTATGTAATGCAGACGTTTATGACAATGGAGATTGACTCATTTGTGGAGGTAAGATGGGAACTCTGATTCCTCAACACGGAGAACACTACCAACTCTGCTTAGAGACAAAATGTCTTGAGAAACACTTATAACACACTTGCGAATTGTATTGAAATGATGATCCTTGGAGGAAGGACTGCAACGCTGCTTAAGGATTGCCCCAGATTAGCTGATTGTTGAGGATAAACCGATCATGGCTTCAACTCTCGTAATGACTGAGGGGAAAGGAGTGCCCTGGTATAAGTCTTAGAAGTGATCTCCTGATTAAAATAATTCTGATAATGACTTGCACTGAGCAACAAATATTGAACTGATTCACAACAGGATCTGAAAGATACTTGCCCCTGATTAGGATCCCTGACCAAGTTTCCTAGCAGTTTGGACTTCCTTGATGAGGAAAGCTTGTTTGCAAGCAAAAATTATTTATTCAAACATGGTAAATTTAATGCAAAGTTCATGCAAAAGTTTTGAAATAAAAATCATTTTGAGAATGATGTAATTGCTCTATAAAAAATGGATCACTGGTTAAAACACAGCAGTTTAAAAAAAATTAAAAGTGAAAGAAAAAGACAAAAGTATGGATATACCAAGACAATTGATTTGCAAAAGACCTTAGAAGTCATATTACGCAACCTTGCTGTAGTATGCTTTCAAAAGAAACCTGGCTTCAATTAGGTCTTTTGAGGGTCAGCGTGGTCCGTTCACGCTTAAGAAATAAAGGATAAAGGCTCAAAATTTATTTGTACCCAACCCAATCTTCGTGATGTTCTTCACCCCACGCCGCTTAAATCAGATTGTGCATTTAAGTTCCAATAGATTTTGAACTTGTACGCTGATAGTGATGATGGCTCAGAAACTGATAGATATTCTTGAGATAGCAGTCACTTCTTTTTTGCAACATTTTGCTGTTTGAGGACTTTGGTCAACTCTTTTTTGAATTTTGTCATCCCTAATTTTTGCTTAAACCGTTCCATTTAAGATTACGGTAAGCGGGATGCCCCAATTTTTTTTGCCTAAGTTTCCTTTTTAATTTTAACTTAGCGGCTTTTTTTCGTTTGATATATACTTTTTGGAAAGATAGTGACTGCTTGACTTAATGATTACGGGACCATCATCACATTCATTGACTTGTATGACATCTCTGACACTCCTTTGATGTGTGTGAAGGAAACTTGATTGAATACAACCTTTGTTGAAAGGCGTCTTGAATAAATGCACATCCAAATTAACTAAGAACTACCCTGCCCCTGGTTAAAATTGCGGGTTTTTTCGTATAGAAAGAAACTCCAACTTCTAGGCTCGAAGGGGTTGACAAGGGATTAACTTCCTTATTTCTCCAGTGTTTGGGAATCGAAACAATGCCTGTATATCATCAGCAAAGTTTTATTCGAAAGCATACCAACAACAATTATGGGTATCTCGTTGTTATCATCCTCCCTCCAATCTTTGCAAAAACAAAAGTTCGGTAAAGAAATTTAACAGGGAAAATGTCTATTTGAAAGTGATAAATGTAGATGATTTGAATCAAAACAGCGCAATGCACATTTCATTAAAATTAACATGGAATTACAAACAAAGATTTGAAAGCAACAGTTTAACATAAACAAAGGAAAATGCAAACAGAAAGAAACATGGCCTAGTGACTAATCAGTTACAAGGATGAGCTATCCTGTCTAAAACACTGGCTTTAGGAGGTGGCTTGGGATATTCTGACCCGTCTTCAGCCACTTTTTCCTGGCAACGGATTGTTGATAACATTCGGCGGAGGATCTCTGAAATTTATCTCTTGTCTTCTGATTAGATCTCGAACTCTAGCCTTTAGTGCATAACAATTTTCCAAATCATGTCCGGCAGCTCCTTGATGGAACTCGCAATGAAGATCAAACCTAAATCCGGTTGGGAGAGGATCTGGCGGAGTCAGAGGCCTAGTTGTGATTAGACCTAGTTCAACCAAATGAGGGTACAATGCAGTGTAAGTCATTGGGATAGGGTCAAACTGACCCCTATTCCTCGCTACTGGCTCGATTTTGTTTCATGTTGTCTCGGGGAGAAACAAGCAGTGGTTGCTTAAGTATAGCCTTGGAAGACATATATGATGACTGCCCCTTGCAGGCACTTGGAATCCTTCTTCTGAATGGAGATTTGATCACTGATTGATCAACTCTTCTCTTGCCCAAACTTGCAGTGAACACTGGATTCTCTTGAATTATTTCACAATTACCACTAACCACCTTTGGAAACGCTGGTAAAGAAAGATCCTTCGGGGACGGACCGTTCATTGGTACATGAGTAATCACTAAATGATATGGCTCTTGAGCTGGAGTAGCAAAGGCTAGAGGAGTATCCACTTGCGTTGTAGCAATCGGTGAAGAGATGCCTCTCTTTCAACAAGACTGCAGGATTTCCAAGACTTGGCTCATCTGACCCTTCAACTGGTTGACTTCATCTCTTAATAGCTCTTGGTCTCGTTGAAGTTCCTCCATATTTTTCTTAACCATGCTTCAAATCTAAGGTGTTGAGGAATCAGTTTGACAGCAGACAACCAACTGAAGATGGAGACAGACGAAATGAGTTTTTTGACAACTTGAATGTATGCATGAAATATGCAGATGATGCAATGAAATGTAATATCATCAATGAGAAAGATGTGATGAAGTGCAATGGAATGTAATGTTACGAAATACAATGCAACATACACGAATAGAATGCAACATAATAATAGTAACAGGTTCACAGAGACGTGAAACATGAATGATACAGGTAATCAGAACAACTTATTTATGTGGGCTCCTACGATAGGATGGCTCTAAGTCTTCTACCCAAATTACCTACAGGAAGGTTCTAAGATTTTCTGCTATGTTTCTGAGTCTCGATCCCTTTAACAAACACTATCATCACGAGAGGCCCACGTGGTAACAGTATTTGGAAAAGTATACCCCAAGAAACGGTTTTAACGGATACTCAAAAACTTTTGAGCGGTCCGTCTGTGTTGGATATCATAAACAAACTTAGAGTTATAGGTCATTTGTCCAAAGATTGATGTCCTGCGTTATCGTACGGGCCAACAACCTCCTTAAAACAACCAACTCTAAGCCGAGTCTTCGCTTCGGTCCAACAAGACAATGGAGTCCAGGGGACCTAGGCTACGCAACCCCTCTATTCCTAAAAAGGTGACCTAGAAGCTTGGGTAGTGGGCTTATCTACGTATCAACAATCCCATCAAGAATTCCCACACAATGGATATATAAACAAGATAATAAATAAAGCATAGAAAAATAAATAATTGAAACATAAACATAATATAAAGTACAAAGATGAAAGTAAAATAAACACACAACCACAGAAAGAACTAAACTAGGGTTAACTCGCTTGAGAAAACGTCCCCGGTGAAGTCGCTAACTGAAGCAACTCGTTTTTCAAAAATCATTTAATTTTCAAAAACAGTGAAATCGCCACCTAATTTTATTTGTTCTAGAAAGAAGAACGGGAAAATATAGATAAAACCCACAACATCGGATAAGGCGGTCTACAAGACCAAAAAGGATGGATTTGGGAGTCGGTTACGCAAGAGGAAGGTATTAGCACCCCTCACGTCCATCATACTCGATGGTACCCATTTAGTTCGAAATGTGTTTGTGTGGTCATCGCGACGCTTCATAGCTTTGTCGACTTACGGGTTAAAAATGATATACAATTATTAGTTTTAAAAAGATTTTTGGTTGTAAGTGACTTAAATAAAATAAAATAAATGTGCACTAAATAATTATTACAAGATTTGTTCTTGGGAGAGGGATACATCAAATATAAATGGGAATTAAACGGTAAAATAAAATAGAAAGCGGTAAAATTATTTACAATGCAACAAGGGGATTGGGGTACATTTTTCCGAATGGGGGTAAATTAAATTAAAGAAGAAATCATAAATTAAATATGTAAAAATAAACTAAATGCGGTGAAACTTAAATATTGATTATTGTATCATTTGTATTTTAAAGATTAATTAGAATAAATTATAGAAATTAATTCTAAGAAATTGATATACGAAGAAGGTTAGTATAATATAATTCGAATCTCTTTACGAAATGAATAGATAAAGTATAATAATAAAAGTATGTATATAATATATTTACAATACTAAGCATAAGAAATAAAAATAATATGTATAAATATATTTACAGTATAAAAAAAAAAAACTAAATATTTTAGATACACATTGCTAAATATTAAATAGTAACATAAATTAAATAAACAGCATATGTAAAAAAAAGTATATAAATGCAACAGTAAAAAAAAAGTATGTTTGAACCACATCCTTGAATGTCTACACAAATAGAAAACATATTAGTAGCATGAGTGTGAGATGAAATAGAAATAAAATGAAATTGCAATAAATCGAAAAATGGTTAGTAGACAGTATGAAATCGAAATGCAATTAAATGCATGCCCATGGATAAGCAACCAATTGTAATTAAAACCAAAGAAAACATGAACAAGATATTATTTACAAAGTAATAACATAGAGAATTGATTTCTAAACCAACCAAGACAAGCGATTATAATCCGGGCAGCCACTACTCATTCAACTTTACTTGAAATAAAAATGCCTTTCTACATAAGTTTGCTCAAAATAAACGATACATTGCCCTCAAAGTTCCTCGGTTGGATGTACACGCGAATAAACGCGGAATCATCATTAAACCTTCATCAGAACTAAATCCGAACATCAACCGATTTATACTTCGATTGAAATTAAAATGATAATAACGTAACTGGTGTCCCAACATGTTTCTGCTAGATTTACACGCGAGTAATGCGGTCAATCATAAAACCATCATCGAAACTACCCTTGAATACCGCTCAAACACAAATTACGATCGAATTAAAATGAGAACAATACAATATCTTAATGGTTTCGGCTAAATCATACGGATAAACGCGACATCGATTATCAAGCCATCATCGAAACCAATATGGAATCCTCTTATCAAATCCAATCAAACTAAAAAAGGAAATGAGAATAATATAATACACGTGCCACCATGGTTTCTCGGTTAGAATTACACGCGATTAAACACGGTTATCCAATAAACCATCATCGAAACCAAACAATCCACTACAACGATAAGAACAAAAATCGGTTTCAATCAAATCAACCAAACTCGACATAAATTAAACAAAATGTAACCGACACGAACCTAGCATCGACTCGATACAACCTAAACATCTATTGCTAAACAACTTTTTAGAAAGAAGCTTCAAAGAAAGATAAATACTCTAAGCAAAAGATTGTCGATTCGATTTCCATGATCAAAACAAACACAAATAGCAAAATAAAGTTCTAATATAGACATTAAAGTCAGATTTATACTTTCATAACACCACGCTAAAATGAAACATCGAATCATTTCGAGACAACATCCATAATGCTCTCCGATATAAGGATACCGATACTTACGGCACTTCGAGACCGATGGAATCCTTGTCCGGAACCTTGTTCAAGGTGGTGCCGAGGTGAGTACTACCGGAGAGGCGACAACAGAGGGAGTTCGTGGTCGAGGAAACAGGGGTTAAAGGGGGTTTCATGGGAAGAGGAATAAGACGATGACAGAAGTGACGGAGGTCAGTGATATGAATGGATGGGTTATGAGCGTAGGTGAGATGGTTTTGGGATGAGCGAAGAAGACGGAGGGCTACGTGTGAACGGATTATGTTGGTAACAAAGGAGATGAAGTTGTTTTGAACGATGATGATGATGGTGTGAAGGAGAGGCGATGGTAACAAAGGAGAAATGGCGGGGTTAGCACGACGTGAGGTTCATGCCAGACGACAAGGAGGGATTCGTGAATGAGGGTGCCCGTACGTTGAAGGAGTTACGAAGGGAGATGACAGTGGAGGAAACGACGGATGGAGTTACGAAGGGAGATAATGGCAAGGTTGAAGAAGATAGCAGTGGGAGACGAGGGAGTATGAAGTCATGAGTCAGGTCAAGGAAACCGGTTTTGAATGTAATGGAGGAATCAAGAAAATGGGTTTCCCTTTTTTTTATAACTTTGTTTTTGTTTTTCCCCTCCGTTACATATATATACTCACTTTAAGAAAACTTACAGTTAAAACGAGTCTTCAAACTTTATCGAAAAATTGCGGAGAGCACATTTTTATGATCTACGCGACACGTAGATTCATAAAGCAGTGAGTAAAAGATGAAAACTTGAAATATTTTCCCGCTAATTTTCGCACAGTATTGAATTGTTTTTAAATTGCTTATAAATCGAAATATCGATATCATCGACATATAAATAATTTAAAATGAATGCAATAAGCAGGCAGAGAGGTAAAAATGCATGAAGTAAGATAACAAGTATTTTATAATTAAAACAATGCAAACATCGATTTAAACTGACTTTTGGTCAATTCAAATACGACGATATGATGCATATGCAGTGAGTGAATGACTGTTTTTTTTTATAATATAAATACAAATGCAAGTAGAAAAATAGCAGGGTAAAATTTGGGGTGCAACAAACACCAACTTCGAACTCCATGATTCTTTGATTCAAATAAAAAAAACTCTTGGCCATTTTGTTTCTGCACTATCCACGATCATTAACCCTCAATCAATTGATCAAATCACTCACCATACACGATTTCAATTAAGATTTTCAGCTTTAGGGTTCTTCACGCTCGAAAATCAATCATGTTAAACCAAAAATAAATGAAATTAACCACTGCCATCGTGTTCCTTGTTAAATTTCGGTCAAGTTTGTTGTTTACATCATGTATTTTCATTGAGAAACAAGAAATCCATGGCTGATGAAGGATCGGGGAAGAAGAACAAGGCTACGCGCGTTTTTCTTGAATTCAAATATCATGTTTAAAATATATTTAGTTGGTTTAATCACAATACACAGATGTATTGCCGCCCCAGCAGTTGCCAGCTCACTCTTAAGTCACTTATACCATGCCTTGCCTTGAAGTCCCGGGTTCGAGTAGCCTTGGGACCTTTTTGCCAAACTTTTTAATTTTTTTCATTCATATTTTTTACAAACTTTGACTTTTTCAAAACTCAATCAAAACTCCTCATTTTGAGGTGATTTTTTGTACACTTGTCAATTAACATATCTATTTTATGATAGTGCAAAAATTTTCAGAAAAAACTTTCATCCGATTATATTTTGATCGAGCCGAAAACGGTACTTTTGAGTACTTTTCAAAACACCTTTAAAGGTGATTTTTTCATACTTTCGAAGCCCGATTCTTTTCAAAACTTCTTATAAATGAACTTCACATTTCAAAAACACTTTCAAATAACATTCTTCAAAACTTTTTCATCAAACTTGCATCTTTCTCCATGATCGATCCGATTAAACGATAAAACCGAATTCGTTTTCTCTCGTTTTTCTTAACCGATCATGGGCCTCCCTCACGGTGTAAGTTCCAACATTCTTTTATGTACATAATTATTTCTTTGTACATATCAAATTCTTTTTCATATACATACAAATTTTTACTTGTACATAATACAGATACTTTTTAAATACTCAAGTACAGACAAACTTCGATCGTTTGTTTTCACTTCACTTGTGTATACACTGAATACCATTGGTATTGAAAGGAGCATTATTCCCGGTGAAAATGCTTTTAAACCAATGGGCCACCCTTATGGTGTAAGTCCCAACCCTCCTCTGTACATCCACAGTTCCTCGTACATAAATACTCGTTCGTGTACATATTTACTCTCTTGTACACATTCAAACTTGTAAATAATCAAGTTATGCTCGTTTTAAACGTTCGTTTCACGAACAACTTGTTTATATTTCATTCATAAACTCTTGTAAATAAACATCATGCATTGTTTATATTTCCTTCATAAACTCCTGTGAATACATATCACACACACACTTGTTTATATAACTGTCTAAGTTATAACATGACAACTAGTCTAACCAATAGGTTCCCCACAGTATTAGCCTCCTCTTGGGCTTTATACAAGATAACTCATCCCCGCAGAGTTAGCCTCCTCTTGGGCTTTGTACAAAGGTAACTCATTTCATCTGAGTTCAGCCTCCTCTTAGGCTTCATATAAGAAAACTCATCTGAGTTTAGCCTCCTCTTAGGCTTCATATAAGACAACACTCCCCTGTTGAGTCAGCCTCCTCTTGGGCTTCGTTCAAAAGAACTCCTCATTGAGTTTAGCCTTCTCTTGAGCATCATACAAAGAAAGAGACCAGGAAATATCTTAAAAGCCTCCTATTGGGCTTCCAATACAAAGAATCACCCGCGCTAGGATAGAACCCTGAGAGTATAATTTCCCGGTGAAATTGCTCTTAATTCCAAAAGGATGGTTTCCCGGTGAAATACCTTTTAAAGCTAAAGCCAACCATACCCTATAGCTTACTCTTGAGCTTCATACAAGGACCCTCGATGACCCTCGGAATGCCTCCTCTTGGGCTTACAATACAAGGACCCATGGGCTTCTTAAAAGCATCCCTTTAATCCAATCAATTTCTCCTTGAGATTTAGACGTTTATCATCTCTATGGAAGAAGTATCTCATCTATCACATCACATACAATAAAAAACTTTTCAAACTCTTTTCAAACAAAAACATCTCTTAATTGTAAGTGGTAACGCTTGTACACTCAAGCAAAACACCCAATGCTTACAATTAAAAGATTCAGTCATTTTTCAAACATCTTTCTTAAACATGTAAGTGGTAACGCTTGTACATTCAAGCAAAACACCTATAACTTACGACGAAAGATTCAGTCAGTCCAACTTTTAAAAATGTATGCGATGAAATAGATTAGATATATTTTTCATTAAGATGACATTTGTCTATGTCTCTTACTAACATCCCGTCGATTCCACTAGCATAAGTGGGATATACAATTGCTCTGACTTTCTCAACATCCTTTTGAGAATACGTAGGCACAAGGTCTCATCCTTGCCGAGCAAATTTCTTTCTCTCTCAGACCAAACAAACCATAGATCCCTTTAGACCCGAGCTACAAATGCTGATTCCCATTAAGGATATGTATGCGTAAGATCCAAAGATCTTTGCGAGCACAATAAAAACAAACACTAGGATCCCACATAATCTATCCTTCTTAAAATCCAAAGGAGAAACTTTCCCAATCATAGAAATAGTAATTAAAACACACAAACATATCAAACATATTCATATATAAAGCTATAGATAACTATATATATTTAGGGTGCTCCATCTATTCCCTTTATATAACAAACCCCCTTACCCGGAATCTCCCCAATGCGTTACGTCTAGTTTGTACTAGTCGTTACGCATATCATATCAATTGAGGGTATTAACAGCTTTCCCCTTTTTCATAATCATAATTTCTTGTGTTGAAAATAATAAAGCTTGATGCTCGCGGCATCTTTATAAACAAATCAAAAGAGTAAATCGCTTTGAGCCAAAGAATCAATTCGATCGATTCTCTCACTTTTAACGCGAACAGAAAAATGGCGACTACTGGGAGTACGTCAAAATTTTGATTTTCAAAAAATGTGACTCGCCAGAGCACCAAGCTTTTTGTTTTCAAAAGAAAAGAGGGTTAAGCTTTCATATGTGCATATGTTTGTTTTTCTTTATTGTGTGTTTTCGTGATTTCATCTCGATGGAAAGAAATCCTAACCCGGATTTAAGAAACATTTTAAGATCTAGGTGGGGGTATAGTCCTATTAACTTGTGAGAAGTCTCAAGATTTACGAGTTAATTTGAGATCCTCTCTCGGAGGTTATCTTGGGAGTATTTGTGTTTAGCAAGTATTTGCGAAGACATTTTGCTTTCAAGAGAACTTCATGTCGAGTGGTCAGAGAACACATAACCCATCCTCGCCATTTAGATGTAGTGCGTAAATTATTCGGCGTAAGCCTAGAATAATTGTCATGCGAGACTACGATCAGCGTAGTTTTTCTTGAAAAATATTATTGGACTTCGAGTATTCAACAAACCGATAATATTTCAAAGAGAAGTGTTCAGACATCGTGAGAACCTGCTTCACGTATGAATAAGCCCTTAGAACTTACCCACGTTGATTCTTATCGCTGGCTTCATGTTCGTGACTTCAACGCTGACGTGTGTATAGCTACTAACCATGTTTGTAGCATTCATGCATTCATTCAAAACTTCATTTTCTTCCCATTTCCAAAGAATTTAGAGATTTTTCTTTGTAAATATTTTAGGTTGAGTAATGGACGCCGAGGAAGATTCACCAAGAAATACAGCTTTAGGATTCTCGATGTAGGAAAGTTAAAGAGTTGGCATCTTGGTAGAAGATCCCCTGATTTCGTAAAACGCTATGGAACTCTTTTAACTATTCGAACACTAACGTTGATGAAGGACTTCTCAAAACTTTCGCTCGCTTTTACGATCCTATCATTGCTTCACATTCCTCGACTATCGCTGATGCCTACTTTGGAAGAGTACGCACATCTTAGGTATCTCAAGATTTAAAGTGCCTTTCAATGGTTTGGAAGCCATTCCTAAGTCACCACCATTGCAACAATGACTCACTTAAAGAAATCGAGATAGACAAAACCTAACTACCAGAGGAAAACTCTTAGGACTAACTTCAAAGTTCCTAATGGAGAAGGCTCTTAAATTCTCCGAGGCCAGTAGTATGGTAGCCTTTGAAGCTATCTTAGCTTTACTCATCTATGGATTGGTGTTGTTTCAACGTCCCAAATTTCGTTGATATCAACGCCATAAGGATTTTTCTCGATTGGAAATCCTGCTCCCACTTTGCTTGGTAACACGATTTCTCCATTCATCATAGGAATCGCAAGGAGATGGAACTATCGTGTGTTGTGTACCTTCTTCAAATGGATTGTCTCACACTTGCCTAAATCTCCTATCTTCCGCGAAACAAAGACGATTGGCATTGGTCTCAAGACTTATGTCTCTTACAAACGATTTATATCCATTGGTATACCTTGGCATAAATGAGATGGAAATCATTGAGAGTCGTGGAGAATTTGCCAATGTACTCTATCGGTACAAAAGGAGGAATCAACTACAACCCATTCTTGGCAAGACGTCAACTCGGATACGCAAACTCTAGTAAACCTCTTGGTTTTACAAGAGAGCTACTTCTATCATGAAGGGAGGATTCCAAGGTTTGAAAGCTAGAATGATCGTGAGCTTGGCATCACATCCGAAGGAAGGAAAAAGGGAAAGCAAAGAATTGTGTAGCCATGGAAATCTACACTTCGGTAAGGAAAAGAGCGAAGGAATTTCAATGCCTTATGCTTATGAAGAACCTATGTTCTCAACAGCTTCCAAATCAACAATTTTTCACGTCGAGACTATGGGAGAATACCAAGAAGCTTTGGCCAAGATGAGGCTTGAAAAAGAAGCTTTGGAAAACAAGTTCCTTAAGACTGATCTCGAGAACGAAAAGCTTAAGAAGCAGGTCAAAGATCATGAAAAGACGCTTTACTTCCAAGATGAATGGCTCATGGAGAAAGATGAGAAGATTCGCCAGAAAGATCACGCGATCAAAAGATACATCAAAGAAAGGAAAAGGAAGCTTGAGGAAATGACAACCAGCAATCCTGCTCCTGACGAGTGGAAGAAAGTCATCAACAAGCTAAAAGCCGAGAAAGCTGAACTGAAAGCTCACTATGGAAAGGAAATCCTGAAGTTGAAGCTACATCAAGCCTTTGAATCTTCATCCGACGAGGACGATTAATTAGTTTAGATTGTAATGTTTTATCATTTATTTTATCATTTGTGTGAGCAATGCTCAAAAAACAAAATTGTTGTAATCTTATTTCAATAATTAATAAAGTAAGTGTTTTCCATCCAAATATTTGCCAGAAATTTCTCTTTAGCGTAAATTTTGGAAATTCCTTCTTTGCATGCATCATACTTTGCATATCGAGTCTATTGTCTAGAGTCCGATCTTTGGAATTTTTTCCAAAGGAAAAGATCGCCAAGTCGTCGCCTTAGAGTTTCTCGACCACGCCCAACTCGAACATACAATACACGCTCAAAAAGAAGGAAAGTAATGGAAGGATTTGAGCAAGAAAATGTCAGAGCACAAAGAATAACACCGCAAGAAGAGGTGGAAAGACTCACTTTGGTCAACTCATTGGCAAGAAGACAAAGTCGAAGTTTACATCGAAAGCACCAAAATCAAGCAACGATTTCAAGACACTACTACTCCATTTCAACCTGCACCAGAGTTCACTCTTCAAGATGCCGAAGGTTATCCATGGGCATGCCTTTCAATTTCGCATCGGATTTCGCCAACCGACTTCTCAAGTACAAACAACCACGCTGAAGTACCTACTGCAGAACTCAACACTTACTCCACCGCATGGAGTAACTTTTCCAAGTCACTATGACGGTTTCTCAACCGATCATGACGAACTCACAAGAGTTCACACTATCGCGCACGTAAGAAGCTCACCATAGCCCAGAAATAACACGAATCTTCGTGGTCCGATGGAGAATCTCCGTGAACTCCTCAAAATGCAAATTTTGAAATTAAAACGATCCGTGGAAAAGAACTGTTTGGGAAGAACGCCCATGATCTATGCTTAGTTCCTCGCGTAAGGATACCTGCAAAATTCAAAGTCCCTGACTTTGAAAAGTATAAAGGAAATTCCTGTCCACAGAGTCATCTCACGATGTATGCCAGGAAAATGTCCACGTACAACGACGATCACCAGTTGTTAATCCACTACTTCCAAGATAGTCTTACAGGTGCCGCACTGAAGTGGTACATGGGATTAGACAGCGCAAGTATCCAAACATTCAATGACTTAGGTGAAGCCTTCGTACAACAATACAAATTCAACTTGGATATGGCCCCAGATCGGGATCAACTCCGCTCCATGTCTCAAAGAGAAAGAGAGACGTTCAAAGAATATGCTCAACGATGGAGGGAAATTGCTGCCCAAGTCAACCCGCCATTAGAAGAAAAGGAGATGACCAAGGTATTCTTAAATACTCTCGGTCCATTTTACTACGAACGAATGATCGCTAGCGCCCCCGGAGACTTCACCGAGATGGTAAGCATGGGAATGCGGCTAGAGGAAGGAGTTCGAACAGGACGCCTGACCAAGGAAGCAGGATCTTCCAGTGGAACTAAAAAGGTTGGAACCAGTTTTACAAAGAAAAAGGAACATGACATAGGAATGGTATCCTGAGGGAAACCGCGAAAGAATGTCACCACCAACAATGTGTAGTGCCATAGCACCTACTGTTAACACAAACCAATGTGAATTGTCCGCAGCTCCAAAGAACTCAACAAACTCAACAACCTCACATGCTCAGTAGCTTTAACAATCAAAACTCGGCGCCTCGGTCTCAATTCGACCCAATTCCAATGACGTACACCGAACTATACCCTGCATTAATAGAAAGGAATCTTGTACAGACAAGGTCACCACCTCCGATCCCAAAAAAATTGCCATGGTGGTACAAAGCGGATGTATCTTGCCCTTTTCACCAAGGGGCACCAGGCCATGATCTTGAGCATTGCATAGCATTAAAAGCTGAAGTACAGAGATTAGTGAAATCTAATCTTTTTTCCTTTAGAAATACAAACCCAAACGTGCAAGCAAATCCACTTCCCAGTCATAGTGGACATACCGTAAATTTGATACTAAGGAATACAAATCGGTATCTTGTCACAGATGTGAATCTAATCAGAGGAAACTTGGTACATCTCCATAATACGTACAATAAAATGGGTGCTTTCACTAAACTCGATTACGCAGCTTGCAACATCTGCTTCAAGGACATTCGAGGATGTTCAACCATAAGAGCAGACATTCAACGATTGCTAGACATTGGTGACATACAGATCTACAGAAACAGAGATGACTATGACGTGAATACAGTAGGGCATCTTCCGCATGAGCTTTTAGTCTCAGATATCAACTCGGAAAATCCCGAAGTAAACGTTATTATCCCCTGTTTCAATGTACCCAAGCATGTGGAGATTGGATATAACGGTTCAAGCGCCCGTGGTCTCCTTTGTGATTTGCTTACCCGGTCCTGTCGTGCATTCTAATAAAGCGATTCCCTATCAATACAATGCAACTGTGATAGAGGATGGAAAGGAGAAACCCATGCCAACTCTTCCCGCTAATGTCAACATAACTGAGATCGGACGAGTAACACGAAGTGGACGAGTACACACTTTATTGCCACCAAGACCGTCATTGCCTCGCATTAGACAAAATCCAGTTAACATATCTCCCGAGAATCCCGCAATGATTCCCGCTGTTAATCCAAGCACAAATGTTGGTCCCCCTGATAGAACCAACGTCAACACAGATTTTAATGAGATACTGAAGTTAATCAAGAAAAGCGAGTACAGAGTCGTGGATCAGCTGATGCAGACTCCCTCCAAGATTTCAATATTGTCTCTATTGTTGAACTCCGAAGCTCACCGAGAAGCTTTAATGAAGGTACTAGACCAAGCTTATGTAGACCATGATGTGACTACAGACCAGTTTGGAAGTATTGTCGCCAACATAATAGCTTGCAACAATTTAAGCTTCAGCGATGAAGAACTCCCAGAGGAAGGGAAAGATCACAATCTGGCTCTGCATATCTCGATGATTTGCCAATCAGATTCTTTGTCCAACGTACTAGTGGATACCGGTTCATCCTTAAACATAATGCCAAAACTCTCGCCGCTTAGCTTACAAAGGACACCGATGAAGTTCAATGACATAGTGGTAAGAGCTTTTGACGGGTCAAGGAAGTTAGTTATTGGGGAAGTTGATCTCCCGATGACGATCGATCCACATACCTTCCAAATCACTTTCCAAGTCATGGATGTGCCAGCTGCTTACAGTTGTTTGCTAGGAAGACCATGGATCCACGAAGCAGGAGCAATGACTTCCACTCTCCACCAGAAGCTAAAGTTTACAGTAAATGGGAAGCTAGTGACCATCATCGGTGAACAAGCGTTGCTAGTAAGCCATTTATCCAGATTTTCTTTCATCACAGCTAACGACGTTGAAGGAACACATCTCCCAGGACATCCGTTAGAAGATGAATCTACTAGCAAAAGCAGATATCTATCTCTTCTTATAAAGAGGAAGCGCAGATAGTAAAAGATGGCAATGCTGAAGGTTGGGGACAAGTAATCAAACCTGTCAACAACGAGACAAAGGCCGGACTCGGGTTCGCACCCGTATTCTCCAAAGACAAGCAAAAGAATGAAGCACTTCGTCCTATCAAAGAAGTTAATGTTATTACCATTGAAGGTGATGAAGACAACCTTTCCGGATCTGAAGAGTGGAGCACTTATCTAAACATCCCTGAATATGTGTCTCAGGAAGAATCTTATGTGCCATACTATCCTCCAACTGAGAAATTCAAAGGCATGTCCCTACAAAGGAATGAAAACTACCGTCCCTTCCGGTTTGGGATACCTGGGAGAACCAAGTGGCAAGTTTGACTATATGGTGAAATACACTGCGTCAGAAAGCTCAAAAATCAGAATTGAAGACCTCCAGCCCACTGGATGGGGTGATTCTTTTGAGTATCCTAGTCAACTGGAAGAGGTGTACCCATCTTCCCGATCTCATCAACAAATCGAGATCCCCAATGAAGATCTTTGCTTTAACGCGCCTGTGGAGTTTGTTAAACCAGATCTTGATTATCACTACATCAACGTAATTACCGAAGATCAAGGATACGATTCGGGATACGAACTAGAAAGTGTCACGACAATGAGTCTCTTCATTCGTAAGATTGAGGGTACATCCCCAAAATTCAACGCAAATGCCAATAGAAAATACATATGCTGTATCCCATGCTTCCCGATCTGTTCACCAAGCAGAAGAAGACTGTTTTAGCAGCACAAAAGGCAAGGTCCGTCGTCCATAATCTTCAAAACCTGCTCAACCAACGACCAAAGTCTACTCAAGGATTAAGCCAAGTGGAAAACTACCAGAATACCTCGACTTCCAAGGAGTTCGCCACTACTGGAAACCTGTTGAAGTTCGAACAAATGTTCATAGTTCTAAGTAGTTTATCTTTGCTTTTGTTTTGAACTCGCCGCCCAAAGCGAAGAGATGTTTTATAGGGTTTAGCTTTTAAATAATTTCTCTTTGTCTTGCCCAAGACGAATGAGTTTGTATTTTAGGGCCCTGTTTCATATTGTGAATCATAAATAAAATGCGTTGTTTTGATTCCACACTTTGTGTTTATTTTCATTTTTACCCTTTCTTGGAAATGACAATCCTAAAAAACACAATAAAAATCTTCAAAAAAATATACAATCTGCATACACTTTCACATTAACTTTTTCAAAAAATGATGAAAAATTAATTAATCGACATAAATCAAATATGCAGATTAATAGATGGACAAATCCGTTGAAAGCAATAACTCTATGCTCTCTCCCAACTTTGAAATTCCCTGTGAAGTCGCCGAGGAAGAAGTTGAAGAAGAGATCCCGGACGAGATTTCTCGACTACTTAAGCACGAGAAAAGAATAATTCAACCTCACAAAGAGCCTTTGGAAGCAGTTAACTTAGGATCTGAGGAAGACAAAAAAGAAGTAAACATCGGAGCTTCACTCGACAGCAGCGTCAAGGGAAAACTGATAGATCTTCTCAAAGAATATGTCAATGTGTTCGCTTGGTCCTACCAGGACATGCCGGGTTTAATACCCGCATCGTGGAGCATCACTTGCCATTAAGACCGGAGTGTCCGCCAATTAAACAAAGACTGAGGAGAGTTCACCCTAAAATGGCCGACAAAATCAAAAAGGAAGTTCAAAAGCAGCTCGACGCAGGTTTCCTCGTCACTTCTGAATATCCTCAATGGCTAGCCAACATAGTGCCTGTCTCCAAGAAAGATGGAAAGGTCAGAATGTGTGTTGACTACCGGGATTTGAACAAAGCAAGTCCAAAAGATGATTTCCCACTACCGCATATCGACATGCTAGTGGATAGCACTGCAAAATTCAACGTCTTTTCCTTCATGGATGGTTTCTCTGGCTACAATTAGATCAGAATGGCTCCCGAAGACATGGAGAAGACATCTTTCATCACGCCATGGGGCACATTTTGCTACAAAGTAATGCCGCTTGATTAAAGAATGCAGTGCAACTTACCAAAGGGCAATGACTACTCTCTTCATGACATGATGCACAAAGAGATCAAGTCTACGTGACGACATGATAGCAAAGTCTCGATAATCAAGAAGAGCATATAGAATATCTCTTAAAATTGTTTCAACTAAGGAAGTTTCATCATCAATCCTAACAAATGCACCTTTGGGGTAAGATCCGAAAGCTCCTAGGTTTCATTGTCACCAAAGAGGTATTGAAGTTGACTCGACAAAGTCAAGGCTATTCAAGAAATGCCTCATGCTGTAAAAGGTAAGAGGATTTCTGACGGTTGAATTACATCTCCG
The DNA here is from genome assembly GCA_021764765.1 of Vicia sativa. NCBI lineage: Eukaryota > Viridiplantae > Streptophyta > Magnoliopsida > Fabales > Fabaceae > Vicia > Vicia sativa. The sequence goes on along the minus strand of CM038797.1, from coordinate 96,027,239 downwards.
ATTTATCTCTCAAATGATCGCTACTGTGGGCCGATATTCAAGCTTCTCCGAAAATCAAGAGGTGTGTGGATGTAAGATTGCCAAAAAGTGTTTGACAGTATCAAGGAATACTTGTCAGAACCACCAATATTGATTCCTCCAGTCGAAGGAAGACCATTAATCATGTACCTTACCGTGCTAGAAGATTCCATGGGTCGCGTTTCGACAAAGAAGATGAAACCGGTAAGAAGGAGCATGCCATTTACTACTTGAGTAAAAAGTTCACGGACTGTGAAACTCGTTACTCCATGCTCGAGAAAACTTGTTGTGCTTTGGTATGGGCTTCAAAACGTCTCCGCAGTACATGATCAATCACACGACTTGGTTAATCTCCAAAATGGATCCAATCAAGTACGTCTTTGAAAAACCTGCCTTAACAGGAAGAATTGCACGATGGCAGATGCTATTATCTGAGTATAAAATCCAGTACCGTGCTCAAAAAGCGGTCAAAGGAAGCATTCTCGCCGATCACTTGGCTTATCAGCCGCTCAACGAATACCAATCTCTCAAGTTCGACTTCCCTGACGAAGATGTTATGTACTTGAAGATGAAAGATTGTGACGAACCGCCAAGAAGGTCCCGATCCGTAATCTAGATGGGGCTTAATTTTGATGGAGCAGCTTAACGCTTATGGAAATGGAATTGGGGCATCACTCCCGAGGGTTCTCATATCCCGCTTTCCGCCAGATTGCTATTGGTTGCACCAACAACATCGCAGAATATGAAGCTTGTATCATGGGTATCAAGAAGCCATCGACTTAAGGATCAAGATCCTTGACATATATGGAGATTCAGCCCTTGTGATCAACCAAATCAAAGACAAGTATGAAACTCATCATCTTGGTTTGATTCCCTACAGAGATTACGCAAGACGTTTGTTGATTTTCTTCAACAAAGTGGAACTGCATCATATCCCTCGAGATCAGAATCGAATGGCAGACGCCTTGGCCACTTTATCTTCCATGTTTAAAGTCAACAATTGGAAGATATGCCTAAGATCCGTATCAGACGCCTTGAAAGACCTGCATATGTATTTACAACTGAAGCGGTCTTCGATGATAAACCGTGGTTCCACGACATCAAGCGTTTCCTTCAAACACGAGAGTACCCACTCGGGGCATCGTACAAGGATAAGAAAACTCTAAGGAGGCTTTCTAGAAATTTCTTCCTGAATGAAGATGTTCTATACAAAAGCAACTTCGACATGGTCCCGCCGATGCGCCGATGACAAGAAGCGCATACCATCATCCATGAAGTGCATGAAGGATCCTTTGAACCCATTCAAATGGGCATGCAATGTCCAGAAAAATCTTGAGAGCAGGATACTATTGGATAACGATGGAATATGATTGCTGTAAACACGTTAAAAGATGCCACAAGTGCCAGATCTACGCAGATAAGATCCATGTGCCACCGACTCTACTTAACGTTCTCTCCTCTCCGTGGCCTTTCTCCATGTGGGGCATCGACATGATCGGGATGGTCGAACCGAAAGCGTCCAACGGACATCGCTTCATTCTAGTGGCTATTGATTACTTCACCAAATGGGTTGAAGCAGCGTCTTACGCCAATGTTACAAGACAAGTGGTTGTGAGGTTCATCAAGAACAACCTCATTTGCCGATATGGAGTTCCGAGTAAGATCATTATGCATAATGGATCAAACCTCAACAACAAAATGATGAAAGAACTGTGAGGAATTCAAGATCGAGCATCATAACTCATCTCCTTACCGCCAAAGATGAACGGCCGCTGAAGCCGCCAACAAGAACATCAAGAAAATCGTTAAAATGGTCATCACTTACAAAGACGGCACGAATGTCGCCATTTGCTCGCATGGTATCGATCAAGACGCACTTCAACAGGGCAACTCCTTTTCTCTAGTATACGGCATGGAAGCAAAGGTTCTCGTAGAAGTTGAGATTCCATCAATGAGAGTTCTCATGGAAACTAAGTTATCTCGAGGTCGAATGGTGTCAAAGCAGATACGACCAAATTAACTTAATCAAGAAAAGCGTCTGACCGCTCTGTGTCATGGACAACTATATCAAAGAAGGATGAAGAAAGCTTTCGACAAAAAGGTTCGACCTCGTGAATTTCGAGAAGGTGACCTCGTGCTTAAAAAGATTTTGTCTTTTCAACCAGATTCTAGGGGCAAATGGACTCCTAATTACGAAGGCCCATACATCGTCAAAGAAGCTTTTCTCAAGGTGCTATGATTCTCATAACCATGGACGGTGATGAACTCCCGATCCCGTGAATGCCGATGCAACAAGAAATACTTTGTCTAAAAATAAAATAAAAGAACAACTCGGTAAGTCGAAACCCGAAAAGGCGGCTTAGGCAAAAAGAGCCCTCGTGGATTGAAAACCTGAAAAGGCGATCTAGGCAAAAATTAGAGACAATAAATAGAAATTATCCTGATAGATTGAAAACCTGAAAAGGCAATCTATGCAAAAGTTAAGGATACAAAATGACAAAGTAACTATAATCACCAGATTAATCAAGAATCTTCCATCAACGGATCTTCAATCAAATCTTCTGAAGCAACAAACACGATTGGAATTCAAAGTTGTTAGGGATAATAGCGGTTATTTGCTTTCAATGTAGCCTTTTCCCAATAAATTATCATTTCCAACTTTTGTAATAGCTCATGGAATCACGCCTTTCGATTACCATTCTATCAATAAAATTTGAGCCTTGTGCCTTTTTGTTTGCAATTCTTGCTTTATTCTATTTTGCAAAATAACGCTTTTTATTGTGAAAATCACTTTTGGAACTAAAAAGTTTTAAATGAATTTTACTTCAAGATTTTGAAATAAAAGCGAAATTTTCCTTTGAACTATGAACACAGAAAGAACTTCAACAGTTTTCTCCGTAAGTGTTTCGACCTCTGACAGAATAGAACAATTGCTACAGAAGTTTTCTTCTCCTCAACAGAGATCATCAAAAGACGGTATTCTTATCCACAAAGAATTCCCAGCAAAGTTGCCAATGAAATGCCTTTTTCAGAAAGTTTAAAGCATGCAACTCAGATTCTTCGTCAGTGAACGTCTACACCATGATTGCAGATTTTGCTGAGTATTTGTTTGAACTGTGACGTGGTCCATTTCCCCAAATACCTCTTTGTTGTCTTGTCAAATATTGTCAGCATGCATATGACATTCATCATTCATACATAATAACATCATTAATGCATCACTGCATTTCTCAATGTTTGTTTCCATATCACTGGTTTAGATTACATTTACTCATGTGGATGTGTTATCTCTCCAGCATAATATCCCCAAGCAGAGAGATACATCTTTTCTCTATCATGTTCCCCACCGAGAGTATTCCTCATTCGAACAATGTCTTGATTGATCGCTTTTTCCGCTCATTCCCGGATAGAACCTTGTCTCTAACCAAAGAAAACAATAAGCAATAGCCTCGTTATCTCGAGTCGCTTATTTCTTTTTCATCTCGAAACTTATCATGACACGATTGTTCTTCTCAAAGAAGTTCAAGTCATGACAATTCAAGAAATTTCCACAGTTGTCTTTCTGTTTAAAAAGAAAACTTGTGTCTTTTCAATCAAAATGCCCGCATCTTCTCAAGAGAGAGATCCTCGACAAGATTGTATCCGTGAAAATAGAAACTCATTTGAGTTCTGTTTCTCTCATTTTCTGTTATTCACAAGGCTGAATACTCAGTAACATGTCTCAAGAGTTACCTTGTTATAGTTATCACTTCGTTGATAATTGGTAATATCTTCAGAACTCATTACCATAAACTATCACGAGGCTGATAATTGGTAATATCATCTTCACTTACCTAAAACATTGTCACAAGGCTGACAGAAGGTAATTTTCTTGTTTCCCAGAGCGAAAAAGATATTCACATGCATTGTGAATCTCTTTTTCCCAGCGAGATATATTGCTTGTTTCCCAACAAACAGGATCCTCTTTTCTTAGATAGATTGATTCATCCTCACAAATTTTTCCCCACCATGTCATTTCTTTGATATCTTCGGTGAATCTTTTTGCAATCATCTTACATCATCTCGCATTTTTGGTATCTTAGGTCCAAAATTTATGATTTCGATATTTAAGTCTTTACTCCTATCGAAACGAAGATATTCATCTTCATATCTCAAAGTTAAAGAAACTTAAATAGGGCATTATACCCTAATTTTTGACCTAATATACCACCTTACATCTCGCATCATTGCACCATTAATGCCGTAATGTAATTAATCGTGTGGATTTCACAGGTCAAAATTAGGGTTTCATCAAATTTTCATCTAATTCAAGAGGCAAGCAATTAGGGTTTGAGTCTTACTCACTTCATTTGATCTATCTTGATCAAATCATCAACCTCTGATCTTCAGATATCAAAATTTTTCTCTTGATCTATCAAGGATCGACCAATTAGGGTTTTCATCGAGCATGAGCAATCTCTGATTTTCTGATCAATGGATGACTTTTTTTGAGTAGATATTGATCTTCCCATCTTAGATACAACATGTTGACCTAATTTCTGGATTCAAAACATCACAGAAGTTCACAGACTTCATCACAATCAAACATCCGATGAAATTTCATCCGACCAAAAGTCAAACTTTGACTTTTGGTCAACTTTTTCAAAACAAAACTTTTTCAATCATCAAAATACTTCAAATGATCCATCATGATCATAAAAAATCAAGAAATTTGGAAAAGTCAACAAAAAGTCAAAATTTTCAACACTTAGAAAAATTTTCAAGTGTTAAAATTTTGTACTTTTTCCAAACTTCATGGCATTTTTTCACATAGTTCCACTTTGAATTGGAAAAAACTCAAAACATGAAAGTTGTAGCCCTTGAAACAAGCTTTCCAAAATGTCCAAGAACTCTCAAATCCATGGAGTCTAGCCATACTTTTGATGTTGAAACTTAGAGCTCCAAAATCCATAATTTTCAAGTGCAAAGTTCAAAATTATAGGTCATTTTGAGTTTTTCTTTCTTTCTAGAAGCATGCCACCTATCCAAGAGGATTAGAGCTGATAAATATCAGAGGGAGAGTAATCGTAAAGAGATAGGATCAAGGTAATATTTAACCATGGTTAAAGGAAGCCTTTGCATTTAATGCAAAAATGACTTCCTTGCCCTCTAAGGCAAGTTGAAACTACCAAAGCCAATTATTTGTACTTACCATTCAAAACTCATGGCCTATAAATAGAGGTCTTGTTTGCAATTTGAAACTACACCAAAGCCATGCAAGTACATGCTTTCTCTACTTTCTTAAATTTCAAGAAACATAGTGTAAATTAAGGAAACTTGCATTTTGAAAACTTGTGAAGAAACATGAAATATTTGGTGTCTAACATGTCTTAATATCAAGATAGAACTTGTTTGTAACTTAAAATCAATCCAAAAACAAGTAAAACCAGATTTGCATTTCATACTTCAAAACTTGCCAAAACCGCTTAAGCTTTAATTTGATCATTGGCTCGAGCAAGTTGAGATTTTTGACTCAAACATCATCACCATACTTCATATGGATGATGCACCATCATTCTTGATCCGTAATGTACCTAACCCGAATTTGAAATTTCTTTGAGCTTGTGCAGTTGACTTGGTCGAACGATTCAAGCCGATTAAGTGAGCACCATCGTACACCTTCCATAAGGTCCGCTGGTGCTCAAGCAATCACAAAATCACAACCTGAAACACTCCAAACGTAATTCGATTCCAACAGTAAGAACACCAACTTCAACTCCATGATTCTTTGATTCAAATAAAAAACTCTTGGCCATTTTGTTTTCGCATTATCCACGATCATTAACCCTCAATCAATTGATTAAATCACTCACCATACACGATTTCAATTAAGATTTTCGCTTTAGGGTTCTTCACGCTCGAAAATCAATCATGTTAAACAAAAATAAATGAAATTAACCACTGCCATCATGTTCCTTGTTAAATTTCGGTCAAGTTTGATGTTTACATCATGTATTTTCATTGAGAAACAAGAAATCCATGGCTGATGAAGGATCGGGGAAGAAGAACAAGGCTACGCGCGTTTTTCTTGAATTCAAATATCATGTTTAAAATATATTTAGTTGGTTTAATCACAATACACGGATGTATTGCCGCCCCAGCGGTTGCCAGCTCACATTTAAGTCACTTATACCATGCCTTGCCTTGAGGTCCCGGGTTCGAGTAGCCTTGGGATCTTTTTGCCAAACTTTTTAATTTTTTTCATTCATATTTTTTACAAACTTTGACTTTTTCAAAACCCAATCAAAACTCCTCATTTTGAGGTGATTTTTTGTACACTTGTCAATTAACATATCTATTTTATGATAGTGCAAAAATTTTCAGAAAAAACTTTCATCCGATTATATTTTGATCGAGCCGAAAACGGTACTTTTGAGTACTTTTCAAAACACCTTTAAAGGTGATTTTTTCATACTTTCGAAGCCCGATTCTTTTCAAAACTTCTTATAAATGAACTTCACATTTCAAAAACACTTTCAAATAACATTCTTCAAAACTTTTTCATCAAACTTGCATCTTTCTCCATGATCGATCCGATTAAACGATAAAACCGAATTCGTTTTCTCTCGTTTTTCTTAACCGATCATGGGCCTCCCTCACGGTGTAAGTTCCAACATTCTTTTATGTACATAATTATTTCTTTGTACATATCAAATTCTTTTTCATATACATACAAATTTTTACTTGTACATAATACAGATACTTTTTAAATACTCAAGTACAGACAAACTTCGATCGTTTGTTTTCACTTCACTTGTGTATACACTGAATACCATTGGTATTGAAAGGAGCATTATTCCCGGTGAAAATGCTTTTAAACCAATGGGCCACCCTTATGGTGTAAGTCCCAACCCCTCCTCTGTACATCCACAGTTCCTCGTACATAAATACTCGTTCGTGTACATATTTACTCTCTTGTACACATTCAAACTTGTAAATAATCAAGTTATGCTCGTTTTAAACGTTCGTTTCACGAACAACTTGTTTATATTTCATTCATAAACTCTTGTAAATAAACATCATGCATTGTTTATATTTCCTTCATAAACTCCTGTGAATACATATCACACACACACTTGTTTATATAACTGTCTAAGTTATAACATGACAACTAGTCTAACCAATAGGTTCCCCACAGTATTAGCCTCCTCTTGGGCTTTATACAAGATAACTCATCCCCGCAGAGTTAGCCTCCTCTTGGGCTTTGTACAAAGGTAACTCATTTCATCTGAGTTCAGCCTCCTCTTAGGCTTCATATAAGAAAACTCATCTGAGTTTAGCCTCCTCTTAGGCTTCATATAAGACAACACTCCCCTGTTGAGTCAGCCTCCTCTTGGGCTTCGTTCAAAAGAACTCCTCATTGAGTTTAGCCTTCTCTTGGGCATCATACAAAGAAAGAGACCAGGAAATCTCTTAAAAGCCTCCTATTGGGCTTCCAATACAAAGAATCACCCGCGCTAGGATAGAACCCTGAGAGTATAATTTCCCGGTGAAATTGCTCTTAATTCCAAAAGGATGGTTTCCCGGTGAAATACCTTTTAAAGCTAAAGCCAACCATACCCTATAGCTTACTCTTGAGCTTCATACAAGGACCCTCGATGACCCTCGGAATGCCTCCTCTTGGGCTTACAATACAAGGACCCATGGGCTTCTTAAAAGCATCCCTTTAATCCAATCAATTTCTCCTTGAGATTTAGACGTTTATCATCTCTATGGAAGAAGTATCTCATCTATCACATCACATACAATAAAAAACTTTTCAAACTCTTTTCAAACAAAAACATCTCTTAATTGTAAGTGGTAACGCTTGTACACTCAAGCAAAACACCCAATGCTTACAATTAAAAGATTCAGTCATTTTTCAAACATCTTTCTTAAACATGTAAGTGGTAACGCTTGTACATTCAAGCAAAACACCTATAACTTACGACGAAAGATTCAGTCAGTCCAACTTTTAAAAATGTATGCGATGAAATAGATTAGATATATTTTTCATTAAGATGACATTTGTCTATGTCTCTTACTAACATCCCGTCGATTCCACTAGCATAAGTGGGATATACAATTGCTCTGACTTTCTCAACATCCTTTTGAGAATACGTAGGCACAAGGTCTCATCCTTGCCGAGCAAATTTCTTTCTCTCTCAGACCAAACAAACCATAGATCCCTTTAGACCCGAGCTACAAATGCTCTGATTCCCATTAAGGGATATGTATGCAGAAGATCCAAAGATCTTTGCGAGCACAATAAAAACAAACACTAGGATCCCACATAATCTATCCTTCTTAAAATCCAAAGGAGAAACTTTCCCAATCATAGAAATAGTAATTAAAACACACAAACATATCAAACATATTCATATATAAAGCTATAGATAACTATATATATTTAGGGTGCTCCATCTATTCCCTTTATATAACAAACCCCCTTACCCGGAATCTCCCCAATGCGTTACGTCTAGTTTGTACTAGTCGTTACGCATATCATATCAATTGAGGGTATTAACAGCTTTCCCCTTTTTCATAATCATAATTTCTTGTGTTGAAAATAATAAAGCTTGATGCTCGCGGCATCTTTATAAACAAATCAAAAGAGTAAATCGTTTCGAGCCAGAGAATCTGAATTCCGATTCGATTCCCTCGCGCGTCACTTTTTAACGCGAACAGGAGGCAACCCATTTATTTGTTTTTGTTTCTGTTTACTATTTTCTTTTTCATTTCAGTTTTATTTCTTTTACAACTTTATTTTCTTCTTCAAACTTTTATAAAACTGCTGCTGATTTTAAAACAATTTTACTTGCTACAGGATTTCTGAAAAGTCTTTTTCTATCTTGCTTTCTCCTCTGATTTGTTTCCCCATTTAACCTTTGTTATGGAACCTCCACAAAAATTTATGGAAACTACCTTTAGAGGAAGAAACCAAAGAAGGAGATTTGAGGCTTTGTCTCAAAGGGACATCGGTTTGACTTTGTATCATGATGAACCAACTATGGACACCTTAGATATAAAGGATAGTGTCCTTTATCATTTTAACCAATTAGGATGGGAGAAAGCCCACACTAAGTCTAGGTTTATCACATACCGAGAGCTTACCCTTGAATTTTTGAGTTCCCTAGTTTATATACCTGAACACGGTTTTGGAGCCCGAAAAGGAATCATAGCCTTCAGACTTTTCGGTATTGAGTTCACTTACAACCATAGGGATTTAGCTGACTTACTAGGATTCCCTACCAGACCTTTTTCTTTTACCACCACTCAGGTGGATTTAATGGATTTCGAGCTGGACTACTTTTGGGGTTCCTTAACCAGAAATTATCACCCTGAGCCAGATAGCATGGATAACAATGAGATACACAACCCCGTTATCCTCTATTTCCATAAGATTCTAGCTCACACTATATTTGGAAAAGAACAGAACCAAAATGTTGTATCCAAGGATGAGATATTTTTGCTATACTGTATGAACCAAGGACGACCCGTTAATGCCATCCCATTTGTAATACGGTGAACTGACTTTGAGATTTTTGTTTTTGCTTTTTATCGCAAATATTGCGGATAGCAAGAGTCGCCACCGACTTTTCTTTTATCCAATTAAGGGAAGGTGAAAAGAACAGGAAAAGACCTTCGTTAGATTCTGAGTAAGGGAGAAGGTTATGAAAAGGGAAGGTGTTAGCACCCCTTTCCATCCGTAGTTATCTACGGGCTCTTAGTTGCTCTTAGCTCATCTTTAAAAATTGCTTTCTGTGTGCTTGACAAAAATGTTTTGAAAAAGGCATTTCGCTTTGACTTTGTAATGATTTATGTAGGAATGTATACAAAGTGTTCAGAAATGTTTTGTTTTGAAAAGATTTTGAACTTTGACAAATGTGTGGGGTGTGAAAAGTATTTTGTTTGAGCAAGCAACTAAAAGTCTTATTACCTACTCAGAATGGTCGTTTTCGTGTTGTTTTACGTTCCTTTAGAATAGCTCTATCCATACCATTAGTTGGTAGGTAACCCTATTCGTTGGATGTAAAGGGACATTCGAAGGCACATCGGGTGGTCATAGAAGGCAACTTATAGGAAGCATCCTAGCACATTCGAAGGGACGATCATCACTTTTCGTAGGCAACAATCAAGTGACGAGATCATGTTTTCTTAGGCCACGTCGAGGGACTCAAGATCTTTGATTCGAAGGGACTATGATGATATGTTTCGTAGGCAATGGTGCTAGGATACCTCTACGTTCGAGGGATTTGACCATTTATTCGAAAGGCAACGAGAGAGAATTACCCTAAGGGGTGCATGTGTGAAGAGAGTGTGTCAGATTCAGATATATTATCTTGCAAACTAGAAGATGATCTATGTTCGTTTTTATCTTTCCATACACGCCTAATTACTAGCAGTTTATAGGGTACGGAAAGTAAATTGTGGAAAATAAAGTGCGGAAAGTAAATGTCCTACGCTATTACATGGCTTTGGGGCAGTTACATAATATAGGAGTGCAGAAAATGCAAGTCCTAATTAAACTATTACATCCCATGAGCAGTTACATAATATTGAAAAGAGTGCGAGAAAATAAATCCTAAATATTACAACCTGTGAGCAGATACATAATAATCAGAAAATATAAGAAACTCGCATAAGAGAAAAATATGTTAGTAAAAGAAAGTTTTGAATGAAGAAAAATGTTTTTAAGTTGGTAATGATAATTAGATGATAGGATAATTTTTTGGGAATTTTTGGATCGTTTTTGATAAGGAAAAACAATTAAAAGTCAATTTAATGGTTAATTAACAATTAATTAAAATATGCATGCAAAAATGTTAATTTTAATGTCAAAAATTAAATAAGTATTTTTCTGATTAAAATGAAAAAGGAAAATATTTTTGGTGATTTTTAAATGCATGAGAAAATTATTTGAAGATAAAATAAATTAGAATGATAATATTAAAAGAAAAATAGAAAAAATGTTAGTTTTGGAAAAGTGTTAAAAAATAAAGTCAGGAAGCCAGGATCGAACCTGGGACCTCCTGGACAAACCAACCAACGCGTTGCCATCTGAGCCAAGTGTACTTGGTGTTATGAATATGCAAGCAATTGATTAAAAGGGATAAATGTCATACCCCAATTTTTGACCTAATATACCACCTTACATTTGCATCATTGCATCACTAAGCTGTAACAAAGATTAATCTGTATAGCATTCACAGGTCAAAATTAGGGTTTCATCAGATTTTCATCTGATTCAAGAGGCAACCAATTAGGGTTTGAGTTTTACTCACCTCATTTGATCTATCTTGATCAAAACATCCACCTCTAATCATCAGATACCCAACTTTTCTCATTGATCAATCGAGGATCGACCAATTAGGGTTTTGGTCGAGCATGAGCATTCTCTGACTTTTTGAACAATGAATGACTTTTTTGGCTAGAGATTGGTCATTATATCTTAGATACAACATCTTGACCTAATTTCTGGATTCAAAACATCACAAAAGTTCACAGACTTCATCAGTCAATTTCAGAAACATCTAATGAAAATTCATCTACACAGAAAAGTCAAACTTTGACTTTTGGTCAAATTTTTCAAAACAAAACTTTTTCCATCATCAAAATACTTCAAATTATCCATCATGATCATAAAAAATCAAAGAATTTTGAAAAGTCAACAAAAAGTCAAAATTTTCAACACTTAGAAAAATTTCTAAGTTTAAAATTTCTTATTTTTTCCAAACTTTATGGCATTTTTTCACATAGTTCCACTTTGATTTGGAAAAAACTCAAAACATGAAAGTTATAGCTCTTGAAACAAGCTTTCCAACATGTCCAAGAACTCTCAAATCCATGGAGTCTAGCTATACTTTTGAAATTGAAACATAAGGCTCCATAACCATGGTTTTCAAAGTTCAAAATTTCACATTATAGGTCATTTTGTAATTTCTTCATCTAGAAGCAATGCCACCTTGCCAAATGGAGTTTAGAGCTGATAAATATCAGCTAGAGATAATTGAGAAGAGATAAGATCAAATTGAGATTTTTACACATGGTTAAAAAAGGAAGCTTCCTTTTCCTTTTGCAAAAGTCTTTCTTGCCCTTTAAGGCAACTTTGATTTACAAATGCCATGTACTTGTGCCTAATTTTTTAGAACTTTTGACCTATAAATAGAGCATTCATTTCAAGTTCAAATTACACCAAAGCAATGCAAGTTCATGCTTTCCTTCCACTTTCTCCAATTTCTTGAATTATAGTTCAAAGTGAGGATAACTTGCAATTTTGAAATTTAGTGAAAACTATGATGAACTTTGGTGTCAAACATATTTCATAATCAATATCAAACTTGTCTCGAAACATAAAAGCAACATGAACTAAGCCAAAACTCGAATTACATGTCATGCTTTTCAAACTTGAACAAACCGCCTTAGAATTCAATTTGGTTAGGCTTGATTAACTTGTGTTCCAAGCATCCAAAATCATCCATGAACATCATAGGATGATGCGATCCATTACAACAATCAGAACAACTTTAACATAGAAATCGAGCTTCCATTTTCAGTTGATGCGTGGACTTGGCTGGAGTGATTCAAAGTGATTCGAAGCAAGCAGACCATTCCTACACCTTCCCTAACATCCGTTGAAGCTCAAACAATCATCAAATCCATTCTGGAAACACTCCAACATCATCTTCGATCTCAACTTGAATAGGTGAGAACTCAAACTTCAATATCATGATTCCTTGCATTTAAATGAAAATCGCCCAATTGTTTTCGACTTATCACGATCCTTAGCCCTCAAACAATTTGAAAAATCATCAACTACACATCATTTCAATTAGAATTTTCAGTTCTAGGGTTCTTCATGATTTCTAGAAATTCAATCGTGTTAGACCAAAAATAAATGCAATTAACATCCACCATCGTGTTCCTTGTGAAAAATCGAGCAACTTTCATGTTTACAACTTCCAATTTCATCAAGAAACAAGCAAGTTACAAAATCTGGGAATCAAAGATGAAGAACAGGGCTTCGCGCGTGTTCTTGAGTTTTTCAAATTTAAAATTTCCAATATTTTATTAACACGTGCTTTGATTCAAAAACACAAAAGCACGCTTGTCCTAGTGGTTTCCAGCACGCTCGTAGTACTCTCTGCCACGTAACCCCCAATGGTCATGGGTTCAAACCTCCCATGGACCATTTTTTTCAAACTTTTTCATATTTTCTTCATTTGTCTTACAAACTTCAACATTTTTTTTAACCAATCAAAACTCCTCATTTTGAGGTGATTTTTTGTACACTTGTCAATAAATGTATCTATTTTATGATAGTGCAAAAATTTTCAGAAAAAACTTTCATCTGATTATGTTTTAATCGAGCCGAAAACGACACTTCGAGCACTTTTCAAAACCACCTTTAAAAGTGAATTTTTCAAACTTTCGAATTCCGATTCTTTTCAAAACTTCTCATGAATAAACTTCACATTTCAAAACACTTTTTAAAAACATTTTTCAAAACTGTTCATCAAACTTACATCTTTTTACCATGATCGATCCGATTTAAACGATAAAACCGAATTCGTTTTCTCTCGAATTCTCAATCGATCATGGTCCTCCTCACGTGTAAGTCCCATAACATTTTTTATGTACATAATTATTTCTTTGTACATATCAAACTCTCTTCATATACTACCTTTTTTATCTACATAATACAGATACTTTTTATACTCAAGCGTATAAACTTCGATCGCTTGTTTTCACTTCACTTGTGTATACACAAACAAACATTCTTTTATGTACATATTTTCCTTGTACATATCAAATTCTTTTTATATTAATACAAATCTTTGTCTATACATAATACGATACTTTTCACGTATAAAATTCGATCGCTCGCTTTTGTTTGCCTCAGATATACATCAATACCATTGGTATTGAAAGGAGCATTATTCCCTGGAAACTGCTTTCAAACCAATGGGCCACCCTTATGGTGTAAGTCCTAACCTCCTATGTACATCCATCTTTGTCTACATAAATAACCTGCTCGTACATATTTACTCTTGTACACAATTCAAACTTGTAAATAATCAAGTTACGCTTGTTTCAACGCTCGCTTCACGTACACTTGTTTATATTTCCTTCATAAACTCTTGTAAATGAACATCATGCATTGTTTATATTTCCTTCATAAACTCCTCGTGAATACATATCACACACACACTTGTTTATACAACTGCCTAGTTATAACATAACAACTAGTCTAACCAATAGGTTCCCTACGCTATAGCCTCCGCTGGGCTTTATACAAGATAACTCTCCCCACGTAGTTCAGCCTTCCTCTTAGGTTCATATAAGAAAACTCATTCATCTCGAGTTTAGCCCCCGCTTAGGCTTCATATAAGACAACACTCTGAGTCAGCCTCCTCTTGGGCTTCGCTCAAAAGAACTCCTCATTGAGTTTAGCCTTCTTGGGCATCATACAATGAAAGAGACCATAAAATCTCTTAACAGCCTCCTATTGGGCTTCCAATACAAAGAATCACCGCTAGGATAGAACCTAAAGAGTATAATTTCCTGAAATTGCTCTTATTCCAAAAGGATGGTTTCCTGAAATCCCTTTAAAGCCAAAGCCGCCATACCCTATAGCTTCCTCTCGAGCTTCATACAAGGACCCTCGATGACCCTCGGAATGCCTCCTTGGCTCAATACAAGGACCCACGGGTTTCTTAAAAGCATCCCTTAATCCAATCAATTTCTCCTTGAGATTTAGACATCTATCATCTCTATGGAAGAGGTATCTCATCTATCACATCACATACAACAAAAACTTTTCAAACTCTTTTCAAACAAAAAAACTCTTAATTGTAAGTGGTAACGCTTGTACACTCAAGCAAAACACCCAATGCTTACAGCTAAAAGATTCAATCATCTTTTCAAAACATCTTTCTTAAACATGTAAGTGGTAACGCTTGTATACTCAAGCAAAACACCAATAACTTACGATGAAAGATTTTAATCAACAAACTTTTTAAAAATGTATGTGATGAAATAGATTAGATACATTTTCATTAAGATGACATTTGTCTGTCTCTTACTAACATCCTGCTTTCTTTCCACTAGCATAAGTGGAACTACGATTGCTCGACTTTCTCAACATCCTTTGAGAATACGAGGCACAAGGTCTCATCCTTGCCGAGCAAATTTCTTTCTCCCTCGCACTAAACAAACCATAACCCTGAGATCCGAGCTACAAATGCTCCGATTCCCACTAGGATATGTATGTAAGATCCATAGATCTTTGCGAGCACAATAATAACAAACATTAGATCCCACATAATCTATCTTTCTTAAAATCCCAAAGGAGAAACTTTCCCAATCATAGAAATAGCAATTAAAACACACAAACATATCAAACATATTCATATATAAAGCTATGGATAACCATATATATTTAGGGTGCTCCATCTATTCCCTTTATATAACAAACCCCTTACTCGTATCTCCCCAATGCGCTATGCCTAGTTGGCGCTTAGTCGTTACGCATATCAAAATCAATCGAGGGTATTAATGTTTCCCTTTTCATAATCATTAAATCATCTTTCTTGTGTTGAAAATAATAAAGCTTGATGCTCATGCATATTTATAAACAAATCAAAAGAGTAAATCGTTTTGAGCCGAGAATCAATTCATATTCGAATCCTCTAGCACGCCACCTTTAACGCAAATGAAAAATGGCGACTACTGGGAGTACGAAACTTTGATTTTAAAAAATGTGACTCGCTCAAGAGCACCAAGCTTTTTGTTTTCAAAAGAAAAGAAAGGGGATAAGCTTTCATATTATGCATATGTCTGCTTTTTATTGTGTGTTTTCGCGATTTCATCTCGATGGAAAGAAATCCTAACCCGGATTTAAGAAACATTTTAAGATCTAGGTATTAATACGTAAGAAGTCTCAATACTTACGGTTAATATCCCTCTCAAAGGAGGTTGTCTTGGGGTATTTGTGTTTAGCAAGTATTTGCAAAGGCATGGTGCTTTCAAGGAACTCTATGGTCGAGTTGGTCAGAGAACACATAACCCATCCTAGCCATTTAGGATGTAGTGTAGATTATTCGGGCGTAAGCTTCAGAGTAATTGTCATATGAGACTACGATCAAAGTAGTTTCTCTTGAAAATATTATTGGACCATCGAGTATTCAACAAATCCGATAATATTTCAAAGAGGAGTGTTGAGCCTCAGATATCGTAGAACCTGCTTCACGTATGAATAAGCCCTTAGAACTTACCCACGCTTGATTCTTATCGTTGGCCTCATGCTCGTGACTTCAACGCTGACCATGTGTATAACCACTAACCATGTTTGCCGATTCATGCATTCATTCATTCAAAAACTCCATTTCTCTTCCCATTTCCAAAGAATTTAGAGATTTTTTGTAAAATATTTTAGGTTAGAGTGATGGACGCCGAGGAAGATTCACCAAGAGGTACAATTTTAGAATTTCGATGTAGGAAAGTTAAAAGAGTTAGCATCCTTGGTAGAAGATCCCTCGGATTTCGTAAAACGCTATGGAACTCTTTTAACTCTCTCAACACTAACGTTGATGAAGGACTTCTTAAAACTTTCGCTCGCTTTACGATCCGCCTATCGCTTCACTTTCCCCGACATTGATGCCTACTTTGGAAGAGTACGCCGATATCCTAGGTATCTCAAGATCGCACAAAGTGCCTTTCAATGGTTTGGAAGCCATTCCTAAGTCACCGTCATTGCAATGATGACTCACTTAAAGAAAGTCGAGATAGACAAAACCTAACTACCGTGAGGAAAACTCTTAGGACTAACTTCAAAGTTCCTAATGGAGAAGGCTCTTAAATTCTCCGCACCGGTAGTATGGTAGCCTTTGAAGCTATTTTAGCTTTACTCCTCTATGGATTTGTGTTGTTTCCCAACGTCCCAAATTTCGTTGATATCAACGCCATAAGGATCTTTCTAATGGAAACCTGCTCCCACCGCTTGGTGACACGACGCCTCTATTCATCATAGAAATCGCCAAGGAGACGGAACTATCGTGTGTCAGGTACTGCTTTTTCAAATGGATTACCTCACACTTGCCTAAATCTCCTATCTTCCGCGAAAACAAATATGAATGGCATTGGTCTCAAGACTCATGTCTTACAAACCATTTATATCCATTGGTATACCTTGGCGATAATGAGATGGAAATCATTGAGAGTGTGGAGAATTTTCCAACGCACTCTCATCGGCACGAAAGGAGGAATCAACTACAACCCATTCCTCGGAGAGACGCAACTCGGATACGCAAACTCTAGTAAACCTCGGCTGCCACGACTAAGACAAAGATATGTTGACTCACACTACCTTGTTGATTTCAAGATGGATCCGATAAAATACATCTTGAGAAACCGCTCTCCGAAGAATAGCAAGATGGCAAATGATCTTGACCGAGTATGACATCCAAGACACTTCTCGTAAAGCAATCAAAGGAAGTGTAGTAGTCGATCATTTGGCTCATCACCGTAGATGACTATCACCTATGCGCTCAATTTCCGAAGATGTTTTACTAGTTACCGATCACAAGAACCGTGCCTGCACGGGACCCGAACCAGATCCCGATGGACTATGGTCTTCGATGGAGCCTCAAACGCGACTGGCAATGGCATTGGCGCCATCATTACATCCCCACAAAGTGACATACGCCTTTCACCGCCAGATTATGTTTCTTGCACTAACAACATGGCCGAGTACGGTTGCATCATGGGTATCAAAGTCGCCATTGACCTAAGAATCAAGTTCTTGCAAGTGTATGGAGACTCGCCTTTGGTGATCACCGACAGGGCGAGGGATACGAAGCATCCGAATCTCATTCGTGATCGAGAGCATGTCCTAAAATTGATCCCCTACTCAAGAGATTACTTTTGATCATATTCCACGAGAAGAGAATCACGGCGACGTGATTAGCTACTATGTCGCCTATGTTCAAGGTCGATGGGACAACGAGGCTCCCCTGATCATCATTGAGAAGTTCATTTAACCAACAGATTGTTGTGAGCTCGACACGTAAGAGAAACCTTGGTACTATGACGTGAAGAGGTATCTGAGACTGTGAATATCCGCAGGGCATCTCGTCAATGATAAGAAATTCATGAGAAGATTCGCATCCAAATTTTTCTCAAGAATCGACATATACAAGCTAACCACGACTTGTGCTTATCTACTGTAGACAGAAAACAAAGAATGCGATCATGGAAGAGTTACACGAAGGCGATTTGGTACCCACTCAAAGGGACACACCATGGCTAAGAAGATTTTGAGAACAAAGTTACTATTGGTCCACCATGGAAGTCGATTGTCACCGCTTATGCTCGATCTTGTCACAAGTGCCGATTTATGCCGAAAGTACACGTACTCCAAGACCGAATGTTTTAACTTCTCCTTGGCCTTTGCAATGTGGGCATTGACATGATTGAGAGAAAGCCCACACTTCCAATGGACATCGTTTCATCCTTGTAGCAATCGATTATTTCACCAAGTGTATGCACCGACGATCTGTTACCAAGAATGTTGGGCTCGATTCATCAAACATAATCTTATCTGCCGGTATGGCACTCCGAAAGGATTATCACGGATAACGGCTCTAATCTCAACAACAAGATGATCACCGAACTCGCACGCAGCTCAAGATCAAGCATCACAATTCTTCTCCTATCGGTTTAAGATGAATGGCGCTGTGGAAGCCGCCAACAAGAACATTAAGAAGATTATGTAAGATGATGTGACTTACAAAGATTGGCATGAGATGTTACCATTTTCTTCATGGTTATCGACCACAAAGATTTATCATCAGGGCAACCCCTTTTCTCTTGTATACGGTATGGAAGCCGCCTTACCTATCGAAGTTCGGGATACCTCAACCGTAGTCCTCCAGAGGCAGAGTTGGGCGAAGACGATTCGTTCGACTGGCTTCGACCGCATTAATTTGATTGATGAGAACGACTCGCCCATTTGCCATGGACAAATTTATCGTGGCGAATGATCGTAGCATTTAACAAGAAGGTCAAGCACCGAGTCTACCAAGTCCTGATCTAGTAGTCAAGCGCATCATCCTTCCACAAGGTGATCCTCAGGGCAAATGGACTCCCACCCATGAGGGACCATTTGTAGTCAAGATAGTGTTTTCCCTGGAGCTATGATACTTAGCACCATGGATGGTGAAGACTTCCACACCCTCGTGAACGCAGACATAGTCAAAAAATACTACGATAAAGAGACCCGCTAGGTCGATTTAACCTAGGCAAAAATAAGGAGATCCCGCGAACCAAAAAGGTTCGGCAAAAATTAAGGATACATACGAAACATGTACACCCGCAAGTTGAAAACCCGAAAAGGCGTTTGGGCAAAAAGGGTATCCCAGAGATCGAAACCCGAAAGGCGGTCTAGGCAAAAGTTGGGATTTAAGCCGCACGATATGTTCTTCCGATCACCCACCTCCATCTACTAAGATTCAAGATTCGAATGGCGAAGATCGCCTACTCACTTTCTAACGATGCAAGGAGATGAGATATTCGAAATATATGAGTACTAGCATAGTTGGAACTTAACGAGATTGTTTCCGCATAGCTTTTTACTTTTCTTGTGTACAAACTACTTGGCCATACGCCACCTTTCAAATAAACACAAATTTCTTTCTCTTTACAAATTTTGTTGTTGTCGTTTGCATAAAGTCCAACGTTTGCTTTGAATGACTATACGCATTTGACAATAAGAATCTAATCACAAACATACGAAAAGTAGACATGCAAAAGTACTTACTACAGGTTCCAGGAATTTGGATGACGACGAAAGTCACCAAATAGTTCCCCGCAGAGCATAAAGGTGTCACTCCCAACACACCTTCCCCAGCGGAGTACATGCTAATCCACAAGCAGTGATTCCACTCAATCGAGCAAAGTTACATCAGTCTCCCAGCAGTAGCACCTCATCCCCAACAAGGTATTCATCCCCGGACGTGTCTCAATCCTCCCTCTCCCGCAGCAAGATCCGATCAAACTTGATCGAGATAGTGCATCGAAGAAACATACATTTTATTCCCACCAGAGATTACAACGGACTCAGACTCTTCTAGCCCGGTCTCTCGACCATCAAATGCTCTCCAAAGAAGACCTACACTAATCCCAAGAGAGCTGCCTCCTAATTCTCGCCAGATCTACATCCAAGGTCCCCAACATCGCCTTCCGCACTCTCCTCAATGGTCTATGAGGTCTCCAACATTGAGTTTCTCAATCTCTACCTTCCTCAACAATATCTAGGCCCAAGACTTGGTCGATAGTGCATCTGAGGAATCCAGATATCACCGCTTCTTTCAAAAGCGGGTTCTCACCCACACAATTCCCCAAGCGTAGTCGAATCTTCAAACAGAGCATCCGCATCTTCTTCAAGATGGATATGTTTTGAAATATCACAACATCTATCATTCATACATTTTCATAAAATCATACTTCATGCATATGTCATTCATATAATCGTCATGCATCATACTTTGCATAAAACTAACGAATATTCTATCAAAGTTTATCTTGTTTTTCCAAAACAGTAATGCTCGACGCAAACAGTCCAGATTAAGCCCCGAACCGACGGAAAACTATCTCGAAGACCGCCTTGGTGTACTCCGACGATCGTCCAGATTAAGCCCCAACCGACGGGAAAACTATCCGAAGACCACCTCTAGTTATCCTCCGATAATGCAATGGATCAAAACCCGATGCACAATGTGGAAGCTATCCACGCTTTTGCCAACTACAATCCCTCGAGTAATCGACACAAGATTTATTCGACAATGATCGCAGGTCTAGCAGACGACTCGCCTGTTTCGATGGCATCTTAAGCCCATCTCCGACTACCTTTCAACATTTTCACTTTCGCACGCCGCATATATGGTTAAAAATCAATACGCACTAATAACCTCATTCAAAGTGAACACGAAGTCTAACGACGACTCTCGAATGGCATCTTAAGCCCATCTCCTCTCCGCTCCAGAACATCTATAGAGTCTAACATACGACTCACTCCCCAAAGACGACCTTTCTAGATGGCATCTTAAGCCCATCTCCGCCAACTCTCCTAGTAACAACCTCGAGTCTAGCTGCACGACCTGCTCCTCCAAATAAGTATCCAAATGGCATCGTAAGCCCATTCCCGCATCATCCACCAACAATGAGTGCAAATTTGTGTATTTCTGTGTTCAATCATCTTCACCTCCGTGTCGCGAAAAGACAAGTATGTCAATCTAACCCTTCCAAAGACAAGAAGATTGAAAAAAGCAGTCATTATACCCCAAAATTTGCCCTCCATCTATTCAAGAGATTTCATCCATCTATGCTCAAGGATTCCTCAAGAGTTGATCAGACAAACTCTCTCCTAAACAATCAACCCAAACTAGGGTTTGGTATCTCTCAAGTCAAGATGGATTTCCAACATCTCCAAAGGCCTTCATGCCTCCTCATATGCTTCAAAGATTCCCCATGTCAAGTTTCAAGCTTCACAAGTCAAGTTTCCTCACACAATTGCTCGATGGTTGAAAATCGGTGTATTGACAAAGAGTCAATCAGGTCAACATACAAATAAAACTTCTGATTTTTGGTCAACATCCTCATTTTGAAGTTACATTCATCATTTGATCAAGGGTTGATCATGATTCATCAAGAAAACTCAAGATTTGCTCAAAAGTCAAACTTTCTAAAGCCATGTAATAGCGTAGGATTTACCTTTCCACATTTTACTTTCCGCACCCTTATCAATTGCTAGTAATTAGGCGTGTATGGCAAGATAATAATTGAACATAGCCCACCAACTTCAAGATAAAATATTCTGAATTTGACACACTTCCTTCACACACGCACCCCTTAGGGTAATTCTCTCTCGATGCCTTTCGAATTCAAAAATGGTCATGTCCCTCGAACGTAGAGGTATTCTAGCACCGTTGTCTTCCAAACAAATCATCATAGTCCCTTCGATACAAAGATCATAAGAACCACGATGTCGCCTCCGAATACATGATCTTGACCCTCGATTGTCGCCACAAAAATGATGATAGTCCTTCGAATGCTAGGATACTTCCTACAAGTTGCTTTCTATGACCATCTGATGTCCCTTCGAATGTCCCGCTTACATCCAACAAATGGAGCTACCTACTAACTAATGGTACGGCTAGCGCTATTCTAAAGGAATGTAGAAGTACAACAAAACGACCAATTCTGAGTGGGTAAATAAGTCTTTTAGTTGCTTGCTCTATCAAACGCTTTTCACACCACACACTCTTTTCCAAAGTTCAAAATTCTTTTCAAAACAAAAACATTTCCGAACACTTTGTATACACTCCTACATGAGTCATTACAAAGTCAAAACGAAATGCCTTTTTCAAAACATCTTTGTCAAACACACAGAAAGCAATTTTAAAAAGTGATCTAGAGCAACTAAGAGCCCAGATAATCACGGATGGAAAGGGGTGCTAATACCTTCCTTTTCATAACCATTCTCCGCACTTAATCTAACGAAGGTCTTTTTTTACTTTACCTTCCCTTAATTGATAAAATAAAAGTCGGTGGCGACTTGCTATCCGCATTTGGATACAAAATCCTACAAAGCCGTTCACCGTATCACAAAATCGGCGACTACTGGGATCACCCAAAGAGAGAATTGCCTTAGGATTTCTAGATAACTTTATTGCTTTTGTTTGACTTGTATGCTTTATCTTTAAGGGTTGTTGGGTATTATATTGTTGGGGATCCTACACCGGATCCGGTTTTTTAGGTAAGTAGCATTAGATCATCGCGACCGCTAGACGATAACTAAACGGTCAACATGATGGCTACGTTAGGTGACACTTTGGTTATCCCGATACTCTTCATTCCCAAGTTGAAGATAGTATTTGGCTTCAGTGGTGTCATCAAGCGCTAACTAAACTTTTAGAACCTTAATTGACCCATCTTGGCCATTAGAAGGTAGTGAGATGACCGCTTTGGTGTAGACCGAGGTTGGTTGATACGATGCTACGCTCATTGAGATTAGACTTTGGGACATTTTCGATCGACCACTTGGCCGTATTGAAATAAGCGCCACGAGAAAGATCTGTGATATGAGATTCCTAGAACCCAAGCATTATTAGAGGACAGATGAACCAACTCAAACTTTTGGTGGGTAATCACCTATACCTCATGCAAGCCTTAAACCTAGGCTCATTGTGTGAATTGTTGTGTGTGCTAAACATGACATCATGACATCATTCGCATTGCATATCATTTCTAACTATTTCAAGGACCTAGGATTTATCTTTGCCTGCTTTGTAGGGATTATGGCTTCTAGAAAGACTATCCGAATCAACTTCACGGGTATCCCTTCTCACCAAAGAATTGGTTTCAAAATTCCCGACCATGCTCATTCATCAAAAGACATGGTTATCTACTTGATTTGGTTATCTCCGTTTTGAAGAAGATATGATGCATGTCCTATTCCAGCTTTGATCCAAACACCATTGCTTCACATTTCCGATTATCATTGGTTCCTACCTTGAAGAGTTCTCTAAGCTACTGGGATACCTATTCTTGATCAAATGCCATTCACCGTCTAGAAAAGGTTCCTAAGCACGAAGACATTGCATCTTTACATCTTAAGCGCCGATATCGAAGCCAATTGGGAAACTAGTGGAGTTAAGGGTTTACTTTCCAAGTTCTTAATTAAAGCCCGAGAATTCCTCAAAGTTATGAGCTTCCATGCATTCAAGACATGTGGCCTTGCTAATTTATGGTTTGGTTCTATTTCCTAACTCGGATCAATTCATAGACATCAATGCCATCAAGTTGTTTCTTACCCGCAATCCAAAGGCCTACTTTACTTGGAGACATCCTACATTCTCTCCACACTGCATTACAAGCGACAAGGAACTCTCATGTGTTGTATAATTACTTTCCGGTGGTTTATTTCGCACCTTCCTCCATCGCTTTGAAGAACGAACAAAGGTTGAGATGGTCTCAAAGATTGATGTCACTCTCTCATTCCGATATCTTGGAGTCTTTTCTCTCAAAAGGACTTTACCTTCATCGAGCTGTGGAGAATTCTAATGTACCGCTACTTGGTATAAGGGAGGTATTACTTACAACCCTTCTCTAGCTCTACGCCGCTTGGTTTTGCCAAGAGATGGTCCGCATGATATGCTTCTCCAAGATGTTGTGTTCGACACAATCACGATCTCCGTAATTACCGATTTAAGGTTTATACACGCTTGGGGCATGGTAAAGAAGACGATACCAAGACTTTGGGGCACCAACTCCATTCCTTGGGAACCTTACCTCAAATGGGTGCGAGCTCGAGCTCAAAACCTCATGATGCCATTCACTGCCTTACCAAGAATTATGGAACCCGTCGCTATAGGTGACGCACTTACAACGTTTCTCCATCCCGACATGCCTACCGATTTTGAAGACTTGAAGAGATCCCGGATTCATTAAGGAAGAGAGGGATACCTTGAAGCTCAATGCTATGCAAGCGAGAAGAAAGTGTTAGAGTTGACCAAGCTACTTCACGAGGAGCGAAGTATCATGCCTACATCGGCACCAAGAGGAAGCGCCATGGAGACTTAGAGCTTTAGGATGTTTATGTTCTTTTATTGTTTCAATTATCTCTTGTACTTAAAAAGAAAAAAGAATAATAAAAAGTACTAATAAATGTTTGTTCATTGCTTGTTTAACAAATTTAAATCTCTAAGGTCCTTGAAAACATTGCATTGCATTCGTGATAAACATTGCATAGCATAGCATAACATTGCATCACAGTACATTGAGATTGGTTTTCTCATTTGCTCGCTATTTATTTTAGCGTAAATGGCTCTTGAACAGATCACAAAGATCTTCAAGCTCGTAATGCCTGGGCCAACAGATGTTCACCAACTTGGTCCAAGGCCAAGAAGATTTGAAGAAGCTCATCAACAAGAAGAAGAAGGTTGTTGGTCTCCTCAACATGGGTGACGCCAAAGGAGGTCCTAAAGTGGTCGGATCGAGCCTCTCAAGGAAGTGTCCATACCGAGGGAGTACCAAGGGTGATGAAGGTGACCAGTGAGCCAAAGAAAGGAGGAGAGGACCACCGATTATAGCCAACACTGATGAAGATGACAAGTACAAACAACTCAAGACCGTCTCAATGTGTGGAAAACCGAAGATGTCCGGCTGAACTTTGATGATCTCGAGTCTTGTTCTCGGTGTTGTGATTCCTCCCAAATTCAAAGTTCCAAATTTTGCTAAGTATGACGGCATGTCTTGCCCTGTCGCATTTGAAGTCCTATGTCGTAAAATCAACCCCACATCGATGATGTAAAGTCAGGATGCACTATTTTCAAGAGAGTTTGTCCGGACCCGCTTGGAATGGTACTATCACTAGAGAATGACCGTATCCGCATTTTGGAGTGACTTGGCCGATGCTTTCACGCATGATGAGTACATGTCGAGTTGACACCCACCGCATGAAACTACAAAGCATGTCTACGGGTCGTGACGAGAAGTTCAAGGAGTATGCTCGTATGAGAGATTTAGTGCAGAGTTCAACCACCATTGTCCAATAGGGAGTTGGTTGATATGTTCATGGGGACACTAACAGCCCATTCTTCAATCATCCGATTGGAAATTCTTCATCCGATTCACCGAATGATATTGACAAAGTAGCGATCAAGTCGGTATCAAGAGTGGAAGATTCGTGAGACATCTTCAAATGCCGCAGAGATCTTTGGTGGTAAGAAAGAAGTCAATGCCGTGTATGGTCGAAAAGCCGAGCCAAGACCGACCGTGCTCAATCTGGGGGCTTGTGATTCCAATCCTACATCAAGACAACCACATGAGACAATACGCTGTAGCTTAACGCGCCACGAAGACAGCTTTACGAAGATCAACATGCCTTTGTCGCAAGCCTTGCAACACATGTCAACCGAGTGATAACTTGAGGGATCCTCCTCGAATGTCAACACTTCCTCTCCGGCACAATCCTAATGCTAAGTGTGCTTACCATTCCAATAGCCTGTGGCATAATCGACAATTGTTGGGCTCAAGAACAAGATTCGTGATATGATCAAGCTAAGCAGATTGAGTTTGATCCTCCTGAGACTCCGAATGTGATCAACGCGCCTATGCCTAACCATGACAAGAGTTCCAATGTCGGTGACGATACTTATGTTTTCAACATAGATGACTTGACCATTCCTCCGATGATTAAGAAGAATTTGTTGCAAGCCGGTGTCAACCCAGATGCCCAGAATCGTTGCCCATCCGCCGATGGTCAGGTTGGTTGAGAAGACGGTTCAGGCATGATGGACAACCGTGAGATATTATTTCGAAACCACCGTGCGTAAGCCGTGAAGAAATGTCTAAGTTGAAGATCGACAATGCGAATGAAACTGCACTATCCGTGTGGGATACCTTGGGGCAGCCAAGTGGAAAATATGATTACATGGTGAAGTACACCGCTCCCCGATAGTTACAAGATTCCTATTGAAGATGTTAAGGCGAACGGATGGGGTGACGATTTCCTAAGACTATGCCGATGTTAACACAATAAGGATTTCCTCTCACGATCCTATACCTAGGGTGGCACCTCTCATCATCACTTCTCCAAGACCAGGCCATATTCCTCCGACAAAGCTATCCCTTGAACTATGGAGTCGATGTTTACTATCATGGTGTCAAGCAAGATCCTCCGACAATTGAAGATCTTACCATTGGAGCTTCTATTCCCGACATCGACAACATCACCGGATCCAAGAAGGTGACCGAACCGAAGGGTATTCTCCGCAGATCTCTCCTCCAAAGGACACGCGACTCACCGCATTCCGCCTACTCCACCAATATCCCCACTAGAGGGAAAGAAACTGGCTCATCCCCGCCAACCGTATACCAAAGGAAGTTATCAAGACACCTCCAAACAAGAAATGGAGGAAATTCAAGATCATCAAGAAGAGTGACTACAATGTTGTGGAACAATGGGATGATCTGGCCCAAGATCTCCATGCTTGCTCGCTCTTGTGCTCGAGGCTCATGCTAATGCCTTGGTGAAGTTTCAAGAATGCTCATGTACCGCAAGACACTACCACCGATCAATTTGAAGTTTGTATTGCTAGCCCGCTGCCAACAACGGCCTAGGCTTCTCCGATGTCGATTTGACTCCGAAAGAACACAACAAAGCCTTGCACATCTCTCATGAATGCAAGGGCACTACATTGTCTCATGTTTTAGTGGATACCGGTTCGCCTCGAATATCCTACCAAGACCGCTTTTGATCGGCTTGATGTCGAAGGGTTGGTTCTCGAGACCCAAAGGACATTATCGTAGAGCTTTTGATGGTTCTAAGCGCACAAGATTTGAGAGCTCACTGCCTCTAAAGTCGGTTCCCGACTTTTGACTCTACTTTCTTTGTCATGGACATCCGCCCCGCCTACTCTTGCCTACTTGGACGCCCTTGATACATGGGGCAGGCGTTACCTCACCTTACATCGAAACCAGTACCCGGTGAAAGGGAAGGTTGTCACAATATGTGGTGAAGAAGAGTATATGGTCAGTCATCTCCAGTCATTCCGATACCTCGAGATGGAAGGTGAATTCTTCGAGACTCCCTGTCAGGCTTTTGAAGCAATCCCCAGAGTCATGCTTGTTGACTCTCCTATCACTCCTAAAGTTGCTAAATTTCCGCCTAGGATGGCCTCGCTGAAAGATGCTCAAGCTACTGTTGAACAAGGAGGTAGTGCTATTTGGGGACAGCTCCCCGATCTTCCTTTCAAATCCGACAAGACTGGTTTAGGCTTCACCATCAAGGGTCAGAAGATGATACGCCACGAACGTGCCGGCCAACTTCCCTTCCGCATAAGCCAGAGTGGAATCCATGCTATAGAAGACGACGACAACGGCTTCGACATCAGCAAGTGGATCTTCCCAACTCTAGATCATGGGCTCAAGAATTGAAGATCAAGACGTTATACCAATCTCCTTTAGTCGAGTAATTTTTCTTGTTTTGCTTTTGTCTGATTTCTTTATGTTTTGAACAATAAACTTTGAAAGCCTAGTGCCTGCCCGGGCATCATGGCTCGCTTACAGGGTTATTATCCGTCGCTTGCGTATTTTCATTCAATAAATTGCTGGACTTTTGCATTCAATTGTTTGTTCTCTTCTTTACTTTATCACCCCTTCAAAAGCTATGTTTCTTACACACACCCACGTGATACACTGCATCACTCGAATCTCCATAATAACCATGCTAGCTAAACATGACTTCGATAATCCGATCTACCAAGCCGAAGACGAAAGTGAGGAAGATTGTGAAGTGCCAGGAGAATGCCGATCAGCTAAAGAAGAAGAACGAGTTATACAGCCACACCGAAGAGCAAGTCGAGGTTGTGAATTTGGGTACCGACGAAGACGTAAAAGAGATCAAGATAGGAGCGGTCTTGAGAACAAGTGTTAAAGAAAGGTTGGTTCAGATGCTACGAGATTATGTTGAGGTTTTTGCTTGGTCATACGAAGACATGCCGGTTTAGACATTGATATTGTGGTACACCGCTTGCCGACAAAAGAAGGTTTTCTCCCAAGAAATGAAGGTTCGTCAGAGCGGCCCGAGATGTCGAGAAAATCAAACCGTTATGAAGCGCTCAATGCGGTTTCTTAGTCACCTCTTATCCCTGGTTGCAAATGTGGTACCCGTATAAGAAGGATGGCAAAGTACGAATGTGTGGATTACGAGATCCGAATAAGGCAAGTCCGAAAGATGATTTCCACTTCCTCATATTGATGTTCTAGTTGACAATACCGCCAAAGATAAGGTTTTCTCCTTCATGGATGGTTTCTCCTGCTACAATCGATTAAAATGGCTCAAGACATGGAGAAGACTACTTTTGTTACACAGGCACTTTCGCTACAAGGTTATGTCGCTCGGATCGAAGAACGCAGCGCCACTTATCGCGCTATGGTGGCATTATTTCATGACATGATTCATCACGAGATAGAAGTCTACATCGACGACACGATAGCTCGATCACGATCAAGAAGAACATCTTGATCATTTGCGTAAACTATTTGACAGATTGAAGAAGCATGATCGAGACTTAATCCCAACAAGTGCACCTTGGAGTCGATCCGAAAACTCTTAGGGTTTGTAGTCAGTGGAAGAGGTATTGAGGTTGATCCCGTCAAAGTTAAAGCTATTCAAGAAATGCCAGCGCCCCGCACCGAGAAGGAAGTCAGAGGTTTCTTGGGCCGATTGAACTACATTGCCAGATTCATTACACACTTAACTGCTACTTGTGAGCCAATCTTCAAGTTACTAAAGAAAGATCAAGTGGTAGAATGGAATGACGATTGCCGATCGCTTTGACAAAATCAAGGAGTACCTTCGTAATCCTCCTATCCCGATGCCACCGCCAAAGGAAGACCTCTTATCATGTACTTGATGTTGTTAGAGAACTCAATGGGGTGTGTGTCGGGGCAACATGACGAGTCCGGTCGAAAAGAGTATGCAATATACTACCTTAGCAAAAGTTTACCGATCGTGAAACAAGATACTCACATCTCGAGAAAACTTGCAACGCTTTGGTCTGCTCACGACTAAGAAGATATGTTGACTCACACTACCTTGTTGATTTCAAGATGGATCCGATAAAATACATCTTTGAGAAACCCTCTCCGGAAGAATAGCAAGATGGCAAATGATCTTGACCGAAGTATGACATCCAAAGACACTTCTCGTAAAGCAATCAAAGGAAGTGTAGTAGCCATCATTTGCCTCATCGTCAGAGATGACTATCGCCTATGCGCTCAATTTCCGCATTAAGATGTTTTACTAGTTACCGATCATGGAAGAACAGTGCCTGCATTTAAGGACCGAACCAGGATCCCGATGGACTATGGTCTTCGATGGAGCCTCAAACGACGGGCAATGGCATTGGCGCCATCATTACATCCCTTACAAAGTGACATACGCCTTTCACCGCCAGATTATGTTTCATTGCACTAACAACATGGCCGAGTAATGTAAGCGCAGCATCATGGGTATCAAAGTCGCCATTGACCTAAGAATCAAGTTCTTGCAAGTGTATGGAGACTCAGTGATCACCGATTAAGGCGAGTGATACAAGCATCCGAATCTCATTCCGTGATCGAGAGCATGTCCTAAAATTGATCCCCTACTTCAAGAGATTACTTTTGATCATATTCCACGAGAAGAGAATCAACAAGGACGATTAGCTACTATGTCGCCTATGTTCAAGGTCGATGGGACAACGAGGCTCCCCGATCATCATTGAGAAGTTCGACTAACCAACAGATTGTTGTGAGCTTGATACGTAAGAGAAACCTTGGTACTATGACGTGAAGAGGTATCTTGAGACTCGTGAATATCCCAGGGCATCCGTCAATGATAAGAAATTCATGAGAAGATTCGCATCCAAATTCTTTCTCAAAGAACGACATCTTATACAAGCGCAACCACGACTTGTGCTTACTCCGGTAGACCGTAAAACAAAAATGCGCATCATGGAAGAGTTACACGGCGCATTTGGTACCCACTCCAAAGGACACACCATGGCTAAGAAGATTTTGAGAACAGTTACTATTGGTCCACCATGGAAGCCGATTGTCACCGCTATGCTCGATCTTGTCACAAGTGCCGATTTATGCCGACAAAGTACACGCACCTCCGCATTCTCCGAATGTTTTAACTTCTCCTTGGCCTTTGCAATGTGGGGCATTGACATGATTGGAGAAACAAGCCCACGCCCAATGGACATCGCTTCATCCTTGTAGCAATCGATTATTTCACCAAGTGGGTAGAAGCCCCTCGCATTTATCGTTACCAAGAATGTTGTGGCTCGATTCATCAAACATAATCTTATCTCGGTATGGCACTCCCGAAAGGATTATCACGATAACGGCTCTAATCTCAACAACAAGATGATCACCAACTCGCACGCAGTTCAAGATCAAGCATCACAATTCTTCTCCCTATCGGCCTAAGATGAATGGCGCTGTGGAAGCCGCCAACAAGAACATTAAGAAGATTATACGTAAGATGATGTGACTTACAAAGATTGGCATGAGATGTTACCATTTTCTCTTCATGGTTATCGACCACAAGACGAACATCAACAGGGCAACCCCTTTCTCTTGTATACGGTATGGAAGCCGCCTTACCTATCGAAGTTCGGATACCCTCAACCGTAGTCCTCCAGAGGCGAGTGGGCGAAGACGATTGTCACTCGGCTTGACAGCATTAATTTGATTGATGAGAACGACTCCATCCATTTGCCATGGATGATTTATCGGCGAATGATCAGAGCATTTAACAAGAAGGTCAAGCACCGAGTCTACCAAGTCGGTGATCTAGTAGTCAAGCGCATCATCCTTCCACAAGGTGATCCCAGGGGCAAATGGACTCCCACCTATGAGGGACCATTTGTAGTCAAGACAGTGTTTTCCGGTGGAGCTATGATACTTAGCACCATGGATGGTGAAGACTTCCCACACCCTGTGAACGCAGACATAGTCAAAAATACTACGATAAAGAGACCCGCTAGGTCGATTTAACCTAGGCAAAAATAAGGGATCCTCGCGAACCAAAAGGTTCGGCAAAATTAAGGATACATACGAAACATGTACACCCGCAAGTTGAAACCCGAAAAGGCGGCTTGGGCAAAAAGGGTATCCGTAGACCGAAACCCGAAAGGGCGGTCTAGGCAAAGTTAGGATTTAAGCGCACGACTATGTCTCTTCCGATCACCCACCTCCAGACTACTATCGATTCAAGATTCGAATGGCGAAGATCATCTACTCACTTTCTAACGACAAGAAGGAGATGAGATATTCAAATATATGAGTACTAGCATAGTTGGAACTTAACGAGATTGTTTCCAGATAGCTTTTACTTTTCTTGTGTACAAACCACTTGGCCATACGCCACCTTTCAAATAAACACAAATTTCTTTCTCTTTACAAATTTTGTTGTTGTCGTTGCAAAAGTCCAACGCTTGCTTTGAATGACTATACGATTTGACAATAAGAATCTAATCACAAACATACTAAAAGTAGACATGCAAAAGTACTTACTACAGTGTTCCGTGAATTTGGATGACGATTTAAAGTCACCAAATAGTTCCCCGCAGCATAAAGGTGTCACTCCCAACACACCTTCCCAAATGAGTACATGCTAATCCACAAGCAGTGATTCCACTCAATCGAGCAAAGTTACATCAGTCTCCCAGCAGTAGCACCTCATCCCCAGTCAAGGTATTCATCCCCAGCGGACGTGTCTCAATCCTCCCTCTTCTCCCCGGCAGCAGTATCCAGACTCGAAACTTGATCAGATAGTGCATCGGAAGAAACATACATTTTATTCCCCAGCCAGAGATTACAACGGACTCCAGACTCTTCTAGCCCGGTCTCTCAGCGACCATCAAATGCTCTCCAGCAAGACCTACACTCGGAATCCCCAGTAGAGCGTCTCCTAATTTTCCTCAGCAGGATCTACATCCAAGGTCCCCAACAGATCGCCTTCCAGACTCTCCTCAGCAGGGTCTATGAGGTCTCCAACATTGAGTTTCTCAATCTCTACCTTCCTCAACAATATCTAGGCCCAAGACTTGGTCAGATAGTGCATCGGAGGAATCCAGGATATCACCGCTCTTTCAAAGTGGGTTCTCACCACACAATTCCCAAGCGTAAGTCGAAATCTTCAACAGAGCATCCGATCTTCTTCAAGATGGATATGTTTTGAAATATCACAACATCTATCATTCATACATTTCTCATAAAATCATACTTCATGCATATGTCATTCATACACTGTCATGCATCATACTTTGCATAAAACTAACGAATATTCTATCAAAGTTTATCTTGTTTTTCCAAAACAGTAATACCGCTCGACGCAAAACAGTCCAGATTAAGCCCAACCGACGGAAAACTATCTGAAGACCGCCTTGGTTGTACTCCGACGCCGTCCAGATTAAGCCCCAACCGACGGAAAACTATCCGAAAGACCACCTCTAGTTATCCTCCGATAATGCAATGGATCAACACCGATGCACAATGGAAGCTATCCACGTTTTGCCAACTACAATCTCCCCAGTAATCGACACGAAGATTTATTCTCGACAATGATCGCAGTAGTCGTGACGACTCAGCTTGCCTTGGATGGCATCTTAAGCCCATCTCCGACTACCTTTCAACATTTCTTCACTTTCGAATGATGCATATGGTTAAAATCAATACTGCACCAATAACCTCATTCAAAGTGAACACGAAGTCTAACGCATTTACCCCTCTCGAATGGCATCTTAAGCCCATCCCTCCGCTCCAGAACATCTATAGAGTCTAACATACGACTCACCTCAAAGATCGACCTTTCTAGATGGCATCTTAAGCCCATCTCCGCCAACTCTCCTAGTAACAACCTCGAGTCTAGCGCGACTGCTCCTCCAAATAAGTATCCAAATGGCATCAGAAGCCCATTCCCGCATCATCAAATAGTGCAAATTTTGTACTGGTGTTCAATCATCTTCTACCTCCAGGTCGCGAAAGACAAGCATGTCAATCTAACCCTTCCAGTACAAGAAGATTGAACAGGGGCAGCTGTCATACCCCAAAATTTGCCCTCCATCTATTCAAGAGATTTCATCCATCTATGCTCAAGGATTCCTCAAGAGTTGATCAGACAAACTCTCTCCTAGACAATCAACCCAAACTAGGGTTTGGTATCTCTCAAGTCAAGATGGATTTCCAACATCTCCAAAGGCCTTCATGCCTCCTCATATGCTTCAAAGATTCCCCATGTCAAGTTTCAAGCTTCACAAGTCAAGTTTCGCACAATTGCTCGATGGTTGAAAATCGGGTATTGGACAAAAGTCAACTGTGGTCAACATACACCAAAACTTCTGATTTTTGGTCAACATCCTCATTTTGAAGTTACATTCATCATTTGATCAAGGGTTGATCATGATTCATCAAGAAAACTCAAGATTTGCTCAAAAGTCAAACTTTCTAAAGGCATGTAATAGCGTAGGATTTACCTTTCCGCATTTTACTTTCCGCACCCTTATCAATTGCTAGTAATTAGGCGTGTATGGCAAGATAATAATTGAACATAGCCCACCAACTTCAAGATAAAATATTCTGAATTTGACACACTTCCTTCACACACGCACCCTTAGGGTAATTTCTCTCGATGCCTTTCGAATTCAAAATGGTCATGTCCTCGAACGAGGTATTCTAGCACCGCTGCTTCCAAACAAATCATCATAGTCCCTTCGATACAAAGATCATAAGACCCACGATGTCGCCTCCGAATACATGATCTTGACCTCGATTGTCGCCACAAAATGATGATAGTCCTTCGAATGTGCTAGGATACTTCCTACAAGTTGCTTTCTATGACCATCCGATGTCCTTCAATGTCCCGCTTACATCCAACGAATGGAGCTACCTACTAACTAATGGTACGGCTAGCTATTCTAAAGGAATGTAGAAGTACAACAAACGACCAATTCGAGTGGGTAAATAAGTCTTTAGTTGCTTGCTCATCAAACGCTTTTCACACACACCTTTTCCAAAGTTCAAAATTTTTTCAAAACAAAATATTTCCTAACACTTTGTATACACTCCTACATGAGTCATTACAAAGTCAAAACGAAATGCCTTTTTCAAAACATCTTTGTCAAACACACGTAAAGCAATTTTAAAAAGTGATCTAGAGCAACTAAGAGCCCAGATAACTACGGATGGAAAGGGGTGCTACCTTCCCTTTCATAACCATTCTCCTCGCACTTAATCTAACGAAGGTCTTTTTCTGTTACTTTACCTTCCCTTAATTGGATAAAATAAAAGTCGGTGGCACTCTTGCTATCCGCACATTTGGATACAAAATCCTACAAAGTCGGGCTTCACCGTATCACGTAACATGCACTCTGGGATCACCCAAAGAGAGAATTGCCTTAGGGATTTCTAGATAACTTTTATTGCTTTTTGTTTGACTTGTATGCTTTATCTTTAAGGGTTGCTTGGGTATTATATTGGGATCCTACACCCGATCCGGTTTTAGGTAAGTAGCATTAGATCATCGCGACCGCTAGACGATAACTAAACGGTCAACATGATGGCTACGTTAGTGTGACACTTTGGTTGTCCCGATACTCTTCAATCCCAAGTTGAAGATAGTATTTGGCTTCTGCGGTGTCATCAAGCGCTAACTAAACTTTTAGAACCTTAATTGACCCATCTTGGCCATTAGAAGGTAGTGAGATGACCGCTTTGGTGTAGACCGAGGTTGGTTGATACTCGATGCTACGCCTCATTGAGATTAGACTTTTGGGACATTTTCGATCGACCACTTGGCCGTCGATGAAATAAGCGCTACAGAAAGATCTGTGATATGAGATTCCTAGAACCCTGTTACTATTATAGGACAGATGAACCAACTCAAACTTTTGGTGGGTAATCACCTATACCTCATGCAAGCCTTAAACCTAGGCTCATTGTGTGAATTGTTTGTGTGCTAAACATGACATCATGACGTCATTCGCATTGCATATCATTTCTAACTATTTCAAGGACCTAGGATTTATCTTTGCCTGTTTTGTAGGGATTATGGCTTCTAGAAAGACTATCCGAATCAACTTCACGGGTATCCCTTCTCACCAAAGAATTGGTTTCGTAAATTCTCGACCATGCTCACCATCAAAAGACATGGTTATCTACTTGATTTGGTTATCTCCGGTTTTGAAGAAGATATGATGCATGTCCTATTCCAGCTTTTGATCCAAACACCATTGCTTCACATTTCCGATTATCGCTGGTTCCTACCTTGAAGAGTTCTCTAAGCTACTTGGGATACCTATTCTTGATCAAATGCCATTCACCGGTCTAGAAAAGGTTCCTAAGTACGAAGACATTGCATCAGTCTTACATCTTAAGCGCTCAGATATTGAAGCCAATTGGGAAACTAGAAGTGGAGTTAAGGGTTTACTTTCCAAGTTCTTAATTAAGGAAGCCCGAGAATTCCTCAAAGTTATGAGCTTCCATGCATTCGAAGACATTGTGGCCTTGCTAATTTATGGTTTGGTTCTATTTCCTAACTCGGATCAATTCATAGACATCAATGCCATCAAGTTGTTTCTTACCCGCAATCCAGTGCCTACTTTACTGGAGACATCCTACATCTCTCCACACTGCACTACTAAGCGACAAGGAACTCTCATGTGTTGTATACCGTTACTTTGTGTGGTTTATTTCGCACCTTCCTCCATCAGTTTTGAAGAACGAACAAAGGTTGAGATGGTCTCAAAGATTGATGTCACTCTCTCATTCCGATATCTGTTGGAGTCTTTTCTCTCAAAAGGACTTTACCTTCATCGAGCGTTGTGGAGAATTCCCTGATGTACCGCTACTTGGTATAAAGGGAGGTATTACTTACAACCCTTCTCTAGCTCTACGTCAGTTTGGTTTTGCCAGAAGAGATGGTCCGCATGATATGCTTCTCCAAGATGTTGTGTTCGATTACAATCACGATCTCCAGAATTACCGACGAAGGTTTATACACGCTTGGGGCATGGTAAATAAGACTGATACCAAGACTTTGGGGCACCAGAACTCCATTCCTTGGGAACCTTACCTCAAATGGGTGCGAGCTCGAGCTCAAAACCTCATGATGCCATTCACTGCCTTACCAAAGAATTATGGAACCCGTCGCTATAGGTGACGTACCCTATATTGTTCTCCATCCCGACATGCCTACCGATTTTGAAGACTTGAAGAGATCCCGATCATTAAGGAAGAGGGATACCTTTGAAGCTCAATGCTATGCAAGCGAGAAGAAAGTGTTAGAGTTGACCAAGCTACTTCACGAGGAGCGAAGTATCAATGCCTACATCGGCACCAAGAGGAAGCGCCCATGGGAGACTTAGAGCTTTAGGATGTTTATGTTTTCTTTTATTGTTTCGAATTATCTCTTGTACTTAAAAGGAAAAAAAGAATAATAAAAAAAGTACTAATAAATGTTTGTATCTGCCCCAAAGCCATGTAATAGCGTAGGATTTACCTTTCCGCACCCTTATCAATTGCTAGTAATTAGGCGTGTATGGCAAGATAATAATTGAACATAGCCCACCAACTTCAAGATAAAATATTCTGAATTTGACACACTTCCTTCACACACGCACCTTAGGTATTCTCTCGATGCCTTTCGAATTCAAAATGGTCATGTCCCGAACGTAGAGGTATTCTAGCACCGTTGCCTTCCAAACAAATCATCATAGTCCCTTCGATACAAAGATCATAAGACCCACGATGTCGCCTCCGAATACATGATCTTGACCTCGATT
This sequence comes from Vicia sativa, assembly GCA_021764765.1. Lineage (NCBI taxonomy): Eukaryota > Viridiplantae > Streptophyta > Magnoliopsida > Fabales > Fabaceae > Vicia > Vicia sativa. The sequence goes on along the minus strand of CM038797.1, from coordinate 95,989,806 downwards.
GTCGCCTACAAAAATGATGATAGTCCTTCGAATGTGCTAGGATACTTCCTACAAGTTGCTTTCTATGACCATCCGATGTCCCTTCGAATGTCCCGCTACATCCAACGAATGGAGCTACCTACTAACTAATGGTACGGGCGCTATTCTAAAGGAATGTAGAAGTACAACAAAACGACCAATTCGAAAGTGGGTAAATAAGTCTTTAGTTGCTTGCTCTATCAAACGCTTTTCACACACACACACTCTTTTCCAAAGTTCAAAATTTTTTCAAAACAAAAACATTTCCGAACACTTTGTATACACTCCTACATGAGTCATTACAAAGTCAAAACGAAATGCCTTTTTCAAAACATCTTTGTCAAAACACGTAAAGCAATTTAAAAAGTGATCTAGAGCAACTAAGAGCCCGTAGATAATTACGGATGGGAAGGGCTAATACCTTCCTTTTCATAACCATTCTCCTGCACTTAATCTAACGAAGGTCTTTTTCTCGTTACTTTACCTTCCCTTAATGGATAAAAATAAAAGTCGGTACTACTTGCTATCCGCACATTTGGATACAAAATCCTACAAAGTCAATTCACCGTATCACGTAATCATGCATCACTGGGATCATTTATTTTATCATTTGTGTGAGTAATGCTCCAAAAAAAGTAATTATTGTAATATTCTTTCAATAATCAATAAATTCGTGTTTTCCATCCCAATATTTGCCAGAAATATCTCTTTTAGCATAAATTCTTTTGGAAATCTTTCTTTACAATCATAATCATGCATCATACTTTGCATTTAAGTCTATTGTCTAGAGTCCGATCTTTGAATGTTTGAACAGATAGGAAAGATCGCTAAGTCGGCTGCCTTAGAGTTTCTCGACCGCCCACACCAACTCGAACATACGATACAAGATCAAAAGGAAGAAAAGTAATGGAGGGTTTCAACAAGAGAATGTTGAACTGTAGTACAAGAATAACACTACAAGAAGAAGTGGAGAGACTCACATCTTTGGTCAACTCATTCGCAGTAAGAAAGTCAACAAGCAAAGATAGCAAAACCAAGCCGCGATCTCGAAGACACTACTACTCCGGCCAGTCATAGTCACTAGTTCACCTTTCAGTATGCCAGAAGGATATCCATGGGGCATGCCTTTCAACTTTGGCATCGAATTTCGCCAACCGACTTCTCAAGTGCAAACAATCACGCTTGAAATACCTACTTTGCAGCAAAACTCTACATTTACTCCGCAGCCATGGAGTAACTCTTCCACAAGTAACAATGCCGGTTTCTCAACCAATTATGACGAACTCAGCTTCCGTAGTGCATGCTACCATAGACGAAGAAGTTCACCATACTCCGGGAAATAACACGAATTCACGTGGCTCGACAGAGAATCTCCAGGAACAACTCCTCAAAATGCAGCTTGAAATTAAAACAATTCGAGGAAAATAACTGTTTGGGAAAAACGCCCAGGATCTTTGTTTAGTTCCTCGCGTAAGGATACCTGCAAAATTCAAAGTCCCTGACTTTGAAAAGTACAAAGGAAACTCCTGTCCACAAAGTCATCTCACGATGTATGCCAGGAAAATGTCCACATACAACGACGATCACCAGTTGTTAATCCACTACTTCCAAGATAGTCTCACCGGTGCCGCACTAAAGTGGTACATGGGATTAGACAGCGCAAGTATCCAAACATTCAATGACTTAGGCGAAGCCTTTGTACAGTAATATAAGTTCAACTTGGATATGGCTCCTGATAGGGATCAACTCCGCTCCATGTCTCGAAAAAGAAAGAGAGACATTCAAAGAATATGCGCAACGATGGAGGGAAATTGCTGCCCAAGTCAACCCACCATTGGAAGAGAAGGAGATGACTAAGGTATTCTTGAATACTCTAGGCTCATTCTACTACGAGCGAATGATCGCTAGAGCTCCCAGAGATTTCACCGAGATGGTAAGCATGGGAATGCGATTAGAAGAGGGGGTTCGAACCAGACGCCTAACCAAGGAAGCAGGATCTTCTAGTGGAATAAAGAAGGTTGAAACCAGTTTTCCAAGGAAAAAGGAACATGACATAGGAATGGTATCCCGAGGGAAACCACGTAAGAATGTCATTCAACAACGACAGGTAGCTGCCATATCACCCGCCGTCAACACAACTCCAAACACAGGAATTGCTCCACAATTTCAACAAAATCAACAAACTCAATGCCTCGTCAATGTGCTCGCAGTTCAAAGAATCAAAACGCGCCTGGTCACGCACCGACCCAATTCCAATTACGCATACGTAACTTTACCCCGCGCTAATAAAAAGAAACTGACATGCATAAGGTCACCACCTCCCGCTCCCTAAAAATTGTCGTGGTGGTACAAAATGACGATCTTGCCCTTTTCACCAAGGGGCACCAGGCCATGACCTTGAGCATTGCATAGCATTAAAGGCGTATGCGTAGATTAGTAAGATCTAATCTTCTTTCCTTCGTAAATACAAGTCCGAACGCAAGCCAATCCGCTTCCACCACAAAGGGACATTCAAAGTGAGTTTGATACTAAGAAATACATACGTATCTTGTCACGCATTTAAACTTAATCGTGAGGAAACTGGTGCATCTCCATGAAGCATACAAAGACAATGAGCACCTTCACTAAGCACGATTACGCAGCTTGCCACATCTGCTCCAAGGACTTTCAAGGATGTCCCACCATAAGAGCAGACATTCAGCGATTGTTAGATATCGGTGACCTACAAATCTACAGAAACAGAGATGACCATGACGTAAATACAGTAGGGCATTTTCCGCATGAGCTTTTAGTCTCAGGTATCAACTCGAAAAATCCCGAAGTAAACGTTATCATCCCTTGTTTTAACGTACCCAAACATGTGGAGATTGAATGCAACAGTTCCAGCACCCCAGAGTCTCCTTTGGTGATTTTCCTACCCGGTCCTGTTCCATACAGTTCTACGAAAGCAATTCCTTACCAATACAATGCAACCCTGATAGAGGATGGGAAGAAGAAACCCATGCCTACTCTTCCAGCTAATGTCAATATAATAGAAATCGGACGAGTAACACGAAGTGGACGAGTACATACTCCATTACCACCAAGACCGCCTGCAGTTCCTGTTGTCAGACAAAATCCAGTTAACATATCTTCCGAGAATCCTGCAACGATTCCCGTTGTTAACCCAAGCACAAATGTTGGTCCTCCTGATAGAGCCAACGTCAACACAGATTTTGATGAGATACTGAAATTAATCAAGAAAAGTGAATACCGAGTCGTGGATCAACTGATGCAGACTCCTTCCAATATTTCAATACTATCTCTACTCCTCAACTCCGAAGCTCACCGAGAAGCTTTAATGAAGGTACTAGACCAAGCCTATGTAGACCATGATGTGACTACGCATGTTTGAGGTATTGTCGCCAACATAACAAAGATGTAATAATCTAAGTTTCGATGAGGAACTTCCGTAAGAAGGAAAGATCACAACTTGGCCTTGCACATCTCGATGATTTGCCAATCAGATTCCCTGTTCAATGTATTGGTAGATACCGGTTCATCTTTGAACGTAATGCCGAAGACGACACTCGCTCGTTTGGCTTACAAAGGGACACCAATGAAGTTCAATGACATAGTAGTAAGAGCTTTTGATGGATCAAGGAAGTCGTTATTGGGAAGTTGATTCCGATGACAATTGGTCCGACACTTTCCAAATTACTTTCCAACTCATGGACGCACACCGCTTAGCTGTCTACTAGGAAGACCTTGGATCCACGAGGCGAGCAATAACTTCTACTCTTCATCGAAATTAAAATTCACAAGAATGGAAAGTTGGTGACCATCGATGAACAAGCTTTGCTTGTAAGCCATTTGTCCGCTTTCTTTCATCACAAGAATGACATTGAAGGACACACCTCCCTAACATCCGTTAGAGATGAATCTACCAAAGAAAACAGATCATCTATCTCTTCGTATAAAGAAGCAACACGGATAGTAAAAGAGGGCAATGTCAAGGTCGGGGACAAGTAATCAAACCCCATCAACGAAACAAAGCGGACTCGGGTTCACACCGTATTCTCCAAAGACAAGAAAAAGGATGAAGCCCTTCGTCCAATTAAGGAAGTATTCAACAGTGGGGGTTTCTTAAACCCTGTTCACCAAGAGGTTAGCGTTGTAACCATTGAAGATGATAAAGATGATCCCTCTGAAACTGAAGAGTGGAGCACTTATTTAAACAGCTCTGAATATGTGTCCCAAGAGGAATTGTACGCGCCGACTGATCAATTCAAAGACATGTCCCTGCAGCAACATGAAAATCCACATGTCCCTTCTGAAGTTTGGGATACCCTGGGAGAACCCAATGGCAAATTTGATTACATGGTACAGTATACTGCGCCAGAAAGCTCGAGAATCAGAATTGAAGATATCCAACCCACAGGATGGAGTGATTCTTTTGAGTATCCTAGTCAATCAGAGGAGGTATACTCGTCTTCTCAGTCTAATCAGCCCATCGAGGTCCCAAATGAAGATCTCTGCTTTAACACGCCTGTGGAATTCACTAAACCAGATCTGGATTATCACTACATCAACATGATCACTGAAGATCAGGAGTACGATTCAGGATACGAAGTGGAAAGTGTCGCCCGACAACGAGTCTCTTCACTCTGAAGATTGGAGGGTACATCCTCAGAATTCAACACAAAGATCAACAGGAAGCACATATGCTGTATCCCATACTTCTCGATCTGTTCATAAAGCGGAAGAAGACTGCTTTAGCAGCACGAGAGGCAAGGTCCATCGTCCAGAGTCTTCAAAACCTGCTCAAACAACGACCAAAGTCCACTCAAGGGTTAAACCAAAAGGAAAATTACCAGAGTACCTCGACTTCCAAGGAGTTTGTCACTACTGGAAACCCGTTGAAGTTCGGACTAACGCTCCTAGTTCTAAGTAGTTTATCTTTGCTTTTGTTTTGAACTCTCGCTTCACCCAGAGCGAAGAGATGTTTTATAGGGTTTAGCTTTTAAATAATTTCTCTTTGTCTTGCCCAAGATAAATGAGTTTGTATTTTAGGGCCCTGTTTCATATTGTGAATCATAAATAAAAGGCGTTGTTTTGATTCTACATTTTGTGTTTATTTTCATTTTTACCCTTTCTTGGAAATGATAATCCTAAAAAACACAATAAAAAATCTTCTTCAAAAAAAAAATAATAAAAAAATTTATCTGCATACACTTTCACATTAACTTTCTTCAAAAAAAATGATGATAAGGAGTTAATTAATCAAACATAAATCAAATATGCAGATTAATAGATGGACAAATCCATTGAAAGCAATAACTCTATGCTCTCTCCCAACTTTGAAATCCCCTGTGAAGTCGCCGAGGAAGAAGTTGAAGAAGAGATCCCAGATGAAATTTCTAGACTACTAAAGCATGAGGAAAGGATCATTCAGCCCCACAAAGAACCTCTAGAAGCAATCAACTTGGGTTCTGAAGAAGATAAAAAAGAAGTAAATATCGGAGCCTCACTCGACAGCAACGTCAAGAACAAACTGATAGATCTTCTCAAAGAATATGTTGATGTGTTCGCTATCCTACCAGACATGCCAGGTTAGATACCAAAGATCGTGGAGCATCATTTGCCATTAAAGCCGGAGTGTCCACCAGTTAAGCAGAAACTGAGAAGAGTTCACCCTGATATGGCAGATAAAATCAAAAAGGAAGTTCAAAAACAGCTCGACGCGGGTTTCCTCGTCACTTCTGAATATCCTCAATGGCTAGCCAACATAGTACCGCCTCTAAGAAAGACGGAAGGTCGAATGTGTGTTGACTACCGGATCCGAACAAGGCAAGTCCGAAGACGATTCCCCGCTCGATATTGACATGCTAGTGGATAGCACCGCAAAATTCAACGCCTTTTCCTTCATGGACGGTTTCTCCGGTTATAATCGATCGAATGGCTCCCCAAGACATGGAGAAGACATCCTTCATCACGCCATGGGGCACTTTTGCTACAAAGTAATGCCGTTTGATTAAAGAATGCAGCAACTTACCAAAGGGCGATGACTACTCTCTTCCATGACATGATGCACAAAGAGATCAAGTCTACGTGACTACATGATAGCAAAGTCTCGACAATCAAGATGAGCATATAGAGTATCTTGAAGTTGTTTCAACGACTAAGGAAATTCCACCTCCGCTCGAACCCTAACAAATGCACCTTTGGGTAAGATCCGAAAACTCCTAGGTTTCATCGTCAGTCAAAGAGTTATTGAAGTGGACCCTGACAAAGTCAAGGCTATTCAAGAAATGCCTACGCCACATACGGAGAAGCAAGTAAGAGGATTTCTCGGACGGTTGAATTACATCTCCAGATTTATCTCTCAAATGACTGCTACCTGTGGGCCGATATTCAAACTTCTCCGCAAGAATCAAGAAGTTGTATGGACAGAAGATTGTCAAAAAGCTTTTGACAGTATCAAGGAATACCTGTCAGAACCACCAATATTAATCCCTCCAGTGGAAGGAAGACCGTTAATCCTGTATCTTACCGTGCTAGAAGAATCCATGAGCTGCGTACTTGGACGGCAAGATGACACCGGTAAGAAGGAGCATGCCATTTACTACTTGAGTAAAAAAGTTCACAGACTGTGAAACTCGTTACTCCATGCTCGAGAAAACATGTTGCGCTTTGGTGTGGGCTTCAAAACGTCTCCGCCAGTACATGATCAATCACACGACTTGGTTAATCTCCAAAATGGATCCAATCAAGTACGTCTTTGAAAAGCCCGCCTTAACGGGAGAATCGCCGATGGCGATGTCGCTATCCGAATATGACATCCAAGACCGCCAAAAAGTGGTCAAAGGAAGCATTCTCACGATCACTTGGCTTATCACCGCCAACGAATACCAATCTCTCAAATTTGATTTCACGAGGATGTTATGTACTTGAAGATGAAAGATTGCGACGAACCGCTACCCGAAGAAGGACCAGATCCAGAATCTAGATGGGGTTTAGTCTTTGATGGAGCAGTTAACGATTTTGGCAATGGAATTGGGGCAGTCATCATCACTCCCGAGGGTTCTCATATCCTGTTTTCCGCCAGACTACTATTTGATTGCACCAACAACATCGCAGAATACGAAGCTTGCATCATGGGTATCGAAGAAGCCATCGACTTGAGGATCAAAATCCTTGACATATATGGAGACTCAGCCCTTGTGATCAATCAAATTAAAGACAAGTATGAAACTCATCATCTTGTTCTAATTCCTTACAGAGATTATGCAAGACGTTTGTTGACTTTCTTCAACAAAGTTGAACTGCATCATATCCCTCGAGATCAGAATCGAATGGCAGACGCCTTAGCTACTCTATCTTCCATGTTCAAAGTCAACGATTGGAACGATATGCCTAAGATTCGCATCAGACGCCTTGAAAGACCTGTATATGTATTTGCAACTGAAGCAGTCTTCGATGATAAACCGTGGTTTCACGACATCAAACGTTTCCTTCAAACACGAGAGTACCCACTCGGGGCATCGTACAAGGATAAGAAAACTCTAAGGAGGCTTTCAAGAAACTTCTTCCTCAATGAAGATGTGCTATACAAAAGAAACTTCGACATGGTTCTGCTCAGATGTGTCGACAGACAAGAAGCAGACACGATCATCCATCAAGTACATGAAGGATCCTTTGGAACCCATTCAAATGGACATGCAATGTCCAGAAAAATCTTGAGAGCGGATACTATGGATAACGATGGAATCGATTGTCAGAAACGCCAAGAGATGTCACAAGTTCGGATCTACGCAGATAAGATCCATGTGCCACCAACTTTACTCAACGTTCTCTCTTCTCCGTGGCCTTTCTCCATGTGGGGCATTGATATGATTGGGATGATTGAACCAAAAGCGTCCAACGGACATCGCTTCATTCTAGTGGCTATTGATTACTTCACCAAATGGGTCGAAGCAGCGTCTTATGCCAATGTTACAAGACAAGTGGTTGTGAGGTTCATCAAGAACAACCTCATTTGCCGATATGGAGTTCCAAGCAAGATCATTACAGACAATGGATCAAACTTGAACAACAAAATGATGAAAGAACTGTGTGAGAAATTCAAGATTGAGCACCATAACTCATCTCCTTACCGGCCAAAGATGAACGGCACCGTTGAAGCAGCCAACAAGAACATCAAAAAGATCGTCTAGAAAATGGTCATCACTTACAAAGACTGGCACAAAATGCTGCCATTTGCTCTGCATGGGTATCATACTTCAGTACGCACTTCAATAGGGGCAACTCCTTTTTCTCTAGTATACGGCATGGAAGCAGTGCTCCCCGTGGAAGTTGAGATTCCGTCAATGAGAGTTCTCATGGAAACCAAATTATCTGAGGCTGAATGGTGTCAAAGCAGATACGACCACTGAACTTAATCAAGAAAACGACCGCCCGTGTCATGGACAACTATATCAAAGAAGAATGAAAAAGCTTTCGCAAAAGGTCCGACCTCGTGAATTCCGAGAAGGAGACCTCGTGCTTAAAAAGATTCTGTCTTTTCAACCAGATTCTAGGGGCAAATGGACTCCTAATTACGAAGGCCCATACATCATCAAAAGAAGCTTTTCTGGCGGTGCTATGACCCTCACAACCATGGACGGTGATGAACTCATCCTCGTGAATGCCGATGCAACAAGAAATACTTTGTCTAAAAAAAACAAAAGAACAGCTCGGTAAGTCGAAAACCCGAAAAGGGCGACTTAGGCAAAAATGAGCGTCTCGGTGGATTGAAACCCTGAAAAGGCGGTCCAGGCAAAAATTAGAGACAATAAACAGAAATTATCCTGATAGATTGAAAACTAAAAAGGAAATCTAGGCAAAAATAAGGATACAAAAATGACAAAGTAACTGCAATTAGTCTGTACTTCGTCAATCTGAAGAAACTTCCATCAACGGATCTTCAATCAAATCTTCTGAAGCAACAAGCACAGTGGGAATTCGAAGTTTGTTAGGGATAATAGTGGTTATTGCTTTCAATGTAGCCTTTTCCCAATAAATTATCATTTCCAACTTTTGTAAATAGCTCATGGAATCACGCCTTTGGTTGATTATCACTCTATCAATAAAATTTGAGCCTTGTGCCTTTTGTTTGCAATTCCTACTTTATTCTGTTTTGCAAAATAACGCTTTTTATTGTGAAAATCACTTTTTGAAACTAAAAGGTTTTAAATGAATTTTTACTTCAAAATTTTGAAACAAAAAGCAAAATTTTCCTTTGAACTATGAACACAGAAAGAACTTCAACAGTTCCTACACGAGTGTTTCAATCTCCGAAGGATAGAATGGCTGCTACAAGAAGTCTTCTCCTCAGCGGAAATCATCAAAGGACGGTATTCTTATCCAAAAAGAATCCCCAGCAAGGTTGCCAATAAAATGCCTTTCTCCGAAAGTTTAAAGTATGCAACTCAGATCCTTCATCAGCAACGTCTACACCATTGCTGCGGATATTGCTAAGTATTTGTTCGAACTGTGACGTGGTCCTTTTCCCAAATACCTATTTAGTGTTCTGTCAAGCATTGTCAGCATGCACATGACATTCATAACATCCATGACATTCATACATAATAGCATCATTTATGCATTTTGCATTCCTCAAAATGTTTGCTTCCATATCACTGGTTTAAATCACACTTATTCATGTAGGTTTGATCATATCCCCAGTAGATTATCCCAAAGCAGAGAAATACATCTTTTCTCTCTCCTATTCCCTAGCTAAGATTATTCCTCATCAGGAACAAAGTTTTGATTGACCCTTTCTTTCCAGTTCATTCCTGGATAGAACCCTGTCTATAATCAACAAAGCAATAAGCAATAGCCTCATTATTTGAGCCACTTATTTTTCTTTTCATTCCTAAACTTGTCATGAGAGTTTGTTCTTCTCAAACAAAGTCAAATCACGACTGTATGAGAAATTCACCAGTAGTTGTCTTTCTATTTAAAAGAAAACCTGTGTCTTCCGATCAAAATGCCCGCGTCTTCTCAAAAGAGAGATCCTCGGCAAGATTTTATTCAAGAAAGTAGAAACTCATTTGAGTTCTGTTTCTTTCACTATCTGTTATTCACAAGGCTGAATACCCAGTAATATATCTCAAAGATTTACCTTGTTATAGTTATCACTTTGCTGATAATTGGTAATATCTTCAAAACCCATTTGAAATCTGTTTCCATCTTTGTTTGGTATTCACAAGGTTGAATACTCAGAAAACTTTTCAAAAGAGTTACCTTGCTATAGTTATCACTTCGCTGATAATTGGTAATATCTTTATAATTCATTACCATAAGCTATCACAAGGCTGATAATTGGTAATATCATCTTCACTTACCTTAAACATTGTCACAAGGCTGACAGAAGGTAATCTCTTTGTTTCCCAAAGTGAAACAGATATTCACATGTTTTGTGAATCTCTTTTTCCCCAGCAAGACGTATTGCATGTTTCCCAACAAATAGGATCCTCTTTTCCTAAACAGATCGAGTCATCCTCACAAAAATTTTCCCACTATGTCATTTCTTTGATATCATCTGGGTAAAACTTTTACAATCATTTTGCATCATCCGCATTTTTGGTATCTTAGGTCCAAAATTTGCGTATTCTGATATTTAAGTCTCTTTACACCTATCAAAACAAAGATATTCATCTTCATCTTTCAGATTAAAGAAACTTAAATAGGGGCATCTGTCATACCCCAATTTTTGACCTAATATACCACCTTACATTTGCATCATTACATCACTAACAGTTCAGAACAACATTAATCGGGTATAGCATTCACAAGTCAAAATTAGGGTTTCATCAGATTTTCATCTGATTAAAGAGGCATCCAATTAGGGTTTGAGTTTTACTCACCTCATTTGATCTATCTTGATCAAAACATCAACCTCTAATCATCAGATACCCAACTTTTCTCATTGATCAATCGAGGATCGACCAATTAGGGTTTTGGTCGAGGATGAGTATTCTCAGACTTTTTGAACAATGAATGACTTTTTTGGCTAGATATTGGTCATTATATCTTAGATACAACATCTTGACCTAATTTCTGGATTCAAAACATCACAAAAGTTCACAGACTTCAGCAGTCAATTTTAGAAACATCTGATGAAAATTCATCTGCACAGAAAAGTCAAACTTTGACTTTTGGTCAAATTTTTCAAAACAAAACTTTTTCCATCATCAAAATACTTCAAATGATCTATCATGATCATAAAAAATCAAAGAATTTGGAAAAGTCAACAAAAAGTCAAAATTTTCAACACTTGGAAAAATTTCTAAGTGTTAAAATTTCTTATTTTTTCCAAACTTCATGGCATTTTTTCACATAGTTCCACTTTGATTTGGAAAAAACTCAAAACATGAAAGTTTTAGCTCTTGAAACAAGCTTTCCAAAATGTCTAAGAACTCTCAAATCCATGGAGTCTAGCTATACTTTTGAAATTGAAACATAAGGCTCCATAACCAAGGTTTTCAAAGTTCAAAATTTCACATTATAGGTCATTTTGTAATTTCTTCATCTAGAAGCAATGCCACCTTGCCAAATGGAGTTTAGAGCTGATAAATATCATCTAGAGATAATTGAGAAGAGATAATATCAAATTGAGATTTTTACACATGGTTAAAAAAGGAAGCTTCCTTTTCCTTTTGCAAAAGTCTTTCTTGCCCTTTAAGGCAACTTTGATTTACAAATGCCATGTACTTGTGCCTAATTTTTCAGAACTTTTGACCTATAAATAGAGCATTCTTTTCAAGTTCGAATTACACCAAAGCAATGCAAGTTCATGCTTGCCTTCCACTTTCTCCAATTTCTTGAATTATAGTTCAAAGTGAGGATAACTTGCAATTTTGAAATTTAGTGAAAACTATGATGAACTTTGGTGTCAAACATATTTCATAATCAATATCAAACTTGTCTGAAACATAAAAGCAACATGAACTAAGCCAAAACTCAGAATTACATGTCATGCTTTTCAAACTTGAACAAACTGCCTTAGAATTTGAATTCTTGGTTAGGCTTGATTAACTTGTGTTCCAAGCATCCAAAAATCATCCATGAACATCATAGGGATGATGCAGATCCATTACAACAATCTGTAACAACTTTAACATAGAAATCGAGCTTCCATTTTCGCTGATGCGGTGGACTTGGCTGGAGTGATTCAAAGTGATTCGAAGCAAGCAGACCATTCCTACACCTTCCCTAACATCCGTTGAAGCTCAAACAATCATCAAATCCATTCTGGAAACACTCCAACATCATCTTCGATCTCAACTTGAACAGGTGAGAACTCAAACTTCAATATCATGATTCCTTGCATTTAAATGAAAAAACGCTTGGCCAATTGTTTTCTTCACTTATCACGATCCTTAGCCCTCAAACAATTTGAAAAATCATCAACTACACATCATTTCAATTAGAATTTTCAGTTCTAGGGTTCTTCGTGATTTCCAGAAATTCAATCGTGTTAGACCAAAAATAAATGCAATTAACATCCACCATCGTCTTCCTTGTGAAAAATCGAGCAACTTTCATGTTTACAACTTCCAATTTCATCAAGAAACAAGCAAGTTACAAAATCTGGGAATCAAAGATGAAGAACAGGGCTTCGCGCGTGTTCTTGAGTTTTTCAAATTTAAAATTTCCAATATTTTATTAACACGTGTTTTGATTCAAAAACACAAAATCACGCTTGTCCTAGTGGTTGCCAGCATGCTCGTAGTACTCTCTGCCACGTAACCCCCCCCCCCCCAATGGTCATGGGTTCAAACCTCCCATGGACCATTTTTTTCAAACTTTTTTCATATTTTCTTCATTTTTCTTACAAACTTCAACATTTTTTTAACCAATCAAAACTCCTCATTTTGAGGTGATTTTTTGTACACTTGTCAATAAATGTATCTATTTTATGATAGTGCAAAAATTTTCAGAAAAAACTTTCATCTGATTATGTTTTAATCGAGTCGAAAACGACACTTCGAGCACTTTTCAAAACCACCTTTAAAGGTGAATTTTTCAAACTTTCGAATTCCGATTCTTTTCAAAACTTCTCATGAATAAACTTCACATTTCAAAACACTTTTTAAAAACATTTTTCAAAACTTTTCTCAAACTTACATCTTTTTACCATGATCGATCCGATTTAAACGATAAAACCGAATTCGTTTTCTCTCGAATTTCTCAATCGATCATGGGCCTCCCTCACGGTGTAAGTCCCATAACATTCTTTTATGTACATAATTATTTCTTTGTACATATCAAACTCTCTTCAGATACATACCAATTTTTATCTGTACATAATACAGATACTTTTTATACTCAAGTACATAAACTTCGATCGTTTGTTTTCACTTCACTTGTGTATACACAAACAAAACATTCTTTTATGTACGTATTTTCCTTGTACATATCAAATTCTTTTTATATTCATACAAATCTTTGTCTGTACATAATACAGATACTTTTCACAGATAAAATTCGATCGTTCGTTTTTGTTTCGCCTATATACATCAATACCATTGGTATTGAAAGGAGCATTATTCCCTGTGAAACTGCTTTCAAACCAATGGGCCACCCTTATGGTGTAAGTCCCAACCCTCCTATGTACATCCATCTTTGTCTGTACATAAATAACCCGTTCGTGTACATATTTACTTCCTTGTACACAATTCAAACTTGTAAATAATCAAGTTACGCTCGTTTCAACGCTCGTTTCACAGACACTTGTTTATATTTCCTTCATAAACTCTTGTAAATGAACATCATGCATTGTTTATATTTCCTTCATAAACTCCTGTGAATACATATCACACACACACTTGTTTATACAACTGTCTAGTTATAACATAACAACTAGTCTAACCAATAGGTTCCCCACGCTATAGCCTCCGCTGGGCTTTATACAAGATAACTCTCCTACGTAGTTCTTCCTCTTAGGCTGCATATAAGAAAACTCATTCATCTGATTTTAGCCCCCGCTTAGGCTTCATATAAGACAACACTCCCCTGTTGAGTCAGCCTCCTCTTGGGCTTCGTTCAAAAGAACTCCTCATTGAGTTTAGCCTTCTCTTGGGCATCATACAATGAAAGAGACCATAAAATCTCTTAACAGCCTCCTATTGGGCTTCCAATACAAAGAATCACCTGCGTTAGGATAGAACCCAAAGAGTATAATTTCCCGGTGAAATTTCTCTTATTCCAAAAGGATGGTTTCCCGGTGAAATCCCTTTTAAAGCCAAAGCCAGCCATACCCTATAGCTTCCTCTTGAGCTTCATACAAGGACCCTCGATGACCCTCGGAATGCCTCCTCTTGGGCTAAGAATACAAGGACCCACGTGCTTCTTAAAAGCATCCCTTAATCCAATCAATTTCTCCTTGAGATTTAGACATCTATCATCTCTATGGAAGAGGTATCTCATCTATCACATCACATACAGTCAAAAACTTTTCAAACTCTTTTCAAACAAAAACATCTCTTAATTGTAAGTGGTAACGCTTGCACACTCAAGCAAAACACCCAATGCTTACAGTTAAAAGATTCAATCATCTTTTTCAAAACATCTTTCTTAAACATGTAAGTGGTAATGCTTGTATACTCAAGCAAAACACCAATAACTTACGATGAAAGATTTTAATCAATCAAACTTTTTTAAAAAAATGTATGTGATGAAATAGATTAGATACATTTTTTCATTAAGATGACATTTGTCTATCTCTTACTAACATCCCGTTTCTTTCCACTAGCATAAGTGGGAACTACGATTGCTCTGACTTTCTCAACATCCTTTTGAGAATACGTAGGCACAAGGTCTCATCCTTGCCGAGCAAATTTCTTTCTCCCTCAGACCAAACAAACCATAGATCCCTTTAGATCCGAGCTACAAATGCTCTGATTCCCACTAGGGGATATGTATGCAGAAGATCCACAGATCTTTGCGAGCACAATAATAACAAACATTAGGATCCCACATAATCTATCTTTCTTAAAATCCCAAAGGAGAAACTTTCCCAATCATAGAAATAGCAATTAAAAAACACACAAACATATCAAACATATTCATATTTAAAGCTATGGATAACCATATATATTTAGGGTGCTCCATCTATTCCCTTTATATAACAAACCCCCTTACTCAGAATCTCCCCAATGCGTTGCGTCTAGTTTGCGCTAGTCATTACGCATATCAAAATCAATTGAGGGTATTAACAGCTTTCCCCTTTTTCATAATCATTAAATCATCTTTCATGTGTTGAAAATAATAAAGCTTGATGCTCGCGGCATCTTTATAAACAAATCAAAAGAGTAAATCGTTTCGAGCCAGAGAATCTGAATTCATATTCGAATCCTCTAGCACGTCACCTTTTAACGCGAACAATAACATGTCTTATTTTGAATTTTCAAAACACAGTCAAGCCGTGGGACTCAGTTGTAATGTGATGGCGAATCAGAACACTCCATTGTGCCACGTATGCCTTCGCCTGAGACGGAACAGCCAACGACGCCGGAGCCCTAGCTCCGGTCGTCTTCTCCGGTGGCCTCCTCACCTGAAACCTGCAAAATAGCCAGAATAAAGAGCAAAGAGGGACCCTACCCCCCTAATTCGAGGGCTGCGAACACGATGGTGATGTTCTTTCGTCTTGAATCGGCCTGGAAAGTGTGTTTCAAAACAAACAGTTCTAGAAGCCCTAACAATGGTGTAACGCGATTTGGACGTTCAACCTTGTAAACGATGACCCAGATCCTCTCTATGACATCTCATGAACACGTTAGAATGATTAGTTTCAATTAAAGCATGCTAATATTAAAAATTCGAAAAAAGATAAGAATGCAAATCGGAGCTTCATGATATGCACGATTCATGCATGTTTGGCCATGGACAATGATGCATACTTACTCAATCTTACCCCAGGAGCACGATGGAATGCTTGAAAGTGGCTGAAAGTGGCTGGATCGAAATTTGCAACTTTGAGAAAAATTTGAGAGAATTAGGGTTGCTCCAAGAGGCTAGGGTTTCGTCCTTTTGTCTTGTAAATGTGTTGTGTATTTATAGGGCAAGAGATTAGAGCAAAAAGAATGAAAAAAGATATGGCTTTGAATGCAAAAATATTTCCCTTTCAATTTTCATCAAATCTTTCCAAAATTTGATTTTCTCTTCCTTGCATGAGTTTGCATGAAATTGGCATGTCTTGTGGGCTTCCTTGGTCCTCAAGGTTGATAGAAATCCAACCCAATTTGTGTTTACACCTTGTTTTCATATTTTATTTAATTTAAAATTGAATTAAATGCTTTTAAATTCAAAAATAAATCAAGAAAATAGGAAAAGGTCGTGGAAAGGCATCAAGAGGTCATAAATAATATTATGATCAAGTTTGGATCATAAAATTATAAGCCCATTTGGAAAAAATTGGATTTTGTCAAATATTTTCCTTTGTGCACTTCTTCAAAAATGCCATACTTGTGCAAGGTGTATCTTGCTCAATTTTTAACATTTTTAGGAGTTCTTGGACTTTTTGGAAAGCTCTAGATGTCTTCTAAACAACCTATTTGGTTTCATCTCAATTGAAGTTTCCATGCTCCAAAAAACTTCTTTACAAAAAGTTGACTTTTTGTTGACTTTGAAAAGGACCTCTAATGTTTTGATTCATATCTTCCAAATGAAGCATTTTCTGACCATGCTTGTGAGACATGAAGTTGTAGAGAATTGAATTTCCTTCAAAATGAGCTATGGTGGGAAAATTTTTGATAAAGTATGAGAATGTTATGCTCAGTCAAAGTTCTATTGACTTTTCCTTAGAAAACCCTAATTTGGAAGGTTTGACTTTTGATCAAATCTTGAGTTTTCTCGATGAATCATGATCAACCCTTGATCAAATGATGAATGTCACTTAAAAATATGGATGTTGACCAAATATTATGAAGTTTGACTGTATGTTGACCACAGTTGACTTTTTGTCTAATACAACTGATTTTTAACCATCTGAGCAATTGTTTGAGGAAACTTGACTTGTAAGGCTTGAAACTTGACATGGAGATTCTTTGAAGCATATGATGAGGCATGATGACCATTAGAGATGTTGGGAACCACCTTGATCTGAGAATTGCCAAACCCTAGTTTGGGTTGATTTCCTAGGAGAGGGTTTGTCTAGTCAACCCTTGAGTATGGATGTATGAAATGTCTTGAGAAGTAGGAGGGAAAATTTTGGGGTGTGACAGCTGCCCCTGTTCAATCTTCTTGTACTAGAAGGGTTAGATTGGCATGCTTGCCTTTTGTGACCTGGAGGTAGAAGATGATTGAACACTCGAGTACACTTGAAAATTTGCACTCGTTGTTGATTGATGATGCGGGAATGGGCTTATAGATGCCATTTGGAGAAGCTGGAGACTTTACCGGAGAATGAGTCGTACGTTAGACTCAAGAACGTCTCCTGAATAGGAGAATCGTCGGAGATGGGCTTAAGATGCCATCTAGAGGAACTGATGCTGAGGAACGAACCGTCTGCTAGGCTCTGTAGATATTCTTGAAAGTAGGAGGGAGCACGGAGATGGGCTTAAGATGCCATCCGGAGAGAGTCGTACATTAGACTTCGCGCTCACCTTTGAATGAAGTTATTGGTTTGTATTGGTTTTTAACCAAATATGCAGCATTCAGAAAGTGGAGAGATGTCGACAAGTAGTCAGAGATGGGCTTAACATGCCATCCAGGGCAACTGAGTCGTACGCCAGACTCTGTAGTTGTTGTTGATAATAGGGGAGGGTCAGAATAAATCTCCGTCTTGATTACTCTGAGGGGATAATAGGCGGCAGAATTTGGATAGCTTCCCTGTTGTTCTTCGGGTGTTGATCCAATGCCTGTTGTCGGAGGACAACTTGGATGGTCGTTCGGATAGGGTTTCTCGTCTTGCTTCGGGTATTAATCCTGGACCTGTTGTCGGAGGACAACTTGGGTGGTCGTTCAGATAGGGTTTCCCGTCTTGTTTCGGGTATTAATCCTGGACCCGTTGTCGGAGGACAACTTTGGGTGGTCGTTCAGATAGGGTTTCCCGTCTTGTTTCAGGTATTAATCCTCGACCTTCCGCTTAGAAGCGATTTTCACCTGTTTGGGAAAAACAAAAGAAACTTTGATAGGATATAGTTAGTCCCATGCAGATTATGATGCATGATAACATGTATGAATGATATATGCACATGTTGTGACTTTTATGAATAATGTATGAATGATAGATGTTGTGGTATTTCAAAACATATCCATCTTGAAGAAGATGTGAATGTCCTGCTGGAGATTTCTGATTTCTTCTTGGGGATGGAGTTGATGAAAACCCTGCTTTGAAAGAGAAGAAAGATATCTTTGATTCCTCCAATGCACTATCTGACCAAGTTTCGAGCCAGAATATTGCAGCTGGGAATAAGAGAAACCGAGAGATGCTCCACTGGGGATCTTGTGTGTAGACCCTTATGAGGATAGAAACTGGGAAACACTCTGCTGGGGACCTTGTGTATAGATTTCACTGGGG
Source organism: Vicia sativa (assembly GCA_021764765.1). Lineage (NCBI taxonomy): Eukaryota > Viridiplantae > Streptophyta > Magnoliopsida > Fabales > Fabaceae > Vicia > Vicia sativa. The sequence goes on along the minus strand of CM038797.1, from coordinate 95,971,241 downwards.
AGTATCTGATCGTTGCTGGAAGACGGGGCTTTGAAGAACCTGGGGTTTGTTGAAGCTTTCGGTTGGGGAATAAGGGATGTAGGTTTCCTCCGATGCACTATCTGACCAAGTCTCGAGCCTGGATATTGCTGCTGTCGGGGGAATGATAATCGTTGAGAGATATCCTGCTGGGGATAAATATCTCTGCTGGAGGTGAACCGTGACGTTGGAACTAGTGGACAGAAAATTGTACTCCGTTGGGGAAGGTTTGCAGTGAGTGACACCTCTGGGGGGGATTGTACTCTGCGAGAGAATGTCTTGGTGACTTTCGTCGTCATCTCAATTCCTAAAGCCTGTAGTAATTATCCTTGTTTGTTCGCTTTTCGCATGTTTGTGAACAGGTGTTTATTGTCAAATGCATATAATCATTCAAAGCAATCGTTGGACTTTATGCAAAAAACAACAATAGTGAAGACTGTAAAAAGAAAGAACTTGTATTAATTTGAAAGGTGGCGTATCGCCAAGTAGTAAGGAAAGTAAAAAGCCATGCGGAAACAATCTCGTTGAGTTTCAACTATGCTAGCACTCATATATTTCGACTATCTCATCTCCTTGCTGTCAGTAGAAAGTGAGTGAATTGATTTTCGCCATTTGAATCTTGAATGCTGATAGTAGTCTGTAGGTAGGTGATCTGGACAAGACATAGTCGTACGCTTAAATCCCTAACTTTTTCCTAGACCGCCCTTTCGGGTTTTCAGTCTACCGAGATACCCTTTTTTGCCCAAGCCGCCTTTGCAGGTTTTCGACTTGCCGGGTGTACATGTTTTGCATATATCCTTAACTTTTGTCCGAACCTATTTGGTTCCCCAGGATGCCCTTGTTTTTGCCTAGGTCAGTCGACCTAGCGGGTCTCATTCATGCGTAGTATTTTTTTGACTATTTCTGCGTTCACATGGTGGGGGAAGTCTTTGCCATCCATGGTGCTAAGTATCATAGCTCCGCCATAAAATACTGTCTTGACTACAAACGGTCCCTCGTAGGTGGGAGTCCATTTGCCCCTGGGATCACCTTGTGGAAGAATGATGCGCTTGACTACTAGATCACCGACTCGGTAGACTCGGTGCTTGACTTTCTTGTTAAATGCTCTGATCATTCGCTTCTGATAGATTTGTCCATGGCAGATGGATGCGAGCCGCTTCTCGTCGATCAAGTTGATCTGGTCGAGGCGAGTCTGGATCCATTAGTCTTCGCCTAGCTCTGCGTCCTGGAGGACTCTGGTTGAGGGTATCTGAACCTCGATTGGTAGAACTGCTTCCATACCATATACGAGAGAGAAAGGGGTTGCCCATGTAGATGTTCGTATTGTAGTGCGATAACCATGGAGAGAAAATGGAAACATCTCGTGCCAATCCTTGTAAGTCACTGTCATCTTCTGTATAATTTTCTTGACATTTTTGTTGGCGACTTCCACTGCGCCATTCATCTTAGGCCGATACGGAGAAGAATTGTGATGCTTGATCTTGAACTGCGTGCAGAGTTCAGTGATCATTTTGTTGTTGATATTAGAGTTGTTATCAGTGATAATCCTTTCGGGAGTGCCATACCAACAGATAAGATTATGCTTGATGAATCGAGCCACAACATTCTTGGTAACAGATGCGAACGAGGCTGCCTCTACCCACTTGGTGAAATAGTCAATTGCCACAAGGATGAAACGATGTCCGTTGGAAGCAGTGGGCTTAATTTCTCCGATCATGTCAATGCCCCACATTGCGAAAGGCCAAGGAGCGGTAAGAACATTCAACGGTACTGGAGGTACGTGCACTTTGTCTGCATATATCTGACATTTGTGACAAGATCGAGCATAGCGGTGAAAATCAGCTTCCATGGTGGACCAATAGTAACCTGTTCTCAGAATCTTCTTAGCCATCATATGCCCACTGGAGTGGGTACCAAATGCGTCTTCGTGTAACTCTTCCATGATACGTTCTGCTGTTTTCTGATCTACACAGCGGAGTAAGCACAAATCGTGGTTGCGTTTGTATAAGATGTCGTTGCTGAGAAAGAATTTGGATGCAAATCTTCTCAAGAACTTCTTATCATTGACAGATGCCCCTGCGGGATATTCCTGAGTCTCAAGATACCTCTTCACTTCGTAGAACCAAGGTTTCTCTTCTGTATCAAGTTCACAACAGTATGCTGGTTCGTCAAACTTTTTGATGATGATTTGGGGAGCCTCGTTGTCCCATTTGACCTTGAACATAGATGACATAGTAGCTAACGCGTCTGCCAAATGATTCTCTTCTCGTGGAATGTGATTGAAAGTAATCTCTTCGAAGTAGGGAACCAGACTCAGAACATGCTCTCGATATGGAATGAGATTCGAATGCTTCGTATCCCACTCGCCTTTAATCTGACTGATCACTAAAGCTGAGTCTCCATACACTTGCAAGAATTTGATTCTTAAGTCAATATCAGCTTTAATACCCATGATGCACGCTTCGTATTTGGCCATGTTGTTAGTGCAACTGAAACATAGTCTGGCGGTGAAAGGAGTATGTCCGCCTGTAGGAGATGTAATGATGGCGCCTATGCCATTTCCAAGTGCATTTGAGGCTCCATCAAAGACCATAGTCCATCGGGATCCTTGTTCAGGTCCTTCGTCTAGTCCTGGTTCTTCGCAATCAATAACTAACAAAACATCTTCGTCTGGAAATCGAACTGCATAGACTAGTAGTCATCTATGGCTTGATGAGCCAAATGATCGGCTACCACACTTCCTTTGATTGCTTTCTGAGAAGTATACTGGATGTCGTATTCGGTCAAGATCATTTGCCATCTTGCTATTCTTCCGGAGAGAGCTGGTTTCTCGAATATGTATTTTATCGGATCCATCTTGTAGATCAACAAAGTGGTTTGAGTCAACATATACTGTCTTAGTCGGCGAGCAGCCCAAGCCAAAGCGCTGCAAGTTTTCTCGAGCTGTGAGTATCTTGTTTCACAGTCGGTAAACTTTATGCTAAGGTAGTATATTGCATACTCTTTTCGACCAGACTCGTCATGTTGCCCCAACACACACCCCATTGAGTTCTCTAATACTGTCAAGTATATAATAAGAGGTCTTCCTTCGGCAGGCGGCATCAGGATAGGAGGATTCTGTGTAGGTACTCCTTGATTTTGTCGAACGCGGTCTTGCAATCGTCGTTCCATTCCACTACTTGATCTTTCTTCAGTAGCTTGAAGATTGGCTCACAAGTAGCAGTTAGATGTGCAATGAATCTGGCAATGTAGTTCAATCGTCCCAAGACACCTCTGACTTCTTTCTCGGTGCGGGGCGCTGGCATTTCTTGGATAGCTTTAACCTTGGCGGGGTCAACTTCAATACCTTTTCCACTGACAACAAACCCTAGGAGTTTACCGGATCTGACTCCAAAGGTGCACTTGTTGGGATTAAGTCTCAGTCTGTACTTCTTCAGTCTATCAAACAGTTTCCGTAAATGATCGAGATGTTCCTCTTCAGTCTGTGATCGAGCTATCATGTCGTCGACGTATACCTCTATCTCGTGATGAATCATGTCATGAAATAATGCCACCATGGCACGCTGATAAGTGGCACAAGCGTTCTTCAATCCGAACGGCATGACCTTGTAGTAGAATGTGCCCCACTGTGTAACAAAAGTAGTATTCTCCATGTCTTCAGGAGCCATTTTGATCTGATTGTAACCGGAGAAACTATCCATGAAGGAGAAAACTTTATGTTGAGCGGTGTTGTCGACTAGAACATCAATATGAGGAAGTGGAAAATCGTCTTTCAGACTCGCTCTATTCAGATCTCTGTAATCCACACACATTCGTACTTTGTCATCCTTCTTAAGTACAGGTACTACATTTGCAACCCACTGCGGATAAGAAGTAACGGCTAAGAAACCGGCGTTGAACTGCTTCATAACTTCGGCTTTGATTTTCTCAGACATCTCAGGACGCATACGACGAACCTTCTGCTTCACAGGGAGAAAACCTTCTTTCGTTGGCAACCGGTGTACCACAATGTCAATGTCTAAACCTGGCATGTCTTCGTATGACCAAGCAAAAACCTCGATATAGTCTCGTAGCATCTGAATCAATCTTTCTTTGACACTGTTCTCAAGACCTTCTCCTATCTTGATCTCTTTCCTGTCTTCGTCAGTACCCAAATTCACAACCTCAACCTGACTCTTCGTGTGGCTGTATAACTCGTTCCTCTTGCTGTAGCAGTCTGACAAGTTCTCCTGGCACTTCACAATCTTCCTCACCTTCGTCTTCGGCTTGGTAGATCGGATTATCGAAGTCATGTTTAGCAACAGCATAGCTGTTATCAACGAGATTCGGAGTGATTCTGCTGTGTATCACGTGGGTGTGTGTAAGAACACATAGCTTTTGGAAGGGGTGATAAAGTAAAAGAAAGAAACATTTAAATGCAAAAGTCCAATGATTTTATTGAATGAAAATATGCAAATGACAGATAATAACCCTCACAAACGAGCCATGATGCCCCGGGCAAGGCACTAGGCTTTAAAGTTTATTGTTCAAAGCGTAAAAACGAAAAGCATCACAGAAAACAAAAGTAATTACTCCTGTCTAAAGGAGATTGGTATGACGTCTTCAGTCTTCCAATTGCTGAGTCCGTTGTCGGGAGTTGGGAAAATCCACTTGCTGATATCGAAGTCGTTGTCGTCTTCTTCTATAACATGGATCCCATTCTGGCTGATGCGGAAGGGAAGTTGGCCGGCACGTTCGTGGCGTATCATCTTCTGACCTTTGATGGTGAAGCCTAAACCAGTCTTGTCATATTTGAAAGGAAGATCATGGAGCTGGCCCCAAATAGTATTACCTCCTTTTTCAACTGCAGCTTCAGCATCCTTCAGCGAGGCCATCCTAGGCGGAACTTGTGTAACTTCAGAAGTAAAAGGAGAGTCAACAGGCACAACTCTTGGAACCGTTTCGAAATCTTGGCAGGGAGTCTCGAAGAATTCACCTTCCATCTCAAGATATCGGAATGACTGCAGATCACTGACCATGTATTCCTCTTCACCGCATACTGTAACAATTTTCCCCTTCACTGGGTACTTAAGCTTCTAATGCAAAGTAGAGGTAACAGCGCATGCCCCATGTATCCAAGGGCGTCCAAGTAGGCAAGAGTAAGCTGGACTGATGTCCATGACAAAGAAAGTGGAGTCCAAAGTCTTGGGAACCGACTTTAACAGGCAGGATGAGCTCTCCAAGTACTGTTCGTTTAGAACCATCAAAAGCTCTCACAATTATGTCACTGGGCTTCAAGACCAATCCTTCAACATCAAGTCGGTCGAAAGCACTCTTCGGTAGGATATTCAGAGCAGAACCGGTATCTACCAAAACATGAGACAATGTAACGCCCTTGCATTCAACAGAGATGTGCAAGGCTTTGTTGTGTTTTCTTCCGGCAGGAGTCAAATCAGCATCAGAGAAGCCTAGGTCATTCCTGGCAGCCAGGCTAGCAATACAAACTTCAAATTGATCGATAGTGGTGTCTTGTGGTATGTGAGCATTCTTCAGAAATTTCACCAAGGCTTTAGCATGAGCCTCAGAGCACAAGAGCAGAGCAAGCATGGATATCTTGGACGGAGTCTGTCCCAACTGTTCCACAACATTGTAGTCACTCTTATTGATAATCTTCAGAATTTCCTCCATTTCTCGTTTGAAGGTATCTTCCGCAACTTCCTTTGGTACTTCTGTCTAAGCAGGATGAGTTACTGGTTCTTTCCCTCTAGCTTCGGGAACTGGTTGAATAGCTGGAATGCGAGCTGAAGTCGCAGTGTCTTTTGGAGGAGAGATCTCTGGAGAAAACACTTTTCCGGTTCTGGTCACCTTACTTGATCTGGTGATGTTGTCAATGTCAGGAATGGTAGCTTCAATTGTAAGATCCTCAATGGTCAGAGGGTCTTGCTTGACGCCATGATAGTAAACCTCAACTCCATAGTTTCAAGGTATAGCTTTGTCAGAGGAGTATGGAACTGATCTGGGAGAAGTAATGATGAGAGGTGCCACTCTAGGCACATGATCAGCAGAGGAAATCCTGATTGTGTTTACATCAGCATAGTCTTCTGGGAAATCGTCTCCCCATCCAGTTGCTTTAACATCTTCAATAGGAATCTTGTAGCTTTCGGGAACAGTATACTTCACCATGTAATTGAACTTTCCACTTGGTTTCCCCAAGGTATCCCATACTTCTGGTACAGCTTCGCTCACATCTTCGATCTTCAAATTCTTAGACAAGTCTTCACACAGCTTCTCCACAGCTGATGGTTTTAGAAATAGCACTTCACGGTTATCCATCATGCACTGAATACGTCTTCTCAACCAAGCACAACCGTCAGGTGCAGATGGGCACCACCGACAATTCTCTGGGCATCCTGGATTGACATCGGCTTGCAGCAAATTCTTCTTAACAGTCATCAGAGGAATAGTCAAGTCATCTATATTGAAACCATAAGAGTTCTTGTCAATAGCATTGGAACTTTTTCCATGGTTAGGCATAGGTGCATTGATCACATTCGGAGTCTCAACAGGAGGATCAAACTCAATCTCTTTAGCTTCAATCATGTCTTGAATCTTGTTCTTTAGAGCCCAACAATTGTTAGTGTTATGTCCAGGGCTGTTGGAGTGGTAAGCACACTTAGCATTAGGATTGTATCTCAGAGAGTAAGTGTTGATGTTTTGAGGAGGATCCCTCAAGGTAATCAGCTCTACTTTCAACATGTGTTGCAAGGCTTGCGACAATGGCATGTTGATTTTCGTAAACTGTCTTCGTGGCGCATTCTGGTTACGCGCGTTGTCTCGCTGAGGTTGTGCTGATGTAGGATTGGAGATCACAACTGCCCCCACAGATTGAGCGCGGTCGGTCTTGGCTCGGCTTTTCTGACCATACACAGCATTGGCTTCTTTCTTACCACCAAAAGATCTCTTTGCAGCATTTGATGATGACTCTATCTGAATCTTTCCGCTCTTAATTCCAGCTTCAATGCGCTCTCCTGTCAATATTAGCTCGGTGAATCCAAATGAAGAATTTCCAATCAGATGATTGAAGAATGGGCCTGTCAGTGTTCCCATAAACATATCAACCAACTCCCTATTGGACAAGGGTGGTTGAACTCTGCTTGCTAGGTCTCTCCATTTCTGAGCATATTCTTTGAACTTCTCATCACGACCCATAGACATGCTTTGTAGTTGCATGCGAGTGGGTGCCAATTCAGCATTGTATTGGTATTGCTTGTAGAAAGCTTCTGCTAAGTCATTCCAGGTATGAATGTGAGTATTCTCTAGCTGATAATACCACTCCAACTGAGCTCCGGACAAACTTTCTTGAAAGAAATGGATCCACAACTTCCTGTCATCAGTGTGAGGATGGATCTTCTGAACATAGGACTTCAAATGCAGCTTCGGACAAGAAATGCCATCATACTTGGCAAAAGTAGGAACCTTGAACTTGCGGGGAATCACCACACCAAGAACAAGACTCAGATCGTCAAAATTCAGCCCGGACATTTTTAGATTTTCCACAGCATTCAAACGGTCTTCAAGTTGTTGGTACTTGTCATCCTCAAAAGAATACTGCTCGTGCTCATAGCCTTCCGCTTTGATCTCAGGCTCACGTTGGTCTTCTTCGTTGCCCTTGACACTTCCCTCGGTTTCGTTACTCTTATCTGAGAACTCTATCCGGCTGACCACTTTAGGACCACCTTTGTGACGTCTACCCATGTTGAGAACACCAATGACCATCTTCTTTCTGTTGATGAGCTTCTTCAGATCTTCCTAGCCTTGGACCAAGCTGGTAACCACTTCCTAGAATTGAGCATTCTGAGCCTGGAGATCTTTGACAGTCTGTTCAAGAGCCATTTCTGCTAAAATAAATAGCGAGAAAATGAGAAAACCGATCTTCAATGTACCTGTTAGGAGATGTTATGCCATGATATGCAATGTTTATGCGATGCAATGCAATGTTTTCAAGGACCTTAGGAATTTAAATTTGTTAAACAAGCATGAACAAACTTTGTTAGTTTCTTTTTATTCTCTTTTTCTTTTTACGTACAAAAAATAGTTTGGAAAATAAAAGAACGAAAATCCTAAAGCTCTAAGTCTCCCATGGGCGCTTCCTCTTGGTGTTGAAGTAGGCGTTGATGTTCCGCTCCTCGTGAAGTTGCTTTGTCAACTCTAGCACCTTCTTCTCGCTTGCATAGCAATGAGATTCGAATGTATCCCTTTCTTCTTTTAGTTAAATCCAAGATCTCTTCAAGTCTTCCAAATCAGTAGGCATGTCAGGATGGAGAACAGTATAGGATTCGTCACCTATAGCAACAAGTTCCATAATTACTGGTAACATGGGTGTAAATGGCATCATGGGGTTTTGAGCTCGAGCTCGCACCCATTTGAGGTAAGGTTCCCAAGGAATGGAGTTTTGGTGCCCCAAAGTCTTGGTATCAGTCTTCTTTACCATGCCCCAAGCGTGTATGAACCTTCGTCGTCGGTAATTCTGGAGATCGTGGTTGTAGTCGAACACAATGTCTTGGAGAAGCATATCATGAGGACCATCTCTTCGAGCATAACCAAACTGACATAGAGCTAGAGAAGGGTTGCAAGTGATACCTCCCCTTAAGCCAAGGAGTGGTATATTAGGGAATTCTCCACAACTCTCAATGAATGTGAAGTCCTTTTGAGAGAAAAGGCACCAACGAATATCTGAATGAGAGAGTGACATTAGTCTTTGAGACCACCTCAATCTTTGCTCGTTCTTCAATACTGATGGAGGAAGGTGCGAAATAAACCACCTGGAAAGTAACGGTATACAACACATGAGAGTTCCTTGTCTTTTGATAGTACGATTGTGGAGAGAATGTAGGATGTCTCCAAGTAAAGTAGGCACAGGATTACGAGTGAGGAATATCTTGATGGCGTTCACATCTATGAACTGATACGAGTTACGAAATAGAACCAAACCATATATTAGCAAGGCCAAGATGTCTTCGAATGCTTGGAAACTCATAGCTTTGAGGAATTCTCGGGCTTTCTTTATCAGGAACTTAGCAAGTAAACCCTTAACTCCGCTTCTTGTTTCCTAATTGGCTTCAATGTTTGAGCGCTTTAGGTGTAGCGCTGATGCAATGTCTTCGTACCTAGGAACCTTTTCTGAACCGGTGAATGGCATTTAGTCAATAATAGGTATCCCAAGTAGCTTAGAGAACTCTTCCAAGTTAGGAACCAATTGATAATCTGGGAATGTAAAGCAATGGTGTTTCGAATCGAAGAACTGGAATAGGACGTGCATCATATCTTCTTCAAAACCAGAGATAACCAAGTCAAGTAGATAACCATGTCTTTTGATGAACTGAGCATGGTCGGGAATTTCTGAAACCAATTCCTTGAGTTGAGAAGGTATACCCATGAAGTTGATTCGGATAGTCTTTCTAGAAGCCATAATCCCTACAAAACAGAGCAAAGATAAATCCCTAGGTCCTTGAAATAGTTAGAAATGATATGCAATGCGATGATGTCATGATGTCATGTTTAGCAAGCACAAACAATTCACACAATAGCCCTAGGTTTAAGGCTTGCATGAGGTATAGGTGATTACCCTACCAAAAGTTTGAGTTGGTTCATCCTGTCCTATAATAGTAACCGGGTTCTAGGAATCTCATATCATTGATCTTTCTCGTAGGCGTTTATTTCAATACGACTACCAAGTGATCGACCGAAAATATCCCAAAAGTCTGATCTTAATGAGCGTAGCATCGAGTATCAACCAACCTCGATCTACACCAAAGCCGACCATTTCACTACCTTCTAATGGCCAAGATGGGTCAATTAGGGTTCTAAAAGTTGAGTTAGTGTTAATGACATCACGCAGAAGCCAAATACTATCCTCAACTTGGAAATGAAGAGTATCAAGACATCCAAAGTGTCACACTAACGTAGCCATCATGTTGACCGTTTTGGTATACGCCTAACGGTCGCGACGATCTATTGCTACTTACCTAAGGAAACCTGGATCTGGGTGTAGGATCCCCCACAAATATAATACCCAAACAAACCTTAAAGATAAAGCAAGCAAGTCAAACAGAAAGCAGTAAAGATGATCTAAAAATGCCTAAGGTATTCTCTCTTTAGGGTCTCTCCCCGGCAGAGTCGCCAGTTCTGTAATACGGTGAACTGACTTTGAGATTTTTGTTTTTTCTTTTTATCGCAAATGTTACGGATAGCAAGAGTCGCCACCGACTTTTCTTTTATCTAATTAAGGGAAGGTGAAAAGAACAGGAAAACACCTTCGTTAGATTCTGAGTAAGGGAGAAGGTTATGAAAAGGGAAGGTGTTAGCACCCCTTTCCATCCGTAGTTATCTACGGGCTCTTAGTTGCTCTTAGCTCATGTTTAAAAATTGCTTTCTGTGTGTTTGACAAAAATGTTTTGAAAAAGGCATTTCGCTTTGAATTTGTAATGATTCATGTAGGAATGTATACAAAGTGTTCGGAAATGTTTTGTTTTGAAAAGAGTTTTGAACTTTGACAAAAGTGTGTGGTGTGAAAAGTATTTTGTTTGAGCAAGCAACTAAAAGTCTTATTACCTACTCAGAATGGTCATTTTCGTGTTGTTTTACGTTCCTTTAGAATAGTGATATCCATAACATTAGTTGGTAGGTAACCCTATTCGTTGGATGTAAAGGGACATTCGAAGGGACATCGGGTGGTCATAGAAGGCAACTTGTAGGAAGTATCCAAGCACATTCGAATGGACGATCATCACTTTTCGTAGGCAACAATCGAGGGACGAGATCATGTTTTCGTAGGCCACGTCGAGGGACTCATGATCTTTGATTCGAAGGGACTATGATGATATGTTTCGTAGGCAACGGTGCTAGGATACCTCTACGTTCGAGGGATTTGATCATTTATTCGAAAGGCAACGAGAGAGAATTACCCTAAGGGGTGCATGTGTGAAGAGAGTGTGTCAGCTTCGGATATATTATCTTGCAAATTAGAAGATGATCTATGTTCGTTTTTATCTTTCCATACACGCCTAATTACTAGCAATTTATAGGGTGCGGAAAGTAAATTGCGGAAAATAAAGTGCGGAAAGTAAATGTCCTACGCTATTACATGGCTTTGGAGCAGTTACATAATATAGGAGTGCGGAAAGTAAAAGTCCTAATTAAACTATTACATCCCATGAGCAGTTACATAATATTGAAAAGAGTTCGAGAAAATAAATCCTAACTATTACAACCTGTGAGCAGATACATAATAATCAGAAAATATAAGAAACTCGCATAAGAGAAAAATATGTTAGTAAAAGAAAGTTTTGAATGAAGAAAAATGTTTTTAGGTTAGTAATGATAATTAGATGATAGGATAATTTTTTGGGAATTTTTCGATCATTTTTTATAAGGAAAAACAATTAAAAGTCAATTTAATGGTTAATTAACAATTAATTAAAATATGCATGCAAAAATATTAATTTTAATGTCAAAAATTAAATAAGTATTTTTCTGATTAAAATGCAAAAGGAAAATATTTTTGGTGATTTTTAAATGCATGAGAAAATTATTTGAAGATAAAATAAATTAGAATGAAAATATTAAAAGAAAAATAGAAAAAATGTTAGTTTTGGAAAAGTGTTAAAAAATAAAGTCAGAAAGCCAGGATCAAACCCAGGACCTCCTGGACAAACCAACCTACGCGTTGCCATCTAAGCCAAGTGTACTTGGTGTTATGAATCTGCAAGCAATTGATTAAAAGGGATAACGTGTCTTATTTTGAATTTTCAAAACACAGTCAAGCCGTGGGACCCAGTTGTAACGTGAGGGCGAATCAGAACACTCCATTGTGCCACGCATGCCTTCGCCTGACACGGAACAGTCAACGACGTCGGAGCCCTAGCTCCGGTCGTCTTCTCCGGTGGCCTCCTCACCTGAAACCTGCAAAATAGCCAGAATAAAGAGCAAAGATGGACCCTACCCCCCTAATTCGAGGGCTGCGAACACAATGGTGGTGTTCTTTTGTCTTGAATCGGCCTGGAAAGTGTGTTTCGAAACAAACAGTTCTAGAAGCCCTAACAATGGTGTAACGCGATTTGGACGTTCAACCTTGTAAACGATGACCCAGATCCTCTCTATGACATCTCATGAACACGTTAGAATGATTAGTTTCAATTAAAGCATGCTAATATTAAAAATTTGAAAAAAGATAAGAATGCAAATCGGAGCTTCATGATATGCATGATTCATGCATGTTTGGCCATGGACAATGATGCATACTTACTCAATCTTACCCCAGGAGCACGATGGAATGCTTGAAAGTGGCTGAAAGTGGATGGAAACAAGATTTCGAAATTTGCAACTTTGAAAAAAAATTGAGAGAATTAGGGTTGCTCCAAGAGGCTAGGGTTTCGTCCTTTTGTCTTGTAAATGTGTTGTGTATTTATAGGGCAAGAGATTAGAGCAAAAAGAATGAAAAAAGATATGGCTTTGAATGCAAAAATATTTCCCTTTCAATTTCCATCAAATCTTTCCAAAATTTGATTTTCTCTTCCTTGCATGAGTTTGCACAAAATTGGCATGTCTTGTGGGCTTCCTTGGTCCTCAAGGTTGATAGAAATCCAACCCAATTTGTTTTACACCTTGTTTTCATATTTTATTTTATTTAAAATTGAATTAAATGCTTTTAAATTCAAAAATAAATCAAGAAAATAGGAAAAGGTTGTGGCAAGGCATCAAGAGGTCATAAATAATATTATGGTCAAGTTTGGATCATAAAATTATAAGCCCATTTGGAAAAAATTGGATTTTGTCAAATATTTTCCTTTGTGCACTTCTTCAAAAATGCCCAACTTGTGCAAGGTGTATGTTTCTCATGTTTAACATTTTTAGGAGTCCTTGGACTTTTTGGAAAGCTCTAGATGTCCTCTAAACAACCTCTTTGGTTTCATCTCAATTGAAGTTTCCATGCTCCATAACACTTCTTTACAAAACGTTGACTTTTTGTTGACTTTGAAAAGGACCTCTAATATTTTGATCCATATCTTCCATATGAAGCATTTTCTGACCATGCTTGTGAGACATGAAGTTGTAGAGAATTGAATTTCCTTCAAAATGAGCTTCGGTGTGAAAATTTCTAATAAAGTATGAGAAAGTTATGCTCAGTCAAAGTTCTATTGACTTTTCCTTAGAAAACCCTAATCTGGAAGGTTTGACTTTTGATCAAATCTTGAGTTTTCTTGATGAATCATGATCAAACCTTGATCAAATGATGAATGTCACTTCAAAATATGGATGTTGACCAAAAATCATGAAGTTTGACTGTATGTTGACCACAGTTGACTTTTTGTCCAATACAACTGATTTTCAACCATCTGAGCAATTGCTTGAGGAAACTTGACTTGTAAGGCTTGAAACTTGACATGGAGATTCTTTGAAGCATATGATGAGGCATGATGACCATTGGAGATGTTGGGAACCACCTTGATCTGAGAATTGTCAAACCCTAGTTTGGGTTGATTGTTTAGGAGAGGGTTTGTCTGGTCAACCCTTGTGAAATCCTTGAGTATGGATGTATGAAATGTCATGAGAAGTAGGAGGGCAAATTTTGGGGTATGACACCATTCCTGATGAAAACCTTTTCACGCATTAGTGAGGACCCTAATGAACCTGTCATTGTGGGAGGTCTGGTTACCATGATTGCAAATGCCCTCGGACTTAGATACTAATTGAATAACTGTGCACCCTACGGGTCGATTCGGCCTATGAATATTGACTTCTGTTTTGACCTCCAGATAATAGGAAATCTAGGTTCTTCACCTTTTGAATACCTGATAAGCAATGAAGTTGTCACTCTATTTACCCTTCCCAACCATGCTAAAGTAAGTGTCCACAATCGAGATAACTGGCTATATGAACTGAATCCTCCTGACCATCCTTCAACACCAGAAACACCACAGTCTTACTATGTTGCTGATAACATTATGTCTGATGAAACGGATCCTGAAACCCCTCCTGGTTACCATGATTTTAACAATATGGCTGAGGAAACAGAAGCCCCTGACATAACCCAAGGAGATTACACTACAAACTTGAACACAATTTTAACCACTTTGGATGCTTATAAGACCGACATTGATGGAATCAAGGATGAATTGAAGAGTATGCGTCTAGATATCATTGGCTTGACTGACATTACTGTGGAGAAATTTTATAACATAACTGCGGCTTTAGAAGATTTAAAAGCAAAGATTGGATGAAGTAGCAGTAGCTAATTTTAGTATTTTTCCATTCTGTTTTTGTTTCTAGGTAGTTTCCCTTTCTGCTAGAATACTTAATTCCATTTTCAGTTTTGCATAAGTTTTACTTCCTGTCAAAAGAACCAGTATTCCATTTAATATAAATTTCATTGTTTGTTTTCAATTACAAGTTACATTCAGTACTTTATTAAGTTGCATTTTGTTTTATTCGGATTGTGTGATGATTTGATTTTTGGAGTGTGTGCTTAATGGATTAATATCATGTTTATATTGTACTGTTGGTATACCTGATATGTTGTAGTTTTTCAATTTGTTTCATTCTGAGCAAGTGCCTTTCTGTTCTATTGAATTCTGGATATTTTGTAGCCATTACGACCGTAACATACCCCTTACGCTCGTAACACGCAATTCAGCGTGTTACGCCCGTCATCCAAGCGTTACGACCGTAACACGGGTTATATCAGTTCTCTCTGTTACAGACAGCACTTCCTCTACTTCTCCAACCTCTTTTTTTTTTCTCCCACGACCATTCAACCGTCCCACTACCACCATTAATCCCCACTCACTCTACTTAACTCCCCATAACCACACTCATCTTTCAACTTCCCTCAATTTTCCCTCACTATATATTCCTCACATCATCCGTATCTCTCTTTCATTCCAACCCACACCCCACTCTCATTCTAACTCTTGCATGTAAATGGAAAACAACAACCAACAAAATCCCAAGCATCAACCTCCGTGAAGGTGACCAAGGAGAAACCCAACGGACCAAGTTCCTGAAGTTTTAACGTCGAGGTCTCCATCCTACTCGGTACGTCGACATTGACTTCCTGAGGGATTTGGGACTGCTTGAAGGAGTCCAACAGCTTCTCCAAAACGTCAGCTTGTGGTCTTTATGCAGTCAACCGCAACCTATCTACGAAACTCTCACTTTGGAGTTTCTGAGTTCCTTCTGCTACATCACTCCCAATGGTCCAACTAATCAGTTCTCTGGTGTGGCAAAGTTTCGCATTTTCGGCATTGAGTACGAGTTCTCTCAAACTGCATTCGCACAACTGCTCGATTTCTGTACTGATGAAGGTGCCCACCTTCGTGTGCCAGACAACTTCGGCGAGGAATCTTTCAACTTGTGGCACAGCTTGACCAATAACCGTGCCAACTCTTATGATCACCTCAATGCCACTCACATCCATAATCCTGCAATCCGCTACTTTCATCGCATCCTCTGCAACACTATTTTTGCAAGAGACAGCAACCACAAGCTTAACTCCAAGAGCTCTTTTTCATGCACTGTGCATTCACCGGCCAGAAGATCAATGCCGCTCCGTTTCTCTTATCCCACATTCATTCCATATGTACTAGAGGCGACAAACCTTTCTATTTCGGAGGGATTGTCACTTCTCTTGCTCTGGCTTTGAACCATGGTGACACCCTCGCTCATTTACCTTTCAGAGCACCGACTTTGCTCACCTTGGACCACTGGAAGTCTGCCCACCTCATCCACGAGCGTGACGACGGCAAATTCCACCCGGTGATACGAAACATCGTTTATCCTAACATTCTTTTTCCTTGCAGGGACTGTATTGATCCGCAAAACCGAGCCAATTGGCTTTTTGACCTTGCAGCCCCCGAGTGCCATGCTCCTGTTCATGACGAACCGCCTGTTGCTCCCGCGGACGAGATGCAAGAAGAGTTGAATCGAGCTGCACCAATCCCTGACATCCCAGAGTCTTCCTCCGCTCCACCTTCTCTCACTTTTGAAGACATTCTCTGAGCCATTCATCAACAAAATCAAATGAATGCTGCAGTGGAGAGGAGACATCAGGAGCGGTACGACAGCTTGTTCGCACAAAACGCTCAAATTCTGAGTGGTCAGCGCAACATGAACGAGAAGCTGGACGAGACCCTGTGTGAGCTGAACGCCTTACGGATGGATTTCACCTCCCTTGGTCCCCAGAGCACTGATTCCGAGGCCACGCCCTCCAGAAGATCCCGCACCCGAAGTCGAGGCCGTGGTCATTAGTAGTTTCTATTTATTTTTCCCTTTTGCATTTTGTTGTTTTATTGATGTATTTTGAATTTTTCCCTGCTGTTATATCACAACATTGAGACAATGTCTGATATAGTGTGGGAGGAGTACCGCATTTCTATTAAAACGAGTAATTTCCATTTTCTTTGTTTAGTGATTTTTCGTTGTTTCATTTTCTCCCCGCTTTATTCAGCCATACCAAAATTTTTCGCTTTATTTTCGCATAGCCGTTATTACCTACCTTAACGAAATCCTAGTTAGGAAGCCGAGAACGGTTCAACAAGAACGATACGGTTATGACACCTTTGACTCCCTACTTACGCGATCCGTTTCAATAACTGTTATACCGATATCTTGAGTTTTAGTCCTAAAATAACCCCTAGTAGTTTATACTAGCAGTCGGCACCGTCTAAACACAAACCACGTGGAGAGCCGATGAATATAAGTGTTTGATGCCTTATCAATGATCTATCCTTCTTATCTCGCTGCTTACAAGAAAAATTTTGTCGCATACGAGAAATGAACAGATAATGAAAGAAATCCATTGTTGGTTGGTTCAGAGGTATCCGGTTCTGAACTTGGTAGGGCGTGCTACGGCTCGATCCCCCACAACCTCCAATTCGGATAAAATACGCGTAGGGTTGCCACATTCGTGCCCCAGACCCTATGCTTAAAAGGATCAAAGTCACTAACCGGCTACTTCACTACGTGCGTGCTAAGGAAATGGGCTTAATGTGATTGCGCGAGAATGAAACCGGGTGAAATAGGTACAAGAAACTTTAAGTTGAATTATAACGAAAAAAATTGAACGGTTTGTTTAAAACGGAAAGTCCACGACTAGCTTGTTGCTTGTGTCATTAGCGTATCGTTAGTGTTTTACTTAATTATCAGCCGAGCTAACATTTGATTTCTTGTGATTATTTTGAAAACAAAAAGATATACTAGGCATATGCGTCTGATAAAAACTTGTCCGATTTTTTCTAATTGTTTATTTGCTTGAGGACAAGCAAAGGTTTAAGTATGGGGGAATTTGATAACGACAAATCGTATCATATATTTGCTATGAAATTAATCCGTTTTTATATCACACTGATCCATTTAACTCCCGAATATTCAGAGTTTTCATGTCTTTTTGCAGGTACCACATATCTCAGGTCAAATTAGCATAGAACATCAAACAAACAAAGTTAACAAGAAAGATCAGAAGGAAAAGAATCAATCTGCCAAAAACTGCATATTTTGCTGATGTTACGGTCGTCACGCCCCTGCCACGATCGTAAGGCATTGCAAAGACAGGTTACGCCCGTCATATACCTGTCACGACCGTCACACGCTAATTCATGAAGTACGCCCGTAACACCTCTGCCACGACCGTAACACGCGTAACTTCAAGTTATGCAGAACGTGGAGACGTGGGCAAGCAAAGAAAGAGTCTTCACAGACTCCTAGATTCTCTCAGCCACGACTCAACCCACTCTCCTATTTTTCCTCAACATTTCAAATGAAGCCCACGAAGTTTATTCAACTGCCAGTGCCATTTTTTCTCTATAAATAGCAGAGATTCCAATGAGAAAGACATAGAGCATTTTTCAGTCTTGCCTTGCGGAAGCTCTGCCAAATTCAAACCTCGCTTTCCAGTTTTCCAGTTTGTTGTTGCATTCTAATTCCTTTGTTTTCTGTACTGCCCAATAACAATTTCCAACATTAGGAAATTGTTATTTTAGTTAGGATTTATTTAAGCCAAAGAACTTGTTTACTTTCCCGATTCTGAAGGTCTGAGTTTTCGATTTGTGGAAGAAGGACGTAGGAGCACTATTTTATTTCAGGTTTTTATTACATTTAATTTTAGGAACAATTTAATTATTTATTATAAGTTTTTTTATTAATTATTCAGAATGCTTGCTTTACTATTCTTTAATTATGTTTTCTGTGAGTTTGATTTAGTGACTATGGCTAGCTAGATTTCTTGTGTCGGTGTGTAATAGTAATGACAGTAGGCACTTAATCAATCCTAAGCTAAAACCTTAATCAACTTAAATTCTGGTTATAACTTTTTGAAATTAAGAATAAAACCTTTTTGTTACGAAAGTAAGAAAAGTAGAATAGGTTAGGGTCGAGACCACGAAAGTGTGAGGTTTTAACCGGATAGCTAAAGTTAGGCATTCGATTTAAATACAGCGAGAGCGCTTTAAAATAAATTAGATTTAATTAAGTTTTCAAAGAGTATTTTCTAAACACTTGTGGGCTAGCGAGAGCGCTTTAAAATGAATTAGATTTAATTAAGTTTTCAAATAGTATTTTCTAAACACTTGTGGGCTAGCGAGAGCAGGCATAGGGCTTTAGGAGTATAATCCGAGATAAGACCACGAAAGTGTGAGTTAAGGGTTTTTAAACTGATTATTTCTACGGAACAATTAAGTTAACCATCTTTATACGCTTAGGTTCGATTAAGTCCGCTTAGGTCCACTCTATTACATACCGACCACTTTATTATTATTCCTTCAAATCAATTAGTTTTACTTTCCCGTACCTCCCAAAATCCAAACGTGACATTATCCGCCTTAGCTAAATTAGCATACTTTCATAGCACTAGAGTGATTACGAAGTCCCTGTGGGTTCAACATCTTTTTATTACTACCGCGATAGACTGTGCACTTGCAGTTAAGATACCGTTAGACACATTAGGTCGATCGCACATCATAGAGAAGGAAACATATATTGTTGTTCCTCCTCCCTATAACCTACCTATTTCTTTTCCGAAAATATTTGTGGAAGCTAATGTAGATGTCCAATCCAAAACATATGCGGAGGTGTTGAAAAATATCCACAACAATGCACCTTCGTTTGAGGTCCCACATAAAAAGAGAAAATTTGAGGACCATGAAACTAGGGAAATCATTAGCATTAAGAAGGGAACTAGGGAAGGTTAACATTTAAGATGATGAATGAAATAATTAATCCCATACTTAAAAAGTTGATACTTAGGATAGACCCATAACCACCACCACAAGTCCAAAAGAATGAACCACCCCACAAAAGAAAGAAAAGAAAAGGTGAGGGATATGTGAAATGGCTTGATAAGTGGCCATGGAAACCGAAGATTATTAAAAGTTCAATAGAGTGTGAATTATTTAGAGAACAACCATGAGTGCTTGCACTCTTTAGTCGTCGAGCTATTGACGTTAACCAAAGCGCTGCATGGGAGGCAACCCACAGGTTTTTAATATAATGTTTTCCTTTTACTACGTGAAACTGAAAATAATAAAGAGATGGATTGTTTGTCACGTCTCAGCGACTTCAAGGCGACAAATCTCTAGATGCCAATCTTGGAAATGAGCCAGGTGCCCACGGACATTCCTACGAATGTCGCTGTTGGTGGTGACACTAATGATGGGTACCTCCTCGAAGCGAAAACAACGTGATAATGCCTCACTACCTACTCTCTCTCTAAAAATATTTTTCTTTACTTTCTCTCACATAAATTTAGTTGTAGTGCTTTTGAGAAATTCTAAAAGGGTAACATTAAAAATTCACCAAGGAATATTTGTTTCTATCTTGGCTGAATAATTTATCCATTTAGGGATTATTTATTTAGGTTCAAAGCTAAACTTTTGAAAAGCTTTGATTTGGAGATTTTGGTGTTAAGTCATTGGTTCAGTTCGAAGGCTCAACTCATTCAAAATCTTTCATCGATTTGAGATTAATCCAAAATTAAAATATCAAGTTGGTTCCTGGTTCGAGATTGGCTATGTCAAATACTTGTTTAAAGCTTGAAGACTAACTGCTCCAAGTTCTTATTTGAAAAGAAGACAAATTACTTCAATCCATCGTTTAGAAAGAAAAGTCACCACTTCTCTCTTTTTTCCTTGTTTGGTTGTAATTTAGCCATAAACTTCTTTTTGTTGTACAAAGGAGTTCGAGTTCAACCTAATAAGAGCTCATATATTTATTGGATAATCTCAAGAACAAATTTTAGGGATATAATTAGGTCCTTTTTCTTTTTGACTGAATCTCTATAACTTCTAGTGTTATTTCTCTATCACTTAACTTTTTTACATTCTACACTTTATTTTCCGCTGCTTATTTCTAAATTTTTCTGAAATATTTTTAACCTTTGAAATTGATCCTAAAAAAATTTCAAAATAAATTTTTTGTGAAACACACAATTCAACACCCCTTCCCCCCTTTTTTCTCTTGTGTGTGGAATCACATGTCCAACAAGTGGCATCAAAGGCTAACTCCTGTTTAAGGACTAATCATCTTTAGAGAAAATGACTTCCAACACACTCTTAGATCAAGGATCTTTCCTAAAGACACGTCCACAGTTTAATGATTCTAGGTTTGAAATATAGAAAACTAGATTTAAACTTTCATTCAAAGCATTAATTTAAAATTATGGGAAACTTTAATCAACAATATATTTATCCCTACTCATCAAGTCAATGGTAAAGTAGTAGATAAACCCAATTTTTTTTTCAAAAAGGAAAAGAGAAATTTTGAAATAGATTTCAAAAAATTTCAAAATAATTTTTTTGTGAAACACACAATTCAACACCCCTTCCCCCTTTTTTTTCTCTTGTGTGTGGAATCACATATCCAACAAGTGGCATCAAAGGCTAAATCGTGTTTAAGGACTAATCGTCTTTAGAGAAAATAACTTCCAACACACTCTTAGATCAAGGATCTTTCCTAAAGACACGTCCACCGTTTAATGATTCTAGGTTTGAAATATGAAAAACTAGATTTAAACTTTCATTCAAAGCATTAATTTAAAATTATGGGAAACTTTAATCAGCAATAAATTTATCCCTACTCATCAAGTCAATGGTAAAGTAGTAGATAAACCCAATTTTTTTTCAAAAAGAAAAGAGAAATTTTGAAATAGATTTCAAAACTAAGAATCTTATAGTAATGTCTCTAGATGATAGTAAATTCTTTTACATTCATAATTGCTAAACCGACAAGAAAATATGGGATATTCTTGAAATGATATATGAAGTTTCTCCGAGTATCGAACAAGAGGATATGAACACAAGTCCATCGTTATTAAAAAGCATCACAAATTAATTTTGAGAAGGAAATATTTATCAAATATCTATATTTTAAAATTCAGATAAAATTATTTGTGGTGCATTTTAGGTAACTTAATATCTCTTGTAATATATGGTGAGCCTCAATTTTAATGTTTGAATGTTATATTTAGATTTTGTGATCCGAATAAATTTTACTTGCGTTTGCACAATTCTAATTATAAAGTTTATTGTGGTGTGGTGCGTCTGAATTTCAAATATTAATACTACGAAAGAAGTATTTTTAGATATTTTCATTGAATAAGCAATGTATGGGATGTATCGAACAATTTCACATAAGTATTATACATATAGTTTCTTTGAAACAATAAAAGATATAAATGAAATCTAAATACTCTTTTATTAATTTTTTTAATTTTATCCTTTTTTCTATTTAAAATTTATAAGTTTTTAAGATGTGATCCTTTGCTGTCTGGTGTCTCTTGCTTTCATCCAACCATTAATCTGAGCCTTTCATTTATTTTTCTCTCTTATTTTAAAATTAACTTGACTAATTTATTTGCTTTTCGTCAATTTTTTTATCCATTGGATTATCATATGAGAGATAGCTGAACAGAACAAGAAGGATGTGAGATATTGGGTCGAACTCTATTGTGTCGAAGGATGTTAGAATTGTTAGCATCGAATTGGGCCTGTTTGTTATGTCCAATTGGTTAAGTTAGCTTGTACCCTAAGTTAGCTTGTAATGGGTATTTGTGATAAAAGCCCATTAGTTTAGTATGTTAGGTTTATTATAAATAGCATACTAGTCTCTCATCATTGTATACTGCAAATCCTAATTTAGGGTGAGAGGGTTATTTGTTATTCTTATATACTTGTAATCTTGTTTTGAAGATAAAGGAAAGAATAACAGTTAATAACCAATCCTTGTGTTCATCGTGTTCTTCATTCTTTTTTCCCTACCTTGAGCAACAAAGTTATATTTTGTTTCAAGGCATCCGATTCACAACAAATTGGTGCGGTGGCGTGGAGAAGATGCCTTCGACAAAGTATGATATTGAAAAGTTCACCGGAGTGAACGATTTGGTCTGTGGCGCTTGAAGATGAAAGCCCACCGGTTCAGGTTGTTTGGAAGCGTTGAAGGAGAGTCGACCATGAACGAAAAGTTGGTGAGAAGAAGGCAATGATAGAAGGCCCACATCGCAATTTTGTTGAGCCTTGGTGATAAGGTTCTTCGACTGTATCAAAGGAGACGAGCGGTAGGGTTATGGGTGAAACTTGAAAGTTTGTACATGACTAAATCGTTGGTGAATCGACTCTACACAAGCATGCTTTGTATTCATTCAAGATGATTGAAGACAAAGTGTTGGTGGCATTGGATATGTTCAACAAGTGATTCTTGATCTTGAAAATATTGATGTGAAGATTGATGATGAAGATCAGCCTTGTTGTCGCGTTGCCCGGATCACATGCCCACTTCAAAGAAACTCTCTTGTATGGAAGGAGTCCCCGACCTTTGAAGAGGTTCAATCACCTTGTATTGAAGGACTTGAATGAACGAAAGGAGCATAAACCTTGACGGTTGGTGAAGGTTTGGTTAAAGGAAAATTCTTGTGAAAGGATAATAAGTTCGACAAGAAGAAAGGTAAAAGTCGAGAAGTTTTAATGGTGAAGCATCCGTATTCGATGCTATCATTGTAAGAAGGAGGGTCACACAAGAAAAGTGTGTCCCGACGCGTGAAAGATCATGGAGGAAAGGATAATGGAAATGCAGCTATTGTTCAAGATGATTTCGACTCATCCGATGTTCTTGTGGTTTCAGCAGAACTCGTCAAGGAATGGATTATGGATTCGGTGCACTTGGCACATGACTCAAACAAAGACTTGTTCGAGGAATTATGTGATCAAGATGGTGGATCGTATTGGAAACAACAAAGCTTGCAAGATTGCGGTATTGGATCTGTGAGATTCAAACTCCATGATGAGTCAATAAGGTTATTGACTGAAGTCAGGTATGTACCTGATTTGAAGAGAAATTTGATTTCTCTTGGTGAATTCGACAAGAAAGGATATGTTTTTCAAGGAGAGAAAAGTATCCTAAGAGTCATGAAGGGGTCGAAGGAAGACTTGAGAGGCGTGAAGAAACAAGGCTTGTATACCCTTGTGGCTGAAGTTGTAAGTGGTTCGATAAATGTTGCATCCACGAAACCTTTGTCAAAGACAGAAATCTGGCACATGAGATTAGGCCATGTCAGTGAAAGGGGTCTGGTCGAATTGGGAAAACAAAATTTGCTTGGTGGAGACAAAGTCGAAAAGTTAAAGTTTTGTGAACCCTGTGTACTTGGAAAATCTTGCAGAGTGAAGTTCAACAAAGGCAAACAAAGAACACATGGATCCCTTGATTACATCCATGTTGATCTTTGGGGGCCTGCAAGGTGTCCATCACATTCAGGAGCAAGGTATTTTCTATCCATAGTAGATGACTATTCCAGAAAGTTATGGGTATTCATTCAGAAGACTAAGGATGAAACTTTTGAGAATTTCAAAGGTTGGAAGACTCTGGTCGAAAACCAAACTGGCAGAAAGGTCAAGAGGTTGAGAACTGATAATGGTCTTGAATTTTGCAATGAGGCATTCGATAGCTTTTGTGCTGCCTCTGGTATTGCAAGACACAGAACTACTGCAGGCACTCCACAACAAAATGGTTTGGCTGAAAGGTTTAATCGAACCATCTTGGAGAGAGTTAGATGCATGTTGACTAGTCCGGATTAAAGAAGGTGTTTTGGTGAAAAAAGAACATATCGATAAATAGATGTCCTTCATGCGTTAGATATGAAGACACCAAGAAGTTTGGTTGGGACATCCACCAAATCTCGACAAACCGAGAGTATTTGGTTGTAGCCTATGCTCACATTAGGCAAGACAAGGTCGAACCTAGAGCTCTCAAATGCATGTTCTGGGATACCAGGAGTCAAAGCTTATAGGCTATGGTGCCTAGAGTCGTCACGAATGATTATCATCATCGAGATGTTGTTTTCAATGAAGTTGAAATGGCTTTCAAGAAAACGGATGATGTTGGTCGTGCAGTATCCGAAGCAGTAGAGATTCTGTTGAGGTGGAGCATGTTGATCATGCATATCCGGATAAAGTCGAAGAAGCGATGATGTTGATGAAGTTGAGGAAACTGTTGATGACTATCTATTGGCAAGAGATAGGACACGAAGAGTCATCAAACCACCTCAAAGGTTTGGGTATGCGATCTTATAGCTTATGCCTTAATCTGCAAGTGAGGTTCGGACGAAGAACCAAGAGACCATAAGGAAGCTATGAGGAGTCGAAATAAGACCGAATGGTCAAGGCCATGGATGATGAGATGAAGTCTCTTCATGATAACAACACTTGGGAATTGATCAAGAAACTCTGGAGCCAAGTTAGTCACCGTAAATGGATTTTCAAAGTTAAGGAAGGAATCGAAGGAGTGGCGTCGAAAAGATACAAGGCAAGGTTGGTTGCAAGGGTTTCACTCAAAGAAGGTATAGATTTCAATGATGTGTTTTCTCCTGTTGTGAAGCATAGGTCCATTTGAATGTTGCTTGCCATGGTGGCACATTCGATCTTGAATGGAAGATGGATGTGAAGATTGCGTTCTTGTATGGTGATCTAGATGAAACAATCCTGATGAGGCAACCTGAAGGGTATGTCGAAAAGGGAAAGGAAGATTATGTGTGCAAGTTGAATAGATCTTTATATGGGCTGAAATAATCTCCTCGACAGTGGAATAGGAGATTCGACAAATTCATGACACGCATAAGTTTCGTTAGAAGTCAGTTCGACCACTGTGTTTACTTGATTTCGTCCGGTAATTCATTTGTTATTTTGTTACTTTATGTTGATGATATTCTCATAGCAAGTAACAATGTCGAAGAGGTAATGAGGGTGAAGGCAGAACTCAATAAGGAGTTCGAAATGAAGGATCTAGGAGCAGCTTCCAGGATTCTTGGAATTGACATTCGAAGAGATAGAAAGCAGTCGAAGTTATGCTTATCTAAGGAGGCATATTTATGAAAGGTTCTCGAAAAGTTTGGTATGTCGAATTCGAAGCCTGTTGTGACTCCAACAAACCCTCAATTCAAGTTGAGTATTGATCAATGTCCCAATACTGAGGTCGAAAGGACTTATATGAATAGCATCCCATATGCTAATGTAGTAGGTTCTTTGATGTATGCTATGGTTTGTACTAGACCCGACATAGCATATGTAAGTCTTGTAAGCGGTACATGGCGAATCCTGAAAGGCTCACCGCAAGCATTGAAGTGGATTCTAAGGTACATAAATGGGTCTCTAGTCTTAATTTATGGTGGAGCCTTTGGTGAAGATGGTAAAGCAGCAATCGAAGGATATGTCGACTCTGATTATGCAGGTTGTATGGATTCCAGAAAATCTATTTCTGGATATGTTTTCACTATGTTTGGTATAACTATTAGTTGGAAAGCAACACTTCAGAAGGTTGTTGCATTATCAACCACTGAAGCGGAATATATTGCTTTAACTGAAGCTTTGAAAGAAGCATTGTGGCTTGAAGGTTTTGCTAAAGAGCTGAAAATTCAAGGGGAAGTTATCACTGTTAAATGTGATAGTCAAAGTGCAATACACCTGTCGAAGAATTCAGCCTATGATGAGCGAACCAAGCACATTGATGTGAGGTTGCATTTCGTCAGACGGGTAATCGAGCGTGGAGAAGTCCAAGTGTTGAAGGTTTCGACAGATCATAATGCTGCTGATATGATCACCAAGACATTGCCTAGTTGCAAGTTTTTCCATGTATCGTTGATAAAATGCATGAAGAAAACTAATTCGTTAGTTGATAATAGAGTTTGTTCCAAGGTGGAGATTTGTGAGATATTGGGTCGAACTCTATTGTGTCGAAGGATGTTAGAATTGTTAGCATCGAATTGGGCCTGTTTGTTATGTCCAATTGGTTAAGTTAGCTTGTACCCTAAGTTAGCTTGTAATGGGTATTTGTGATAAAAGCCCATTAGTTTAGTATGTTAGGTTTATTATAAATAGCATACTAGTCTCTCATCATTGTATACTGCAAATCCTAATTTAGGGTGAGAGGGTTATTTGTTATTCTTGTATACTTGTAATCTTGTTTTGAAGATAAAGGAAAGAATAACAGTTAATAACCAATCCTTGTGTTCATCGTGTTCTTCATTCTTTTTTCCCTACCTTGAGCAACAAAGTTATATTTTGTTTCAAGGCATCCGATTCACAACAAAGGAGACAATCCTAATTGAACTTTTTATTAACCTAGTGTCTTTAGCTTCCTATCACTATCACATATAAAGTGTGTTGTAGGGAATTTCTTCACCTATCTAGTGAGTTTCTTCAACACCCCTGAAAAACAAAAAATATCCTTTGTAAATTAACTTACGAATTGGTTTTTCTGGGTGAATTTGTAAATTAACCTACAAATTGATCTTTCTAAGTGAATTCGTAAGTTAACTTACGAGTTAACCTTATTTGATCAAATATCCCAAATTTATTAGGATTAAATACAATTTATATTTCACTATTTAATTAAAAAATTAATTATTAAATTAATTTTTTAATTTTATATCATAAATTTATTTAATAATTTTTAATTATAAAGTTATGTTATTTTTTATTAATAATAATTCAATTTAATTATATTGTTATAAATATATTATATAATTAACACATATCAAGTAAATCAAGTCAAAAATTCCATTGTATCTCTTCATATAGAAATTGATATCAATAGTATTAATATAATTTTTATTATAGGTCAAATTTGATATTAATATCGATTGTATTAATAGATTTTTATTATTATAGACCAAATATAAAGGAATATTTGCATCGCAGCCTTCAGAAAATGGGCAGAATTCCTGATTTTAACTTTCATTCTAAGTGCGAAAAAATGAAAATTATCGATTTGTGCTTTGCTGATGACCTCTTGATTTTCATTAGAGGTGATATCATCTCGATTGACTTAGTAATGCGTACCATCAAGGACTTCTCGGGAGCCACGGGCCTCAGAATTAATCCTTCCAAGTGCAACACTTATATGGGGAATGTTAATGACGAGGATAAGCAAAAAATCCTAGAGTTAACTCACTTTGAGGAGGGTTCTTTGTCGTTCAAATATCTTGGGATTCCTCTTTATACTAAGAAGCTTGGTATCAACGATTGCCTTATGCTCATTGACAAGATTGTAAGCCACATCAAACATTGGAGCTCGAGATTACTTAGCTTTGTTGTCCGCACTCAATTGATCCAAAGTGTGTTGTTCGCTACTAGCAACTTTTGGATTCAATGTTGTCCTCTTCCTAAAGCAATGATTCACAGAATTGACGCTATCTGCAGGACCTTCCTTTGGTCAGGTTCGGATATTGTGGCTAGAAAGTCTCTTGCTGCCTGGAAATTTGTTTGCTTGCCTAAGAACAAGGGTGGATTGAATATTATTTCCTTGTTGCAATGAAGCAAAGTGTGTTTGGCTAAGTACTTGCGGAATCTGACTGGTAAAGCTGATAACTTGTGGATCCGTTGGATACACAACTACTATTTGAAGGGAGCCAACATAATGCAAGTTCAGCATATAGTGACTTCTTCCTAGTATTTCAAACAGTTGCTGAATTTGCGCGAGGAAGTGAAAAACATGCTGGTTTGGACTGCTCAGTTATAGAAGAACAATTTTTCTTCTAGAGCTATGTATCATGCTTTTGTGGATCCAAATCCGAAAGTTCCCTGGAAGAAAGTTATGTTTGGGAATGTTGTGAGAAACAGAGCTCTCCACTTCCTGTGGCTAGCGTGTCACAAGAAGATGCCAACGAAGGAAAGGTTCCACCGATTTGGTTTGCTTGATCATAACTACTGCAGTTTTTGTAATGAGACTGAAACTCAAGACCATTTATTTTTTGAGTGTGCTGCTACTAGAGAGATTTGGAATAAGGTTCTTTTGTGGCTAGAACAGCCCTATAATCCGCGAGCCTGGAATGAGGAAATCAATTGGTTGATCAAGATGAGTGCTAGTAAAGGGTGGAAAGCCAGACTTATGCAGAGTGCGTTCACGGAAACGCTTTATGAAACTTGGAGAAATCGTAATCAAAAGTGTTTTGGAGGAAATGTGTGTCACAAAGTAGTGGTCCAGCGAGTGATTGACGTCGTAGTCTATATGTGCTGGGATAAAACCAACCTTAGGCAACACGTTAGTAGATTGCTCATGCCTTAGTTTGTGTTTTTTGGTGGTTTTAGGCTTATTTAATTTTTGAGCAGTTGAATCCCTAGGGCTCACTTGTATCTAGTGTTTTCTTGTCTCAATAAAGTATATTTTTTATTAAAAAAAATATAATTAAAAATTGAATTATTATTAATATATCCTTTTTACCCAAACATAATATACAATTTTGTATCAAATCCTATTATTTATTAAGAAAAAATCAAGTCAAATTTATTTTATCCATAAAAAATGTATAAATTTTTTATTCCAAAATGACTTTGTTGTCGAAATTTGAAATCTTAGCATCGCTTAAGTCTTTAAATATATTAAATTATTGTCAATATAACTATAAAAAATATAATATAAAATATTATAAATATTTTCTTTCCATAATTCTAATATTTCACTGAATTTTTTTGTTTAATAAATTTTTTATTAATTTATATAATTAAAAATTCTATAAATTCTTCCATTATTAATTCTTCATCAGATTTAAATTTTTAAATATATCGATTATTATTATTATTCACTTTTAATATTGTTTTTTAGTCTCACTTTTTTGTTTTATCATGATACAATTTTTTTAAGAGAAGTAAGAAAAATATTAACACAAAAATATAATCATTTGGTCTCACTTAGCAAACCTAATTGATAACAAAAATATAAACATCACCCATTACAATAAACAAAATAGAAAAGCTCAATTCAAAATTTAGGATTCAATAATGAATAAATAAAAATGCTCGCTAGTCATAGTTTGAGATCTTACCTAAGTAGAAACTAGAACAAAGCTTATGTAACAGTCATCTGATAGTAATATTAAAAAATAGCTTATGTAACAGTTATTTGATAGTAATATTAAGAAATGTAGAATAAAGTCTATGTAACTGTCATCTGATATCAAGATTAAAAAAGGTAGAACAAAGTCTATGTAAGTGCCATCTGATATTAGAATTAAAAAAAGTAGAACAAAACCTATGTAACTGTTATCTGATATTAGAATTAAGAAAGATACAAATTTTTTTTTAATAATTATTTTTAATAGGATTTTTTCTTAATAATTAAATTTTTAATTAAATAGTGAAATATAAATTGTATTTTAATCCTAATAAATTTGAGATATTGAGCGAATTCGTAAATCAACTTACGAATTCTCCAAATAAGATGAAATCATAAATTAACTTATAAATTTACCTTATTTTTTTAAATTGTGAATTATTTTATAAGTTAAATTACGAATTCACTTTATTTAAAGAATTCGTAAATTAACTGGAGATATTTTTAATATTTCACCTTGGGGTGAAAATTAATCCCACAAGATGAGGAAAATAATTCCCATTTTTGTATGTCTGAATTTCTATTTTAACTATAAAAATCAATTTGCACTAATAGTCTGGTCACAATATGTCCCTGTCACGTTATATATCATGAGATCATAATATCTACCGTAGGGTCCACTCAATCATTATATATATATTAAGTTGAAGAATTGAGTGAGTATTAAATAAATGATTAAATAAATGGAAGAATGAGTTGTTCCATTGAATTAGAGCTATGTAAATAATGAATGCAGCCAACTAACTACTCTTTCATAGTTTCTTTATTTGCTCTAGTCAATTTGAAAACCTCCAACAAGATGGAACAAGGTATTGTTTTTTTCTCTTCGTTTTTTTTTCACATTGTTTATGTTTCTACAATAACATGACAAGTTTAACATTTACTGTTGTTATTCAGATGGTTATGGCAAAGCCATCCGCCTCACACATGTTCTGGCAGCCAGCTTTGCCGGTTTGATTGCGGCTGCCGCCGCCTCGCGATACCGGAAGCAAGTTTCAACGGTGGTTGTAGACGATAAGATCATTCCTAAAGTGAGTAGATCAGAATCTGGACGAATTGAAAATATAGAAAAATTCTCCCACTATGTTGGTATGTATATGTTTTATCTTTTTCAGAATTCTCTTGCTGGCTGGCTAAGATTCGCTCCTTTTTCATAAAAAAAAAAAAAAAAAAAGCTTTACAACACAAACGTAAGGTTGTTACATGTTGTACTCAAATCCTAGATAAGATATTCTTACCCAAAAATATTGTTTAAAGACTCTTTATAGTAAAAAAAAAAATAAAAAAAAAGAAAGTGAAATAGAGTAGAAAAGTTGTGAGGAAAAATTGGTTAAGGTTAATTATGAAAACAGAAAATAAAAATGTTTTGCAAAAATAGAATATAATTAATATAATATCATAGGGAGAAAAACCTTGAATTCAATCATATATATAATAAAAATTATTGAATCAAAAGCGTGAATTGAATTGATTTATGCGTAGTTTATAAATATCCGGCTAGTCTTCTTTCGCTTTGAAAGTTGATTTCGCTTAAATTTTTTAATTTATAAACTATTTAATTAAGTTATTTCTATTTTTTATCTATAAAAATAATTGGTATAATTATTTATTTATCAAATTTATCTTCATCATTAAGTAGGGCCGACCACATCAACTATGATATATTAATATTTGCCTAATTAGTAATGTTGGTCAATAAGTAGGGCTTCTAAGTTTTTTCTTCTTCTTTTAAATAGGCTAATATTATATATTAATATTCGAAAAAAATTGTAATTTTTTTCCGGGATAATCAGGTATGAAAATAAATACATAAATAACTATGATTCAAAGAAAATTATGCAAATAATTAGGTTTTGAAAAAGGTTAACATTCAAGAGTCAAGTCAGATGACGCATGCACCTATATTTTATATGGAGGTGTCAAGTGAGATGACACCTAGGTGCAAGATATTTGACCAAAGCCATCTCAGATGGCGCCCAAGTGTATTAGGGGGGTCAAACTTATTTATTTCTATTTTAAATAAAAGACAATAACGAGACGATATTGCGTAATAAAACTTCGATTTTAATTAATCATAAAACAGTTACAAAATGTGAATAAACGTTACTTTTTTATTGTTCCCCTGTGAGTCGATAACAACTGATGGTTTCGCATTCAACGTTCATTCTATTATGGTTAGGTCGATGGCCCCGCATAGTCTATGCGATCAGCGTCCATGAATTCAGTCAGATCAACATCTTTGAAAGTTTCCTTTCGTAGAGTCGGGTACCCATGTTCTAATAATTTGGCCTTCTCGGTGGGGGTTGGGTTCCATAGGTGGTTGATGGCATTGGT
This sequence comes from Vicia sativa, assembly GCA_021764765.1. NCBI lineage: Eukaryota > Viridiplantae > Streptophyta > Magnoliopsida > Fabales > Fabaceae > Vicia > Vicia sativa. The sequence goes on along the minus strand of CM038797.1, from coordinate 95,939,489 downwards.
CGTCTGAATAGGAGGGGAGAAAAGGAAATTGGTTGTGTGGAGTTTGGTACCCATATGATTATTGGGTGCTATGGTGGTGTGATGATGGATGGTATGATGGGTCGGGTGGAGAATACTCTTCAGGTAGGTCAATGTTTGGGCTAAGGCGAGATGATGAGGGCCCATATTGAGATGTTTGATGTATGTCCTTTGTTCAGAGCAGTGGAATTGTGTGTGGGACATGTGGGTGTACTACTATTGAGGTTGAGATTGGGGTTGGGTGTGGGGCATATAGGTGTATTGGTTTTGAGGTTGTGATTGGGATTCGAGGTGTCTGTGGATTTGTATCGTCATGGTGTTTAGTGGGAGGTTGATGTGTGTTGGGTTTGTTGTTGGATGGTGTATGATTGTTGGTAGTGTTTTTGGGGATTTAAGGGTTGTGCCAATTGTGTGTGTGGGTCAAGAAAATATCTCAGGTTAGACACAAATAATTTTGGGTTAGTAACCGATGTGTACTAATCAATATATTGATTTGTGTGTCACATATTATTCTGCATGAGGAAAACAGGGAAGTGTAAGACATGTTGGTAATGCCTACTCCACATCTTACACCATTCTGAAGCAAAATTCTTCCAATTTTGAAAACCCCATTGTGTGTTGACCCATTTGAGATGCTAAGGTGACAAACAAGTTAGATCGCATGGTATTTCTTGATGCATTTCGAACTGCATCTTAACAAGCTCATTGTGGTGCTTTTTTCACAACGTTGAACCATATGATGCATTCAAACTGCTGCATCCTCGAGGTTGGGTTCATGGTCCAAACTCAAATATGGTCTCCAGATAAACAGTGGATAAAATTAAATCAGAATAATGAAAACTTTAAAAATAAATAAGTTAAAAGTGGAAAGGTTTAGAGGTACTACATACATGATTCAAGCTAAGGTGATCTAAAAGATTACAATAAAGAGGGACATTTTGTCTTGGGATTCTTGTTGTAATCCATACCCCTTACACAAAACCTGAAGGAATAAGACATTTTTTTAATTAGGTTCATCTACTTAGGGAAGAGAGAAATTATTTATGGCATAGACTTACTTTGTTGCGTAGGGGAACATTAACGGATGGTCGTTGACGGGGTTAAGGGACTCCATCCTCCACCAACCCTATGCTTGGAGCAAGAAAGCGTAGCCATAAAAGTACATTTGTTGGGTGAGAAGTGATTGTTGGGTGATATTCTCTATGTCCACCCATACTTGTGTTAATTCTACTCAATCACAAGATCCCCGTAAACTAAGTTAGGATATGATATGCCAATAAATCATACTTCTCGTCAACAACAATCCATCATTGAAGGTGAAAACAATAATTTCTTACATCACAATAGTATACAACTATACTCCCTCATACATGAAGGGATGGTTAGCAAAGACCAAGGCTATTGAAAGGGTATATAGAAACTTGGAGGATTCCTACAAAGAACTACCGCGCTACTTGCATGCGCTTTTCATGTATGCTCCTAGAACTGTTTATGTTATGGAAATAATGCTGGCGTATGCCCTAGACGGTACTTGTGTCAACGGAAATGGAATATTTAGTCGACTATTATGGGATTTTCAACCTTGCATCATAGGTTTTGCATCCTGCAAACTTATTATTCAAATCGATGGAACGTGGTTGTATGGAAAATACAAAGGCACACTACAAATGGCAGTTGCACAAGATGACAACAATCACATTTTCCCAATTTCCTTTTCTCTAGTCGAAGGAGAGACTGGTGGTGGTTGAGTTTTTTAAAGAATCCCCGAACACACATGGCTCCGCAACTTGGTCTCTGCTTGATCTCTGGCATTCTCTTCAAAGGCATACGAAACCTCCCAATAACCGCTTTGGTGAAATTAACATATTTTAGGATGGCTTTGTTGTTTGCAAAAAGAGGTGAAATATGAAACGCAGTGGTACAATCAGAACAACTATGGAGTGAAAGCTGCATGAAATTTATTAAGGTAGAAAGTGTCAAAGTCACCACTCATCTTGTTACAAGATTCGACCGACATAACCACAACTTCATTATCAAAGAGACACTCGACCATAACGAGGGGCTGTCGAGACAAGAGTATAGGGTTATACTACCATCTCGTTGGTGCGATTGTGGAGTTTCAAGCTTTTCGAATGCCATGCTCTCATGTTATTGCAACATGTGCGTATGTTCATCAAGATGCATTTCTACTTCTATCTCCCATTTACAAGGCTGAGACCTTGCTCAATGTATACTACAATGGCTTCTCATTAGTATCAAAATCGGATTATTGTCCTGCATACGAAGGTAAATAATTTGGCACAACGATCACATGCGAAGAAATAAAAAAGGCTCGTCCCAAAAGCAAGCGTATCACAATTGAAATGGACTCGCTTGACAAACTAGAAAGAAAATGTGGTTCATGTCGACATGTCGGTCACGTACAAAAAAAATTTCCCCCTTGTACTACTAGTTCGACAACATAAAAGAATGTATTCACAATAACTGCTCTTTTTTTATATCTCATCGCCATATTATTCATTGTGAACTTTTGTTACAACATACCAAACACAATCAAGACATAAAATGACATCACGACTAAACAAATACATAAACACTAGATAAACCAACAACATTTGCGCCACATCAAAATAACATCAACAAGATATCTAAGAAATTACAACCGTCAAAACAATTTCATCGGATTTGTGCATCATCGTGATTACGTCTCTGTCCGTTTTGACTTCCTCCAACCAACTTTGAGGTATTCCAGTTACAAATGAAGTGGTCGTCCTTCTTCTCTGGATCTTTCTAATTTGTTCCCCAACTTTGATGTCTCCTTTTAACCATCGCATCAACTTTCTCTTCAGTTTGTCCATGGAATGAATGTGCCAAAATTTCATTTTCATCAGAGGTTTGGTGACCGAGAAAATAACGTACATATCTCTCGTGAAAATTATGGGAGATATCATGACGCAAAAAATAGAGAGAAAATGAGAAAAGAATGTGAAAATGTGTGAAGAATGATGGAGAAATATGTATTTTATTTATAGAAAACACAATTGTATGTAGGAGCCATCTTAGATCCGCCTCTTCCCATAAATAGAGAGCATGCGCCATCTCACATTACTTGAAGGAAGTGTATGCGCCATGTGGGATGACGACTAAGGCCAAACATCAAGTGGGTATGTTAACTTTTTCTGAAATATGATTATTTACGTAATTTTCTTCAAAACATAGTTATTTGTGGATTTTTTTTAATACTTGATTATTGCAATAAAAAAAACACTTGGTTAAAATAAATTTTCTATTTATGAAAATTAAGAAAAGACTCATTTTATTAAATAAATTTGTATTTTAAAACTAAAAAAAATAAAAATATAGTAATTTTAGTAAAAATTATTATTAATTACAAAATATTTCATCATTATGAGAGGTGGTCGACACTTAAGTGTGTATGACTGGAAAAAAAAAGTGTGTGGATTTGACTAGAGTTCCTCTACTTGTGAAATTGAACATTATATATTTTACTGTGGGACATGCAACTTTCAAAGTTGCTTCAAATAAAATGTCAAATATGAAAAAACGTGTTTTGACAATCAATTCGCATTCGTACTATTTATTTTAGACATTTTTAATTTTCTAGCACAAAAAATAATGGATCATTTATATAAAATCTAAAAACTTATGAATAAGAATGTTGTATCTCATCAATAAGGAATAGTAACTTGCTTGTTTGCCGTTTAACAATTATTTCTATATAAACACATTTATGTTACCTAACAACAATATTTCTTCTTTTAGATATTAAAGTGTAATTACACAATGTGAGTATCATAAATAAAATTAATATCAAGTTTCTTTATTTCATTCTAATGATGACTTTTATGATGGTGTTTAGTCTAGTCCAACAATTTTTTTGACTATCATGGGCAACTTACTTTAGGGATGTCAATGGGGCGGGGCGGGGCCGGGGGGACACTTCCCCATCTTTTTCCCCGCCATCAAATTCATTCTCCGTCCCGTCCCGATCTTCACGGAAATTTCTATCCCATCCCGTTCTCATGGGATCCCATAGGGTCTAATATTTACATTTCTCTCTCTTAATAAATACATGAATATTTATTTATTTATTTTTATAAATAAACATAAAGGAAATGACTAAAAAAACCTAATCTAAAATATATATATTAAATTAACTATATTAAAATAATAGGGGGGTTCATGGTGGTGTATTCCCGTCCCGTCCCAAAATCTCTCGGAAATTTTCTCCCATCCCCACGGAGAAAATTTCCATCTTTTGCGTTCATGAATCCCATTTGTCCAAACTGACATCCCTAGTCTTACCTGCAATAGCAGATAAAATAGGTTATATAAATATTATATAAATATTATAAGGCTCATGCTAAAAAATAAAGTAATATTTAATGTTTTCAAAAGTTAAATATACGCGTATTAAAAAAATATTACTATAAAAATTTTCTTAACGTGTGTCCATGTTAGCATTTTCGGTATTATAAAAACTTACATAACTCATTAATAGTGAGAGAGGAAAAGAAACGCGATTCATCGGTGCAAGCCAACTTTCAAGATACCATTACCGCCCTTGACTAACACCACTGCCATAAACCATTGTTGTTTTCCTCTACCACCTCTCAACTTTGGCAAGTCTATTCCACTAGTTTATGACTAGACTTCATATATTGACTAACACTACCGCCAATGGCCCAGTAGTGTTTTAATGTAAGATACAATTTAACAAGTTTCAGCTTTAGACATGTGAGATTTAACTATTATATGAAATACAATTCACTGTTATGCAACTAAATATCAGATCAAGGAGGATGCGAAGATGACAAGATCGAACAAAAATATTCTGAAAATACTTAAATATCCTATAACTATGGCTTAATGATAAATATAATGTTAGATTTATGTAAACGATTATCTATATAATTTTATATTTATAATATATAATAATGATGTAAATTTATATTAATTTTTTACATTTGTTTTTATTTTTGTTTCTTGTTTATCAAATACAACAATTTTTGAGAGCGCAGAGTGAAAAAGTAACACGTATTCCCATAATAAATTCCTATTAAATATAAAAAATGCATAGTGTTTAAGAAAACAAAATAAAAAAACAATTTAAAAAAGAAACAAAGAAAACAAAAAACGATTAAATGATTCTGTCCCCAACACTTAAAACAAGCATTGTCTTCAATGAAAAGACATAACTATTAAAATTGAGGGAAAGGAAAAAGAGCTTCCTGATCAAGTTGCAATGTAGTTGGGCGCTTCCAAAGAAAGCTCCTCTATATTTGCATCTTCAGGCACTAAACTTTCATGAAACAGCTTCAGGCGCTGTCCATTGACCTTGAAAACTTTGTCAGTACCTGCACTTTTAATTTCTACTGCACCATGAGGGAAATTATTAGTAACGACAAAAGGCTCAATCCCTTGGATCAAAGTTTCTCATCCATAAGCTTAAAGCCAGAATTAAACAGTAAAACTTGTTGGCCCACAGAGATTTCCTTCCTAGAAATCATTTATCATGGAAGCGCTTAGTTTTCTATTTGTAAATCATAGAACTTTCATAAGCTTCTAGTCTAAGCTCTTCAAGCTGTTGTAATCGGAGTTTTCTTTCAATACCTATTTGTTGCATCTTCAAATTACAACTTTTCACCGTCCAATAAGCACGATGTTCTATCTCTACATGAAGGTGACATGACTTATCAAAAACAAGTCGATAAGGAGACATTCCAATGGGTATCTTGAAAGCTGTTCTTTGAGTCCAAAGTGTGGTTTCTAGATGGCGACTTCAGTCCTTCCTGTTTGGTTGCACCATTTTCTCTAAAACCAGTTTGATCGTCCTGTTTAAGATATCAACTTGCCATTAGATTGTGGATGATAAGCAATAGACACTATATGCACAACTCCATACTTCCAGAGCAAAGCTTCCATGGTGCGGTTACAAAAATGAGTGCCTTGGTCAATTATGATAGCTTAGGGAATTCCAAACCTGCAAAAAATATTTGACATGAAAAATTCTGCAACAACTCTAGAATCATTAGTTCTAGTGGGGATAACTTCCATCCACTTTGAAACATAATCAACAACAATCAAAATATAGAGAAAACCAAATGACATAGGAAAGGGACCCATGAAGTCGATTCCTCATACATCAAATACCTCACAGAAAAGCATAGATTGTTGAGGCATTTCACTCTTATGAGTGATGGTTGTACCTTCTATTTGGCACTCTTAACACATGCGGTAAGTCTCATAAGCATCTTTAAAAACAGTGAGCCAATAAAAACTTGAGTCTATGATTTTTCTTGCAGTCTGCCATACACCATTAGTGTTTTAATTCAAAAAAAATAAATATAAATTTTTTTTATAATATTTTAAAAAACAATTTTATAAATATAATTTCAAAAATATAAAAAAAAAATACATTTTTTTAAGCTAACCCTAAATTATAGTATATTAGTTTGTATGAGTGCTTTCTGGTCAAGCTGCATTTTAGAAATAGATAGAATTCAAATTATTTAAATTAACTAAATGCATGTTGGTTCAGGAATGATTGTTAAGAAAGTTTAACTTTTAACTCCAACAAATCCCAATCAAATTACTTGTTTTGAAGAAGTATACTTAATTCCTATTAAATGTTCAAGTGTTTTTTGTTGTCAAAACCTCTAGTGATAAAATTCACATACTAAATGCTAACAAAAAAAATAATGCACATTTAAACTCATATCTCAATATACTAAAATGTCTCATGACTTTTTATCATTTAAATTGCACTTACTAAATTCAAATATTAAAGTTTAATTAGCCCATAGTTAATATATGTTTTTTTTTAATCATTTTTAGTCTATAAAAATGAGGTGAGACTAAGAATAGCTAAAAAAATTTATAGGAATCAGATACAAAAGGTTATTATTAGGAGTCACACTAAGATATTTCACCTAAAAATTAAGGTTTATGAGCCAAGACTCTATTATTTTGAAACTGAATAATTGACGAAAATCAAAATTTTACATTGGCTTGTGTGTGTGAATGAGCAGCTAGGCAAATGGGATTTGAACATGCCAGTGAGGTCCCAGAGTTATGCATGCTTGCCCAAGAATACCTAAAAAAATCCAAAAGCTGTGACCAAAACATATTTGAATATCTTGGCAATGAAAAGGACTCAGAATCTCTGTATGTTAAATTGGTTGATGAGTTTGAGAAATGTATTCTCAGTTATTTTGCCTTTCACTGGAAACAAGCTCCATTTGTTATTAGTCAGGTTCATTCTCCATTCATTCCATTTTTCTTCCCTTGCATCTTGAGTGTTGAATATTGATTATCTCTTTGTTATCTAAATTTTAGATATTGAATACTCAGTCTAAGCACAAAACAAAGTTGAAAGAAATTCTATTGGCAGCTACAAGGTAATTTGCTCTTTTATGGTTCCTTCAAATAAACTGAGAATGACACTAAGTGTTGTACATTTGACAGGAAGCAGAGATTTGAGACAGTAACCAAGAACCTGAAGGTGACAAGAGTGTTCTCTACTTTGGTAGCAGAGATGAGAGTAATCGATGACGGCGGTAAGGGAGTTATGGTCCCCATGGCCCTCAGCGAGAGGAGTCCAGTGCTACTCTTCATGGGCGGTGGCATGGGAGCTGGAAAGAGTACTGTTCTCAAAGACATTCTTAAAGAGTAAGTATCATCGATTCTAATTCTACTCTTGCCGCGATTTATCGTTGTGCAATAAATAAAATGGTTTTGGCAGATCGTTTTGGTTAGGAGCATCTTCAAAGGCAGTGGTTGTTGAGGCAGATGCTTTTAAGGAGAGAGATCTCATATATAAAACACTCAACTCTAGGGGTCACCATGATGACATGCTTCAAACTTCTGAATTGGTATGCTTATATGTCAACACTTTCATGTCATTGTATCTGTGTGCTCTAAACTAGTCAAAATTTGAACAGGTACATCAATCTTCCACTGATGCTGCGTCGTCCCTACTAGTGGCGGCTCTAAACAAAGGTCGAGACGTGATCATGGACGGTACATTATCATGGGAGCCTTTTGTGGAGCAGACTATTGCGATGGCGAGAAATGTTCACAAATGTAAGTACAGAATGGGGGTAGGGTTTAAAGTAGCAGAGGATGGAACAATTACTGAAAATTACTGGGAGGAAGTGAATGAGACCGAAGAGGAAGCAGAAAATTCTAAAGCAGAACAACACAGTCATAAGCCTTACAGAATAGAGCTAGTTGGTGTGGTTTGTGAAGGCTATCTCGCAGTTATTAGAGGCATTAGGTGAATATCTATATTTTGGTAGTGTGATTTTTGATTATGATAATATCATTTAACATTTCGGTTTGAAACTTTAACAGGAGAGCTATTATGACAGGGAGGGCAGTGAGGGTAAATTCACAGTTGAAATCTCATAAAAGATTTGCTAAAGCATTTCCAAGATACTGCAAACTGGTTGATAATGCAAGGTTGTATTGCACAAATGGGGTTGGGGTTCCACCAAAGGTAAATTTTCCTCTCTCTTGTGATTGATTTTAAACTCTACTAGTTGGTATTAAAATGACAAGAGGGTGATTTGCTTTTCATATAATAAAAAAACAGCTTATTGGGTGGAAAGAGGGTGATCACAATCTACTAGTGGATCCTGAAGATTTCAAAAGCTTGGAAAATGTAGCAAATTTGAATGCTGAAGCTGATTCCATCTGTGAACTTCACATGGAACCTAGTCCATTAATGGAACCTGGTTCTGTTTGGAATGATTTTGTTCTGTCATCTTCGAGGTCTAGTGTTCAGAAAGAGCTAAGGAAATCCATTCATAAAATAGAAAAATCCATCAGGAAAATATGACTTTTCTGCCTGAACCAATGTTACTATCATGTGAAGTGTGATGTTATAATAAAATTGTATATTTCAATTCTATGACTTACTAAGGAAGGAAAGAAAAGGCTTTTCAATGTATTGGTGTAAGACCATGACATGACAAAATCCTGAAATTTCTAAATTGGTGCAAATGAAAATGCATTTGTAAATATAATGCAAGTTGATACAGAAAAAGTGATTTCTGTTTGATATTTTAAGAGATAAGACATCAGAATCAGCAGATATATTTTTCTATAAGAATCATATGTTAACAGAACCCCTTAGCTTATTCAATTCTAGAAAACTTAATACAAACAAATGTATATACATACATCTTATATGCAATTACATTCAGGACAGTGTCCACTTGCATAATCTCGTTGAATTGAGAATGAACTTATCAGTTGTTTGATCTGAATGAGCTACTACAATCTTCCTCGATCAGCTGCAATCGCCATTGGTGATTTACAAATGCGTCATGAATCCATAAAACCGTGATTCTTGACCTTCAACTACGTGAGGCAAACTCCTCAGGTTGGAAATTGATAGTATCATTTTCAAATTCACCCTCATTTTCATTATTGTAGCTCTCAAGATATGTTTCATCTCCTTCCTCGTCATCCTCTGCCTACATATATAAATATTAACACAAACATAAAATGAAATACGGTTTCATGAATTCCTATAGCCCGGGGAGGGGGTGAGAGATAGATACCTCTGAGCTATGATCATCTGTAGAACAAGCCGAATCTAATTTATTATATAGTGCTTCATCTCCTTCCTCGTCATCCTCCGCCTACATATATAAATATTAACACAAGTATAAAATGAAAATTGGTTTCATGAATTCCTATAGTCCGGGCGGGGGAAAGAGATAGATACCTCTGAGCTATCATCATCTGTAGAATAAGCCGAATCTAATTTATTATATAGTGCTTCATCTCCTTCATCCTTTACTTTTTCTATTTGTTCCTATAAAAAATGGTTCAGACCGAGCAAGATCAGCAAACAGAGGTTTCCTTATAATATACAACTTAGATTGCAATATGAGATGTGATTCATTTGAAAAATGTATAGATCAGTATGACATACTATTTCGGATCTTAACTTCTCCACTTTACTTTGCAACGTTAAAATGTGACTCGAAAGTGCCTGTTCGTCAACCGAATAAAGAAAGGAGTGTTTATTATGAATACGAAAAATATAATGAAAACATACATATACACACCTACATAGAGGAATAAATAGAAAATAATTAATGTACAACCATATACAGGAACATGCTAGATTACATGAAGATTGAAATTATAAGAAATAAGTTTGAAAGCATACCTCATGTCGTTGAAGCTCGATTGAACGTGCAAGAGCCTTTCTCTTTGTTAAGAGATTCTTCGGTCTCAACATTGAAGGACGCTTGTAATCCTTTCCTCGGTAAACAAGTATAGAATATCCTTTTGAAACTTTGTCAACTGAAACCAGAACACCACCACTCTCAGCTTCAAGAGCTAGTGCAATTTTTTTAACCTGTTCAAAGTTGCTAGCCTTCGCAATTATCTTGACCAGTTCCCGATACTTCCAGTGCAAATGCATGTTCTCGATAGTACCATCAAATACTCCACGTCTACCTGAAACCATGGATTAGGTTAATTTTAAAACCACATAATTGAATTACCCTCTTGCTATGTACAATGAGGGTGTTGAAAAAAAAATCAATAGTTGAATGCTTACAATGGAGTGTTGAATAGGGTGTTGAAAGTGAGTTGAATTAATTGGTGTTGAAAACATTCAACATGTTGAATGAGGAGAGAGTGAGACCCATAAAATACTTTGTAAAATTTTATTGGTTGTTGTGAATGTTTAAATTTTTAGTGTATTGTGAATGGTGGTGGAATAGGGTGTTGAATTTTATTAAACTAAACTATTGTAGTGAGTAAAAATTGAACGTGTGTTGAATTATTAGGTGGAAGAAAGAGAAGATGATGTGGAGTATAAAAAATGAAAAAGGAGGGTGTTGAATAAGAAACCATTGTACATAGTCTCACATATCATTATCTTGAAGCAGATTTAATTTTAACTTGAAGAGTAAAGAAAATATTATCTAGATGGAGCTTTACCCATAAGTAAGAACGCTTTCATTCGCAATCCTAATTTCCGAAACATAAATCTCTCTTCATCGGTTATACTTTCTGGGTCTGCTCTGTTTTCTGATGGCTTCAGAGACACCTCCACTTTCATTAGGGCTTTTTCAGCTCTCATTATCTTTCTTTCAGCCTGGTAAGCAAAAATACAGGTTTCACAATCATGATAACGAATATAAAGAATAGCAAAACCTCCAGTACCACTAACATTGTATATATATGAGAGAGTCTTCTTAACACATTCAAAAATCAACGAATCTAACTGCTAATAACAAAAAATTTAGACTAGTTGATAATGTGGGAATCGACTTCACACATAAACTTGAAGGACTTACAAGTGAAAGCTTCTCTTCTAACTTTCTAACAAGGTTGGCGTGCCGTAATTGTTCTACTTCTCTTATAACTTTTTGCTCGTGATGCTCATCCAACGTCTTTCCCCATTTTGCATCTGCATCCAAAGTTTCACCAAGAGTCCCAGCCTCTGCTGACAACTCTGATTTATGAATAGCTGGTAAGATCAATGATGACGCTCTCAATCTAGCATGCTCCTCCTCATCCTGCATTGCTTTTGCCATTCTTTCTCTCTCTTGCAAAGCTTGAGTGACATCTGGTGATAAGAAATTCTTCCCGCGATAAAAGACCAAGAAGTCTTTATTTCTAGAGAGTATTATGCCACCTGTCAATTTCTGCGTATGGTAATTAAAAAAAATGTTCATCAAGAAATCATCGCATAGTGGTGTAGTACAAATGCTTATAACAAGATACCCGAGCTAAAAAACACGATTAAATCACCTTGATCTCTTCTGCCATTCTCTCACTGGTAGTTAGCTGAACACCACGTTTGAGTGCAACTTTCGCAATAGAACTTTTTTCCCACAATTTGATCATGGCTGCAGCTAAACCTTGAAGCTGCCTGTTTCTACCTACATTTCATGTTAATTTATGATCAGGAAATTCTAAACTTCACATGCATAACTGCATAATGAAAAAGATGACAAACCTAATGCAAAATGTGGAGGGAGTCCCCTAGCAATTCTTCGTAGAGAAGTTGCCTCCTTTAAACCAAGTGTCGGTCTCACTCCAAAAGGAAGAACTCTAAAAGGAGGTTGGTAACCAGGAACAGTCGGAGGAAGCATATCTGCGTCGACCGGCAATGGCTCACATCCAGCCCAATCTGTATATCTAGGACCTAGATCATTCAGTAACTTGTCTACTTCATCTTCATAACTGACTTTTGGAAGAGTGACTTTTTCTTTCTGATTACTTGTAGATTCCAATTTTTCCAATGAAGTATTTGTCTCAGAATTAGAAGTAAATTCGGAAGGTCTCACAGCAGATTTATTAGAAGGTGTTGGTAGAAACTTTGATGGGTTTTCACTTTTACGATATAACTGTTTATTATGCTGTATTGAAGGGTCCTTGTAGCTCACACCCCTGTATAAAGAAACAGAATTGCCAGACCTCCAGATCACCAAACCACCAGTTTTTCTCTGAATGTAGTATCAAGAATAAACAAGAACATAGCAACAGTCATTGATAGTCAAAGATGGAGCTATAAAGAACATTTGAAGAGACTCTAATGAACATTTAAAGCAGTTAACACATTTTAGAATATTATATTAATTTAGAGTATATCTTAGGATCAGATTTTGTATTACTTATTTTTATTATAATTTGTTCTTGATTTAGATTGAGTCTATGTATCCCGTCCCTATAAATAGGAATTAGTATTGAGTCTTCTGTATCATAGGAGTCTCAAGTGATTGTCAATATTATTTCAAGTATTGATTATTTTCTCTCCCCTTTTATCTAAAATCTCATAACTCAACAACACAATTCAAATAAGTGGTTAATTATGTTCCGTAGATGTCTAATAGATATATCAAGTACCAAAACTCATCAACCACCAACTTAACTTCATTAACCACGAATTTGGACGTGATTAACCGTGAATCTACAAGTTTCGTGAAAGCTATGTTATCAATCTCGGATAGCAGCGCGGCACAGTGATCTCCAAAAAGGAAACAGAATGGAAGCGGGGAGCAAAACAGCTGATTTTTAGTGATGTGGACACTAATACGGTTAATACTAATGAACACATAATGGTTAAAAACTAAATTAGATTAATCAAAATTCATGAAGTACTCCTATTTCAAAATATAAACCATAAATCTTATGCAAAACATACTTCCAAATGCAAGTAAAATTCAATAAAATAACCTAGCTATCCTAAAAAATTAAAGGATAATATCATATACGGATGATGCCCCCGGAGCAAATTAAAGGATAATATCATATATGGATGATGCCCTCAGAGCAAATTAAAGGATAATATCATATACGGATGATGCCCCTGGAGCAAATTAAAGGATAATATCATATATGGATGAAGCCCTCAGAGCAAATTAAAGGATAATATCATATACGGATGATGCCCCCGGAGCCACCACGTCAGAGTGACGTCGTTTTGAATCCAATCTCACTATCGCGGCTGTTCTAGCCGAGTCACCCATCTGTGACAGAATGGCACGGCCTGACACGGTTTTCACTGGTTTTGCGGTTCCATGCCGAGATAACAGCTGAAACGGCCATGTTTGATAACATAGCGCAAATGTTCTCAAAGTTTAGTTGTTCAAATAACACAATTGTTGGGCTATTGTGATTTGTGACATCTCTTTTTGGGCAGAAGATCTTTTCAATACATGTAAAACAGGATATAATATTGCATCCAATTCGGGTTAGTCTATCTAGTAATAGTGAATTTCACGAAGCTGCAAAGTTGCACAAGTATTCCGACGAAAAACAAAACTTAGTTGAATAAACAAGAATCAAAAAGTAAAAAACCAAACCTCCAACATCTCATGCATCCTCTTCATGTTAAGAGCAGCATCACCTTCAAACTTGAGTCTCACAATCTCAGACGTCTTCCATCTCTCATGAATCTTTTCAACAACCGCTTGAGTAACCCCACCACCCCCAATTCTCGTCTTATGCTTCTTCATAAAACTCAACTTAAGCAACCTCCTCAATTCAGACTCAGGAAGAGTCAATTCCGCCATAGAAGTCTTACTTTTTTTCCTCAAACCCTTCCTCTCTTGAACCTCTTCATCCACCACAGGTTTCTCCCAAGGAAACCTCACTTCTCCACCACCACTTCCAAACCTTCCAACCCCAAATGGAGATTCAGGCGAAAACCCACCTCTTGTATTAGGCAACATTCCTTCTTCGACATGAAATATATCCTCCACTGACCCTTTTTCAATCCCTCCCTCTTCTGGTCTATCATCAACCTCATCATTTTCATACCCAAATTTCTTCAATTTCTCAACAATTCTATCCATTCTACTACCACCAATGGCCTCATCATCAGAGCTTGAAATATCTAGAACAGCGCGTGGCGGTTTTGGACGGGTGTGTTTTGAAGAGGGTTGATTCCAGCGTTTCAACCAGGTATGAGTGCAGAAAGTGTTGCAATGAAAAAAGGGTTTTTTGAAAGGAAAATAAGTGAAATTGATGATGGGTGTGTTAAAAATGAAGTTTTTATGGATTGAAGAAGAAGTGTGAGTGAAGAAACGAAGAGAATTGAAGTTAGGAGAAGTGTGGAATTGAAGTTGGCGAGTGGGCAGAAGAGGCATTGAAATTGATGAATGAGTGAAGGGATTGAAATTGAAGTAGTGGCTTGTTGTGTTGTAGTAGAACCAAATATCAGGTTGGTTTTTGGATAGAAAACTGGAAACTCCTTTCCCTCTCCCATTGCCACAACTTATCAAATTTTTAAATGATATTTAATTAAAAATGGTTTATCAACATGCAAAAAAAAAAATTGATTTTTGTGATATGATTTTAAAATTAAACTTAACTTTCAGTATCGTCTTTAAATGATAATACTATTTAAAATCTATGATAAATAAGGATCTATTTGGTAAAAATAGTGGTTGAGAAATAAACTAGCTTATAGTTTATAGCTTAAAGCTGATGGCTGATGGCTGATGACTGATAGTTTATAGTTGATGGTTGAGACTTATAACTGATAAGTTAATTGAAGTGTTTGGTAACATTAACGATTTAACTAACTTATAAATGTAAAATGACATAAAAGAAATTTAATATATAATTATTTTATTTTAATTTAAAATAAATTATATAAAAATAAATTTTTGTTAAAATAGTTAGGATAAAAAAAGAAGAAGAAATAACAAACTATAAGCTAAAACGCTATTTAAAATAGCGTCTGGAAAATAAGCTATAAGTTAGTAAAATAAGCTATAAGCCCGTGATTAAAGACCGTTACCAAATAAGTCTAAAATGTCATATGAACTTATAAGTTATAAGCTATAAGACATAAGCTCACAAATTGGTCTTACCAAACAGACTCTGAGTGTTTGTTTGGTAAAAATAGTGGTTGACTGATAAGCTAGCTTACGGCTGATAGCTTATGGCTGATGGCTGATAGCTTATGGTTGATGGTTGATGATTCATGACTGATGACTGATAAGCTAATTACAATGTTTGGTAAAATTAGCGGTTTACTAGCTGATAAATGTAAAATGACATAAAAACACTTTTTTTAATTATTAATAAAATTCATATTTAAAATAATAAGGATAAAATTAAAAGAAAAATTGATAGCTATAAGCTAAAACGCTATTTGAAATAGTGTCTGAAAAATAAGTTATAAGTCAGTAAAATAAGCTATAAGCTCGTTATAAAAAGACCGTTACCAAACATGTCTTTTATTATCATACGAGTTTATAAGTTATAAACTATAATTTCAAAACTTGGTTTACCAGACAGACTCTAAGTGTCATCTTATTTATTTATTTATAAATTAAAATATTATAAAATTATATTAGAAATACTAAATAAAAATGTATTAAAATATCTTTTCTTTCATTTTTATAATTTAGAAATTATTTTAAGACAAATATGAATAATTATCTTAAGAATAATATGAATAATAATATATGTAAATTAGTTGTATGTTGAAAAAAGATTTGTTGAGATTTAATTAAAATTTAATTATATTTGTTTAATAATGTACTTTATTAAAATAATAATAATAATAAGTTTTTTGAGAGTAAATTAATATGATTTTTTTTAAATAATAAAAGTTAATAAATAAATATTAAATTATTGTATTTTTTGTATTTGTGTGGATTCGAATTATATAGAGAGTAACAATATGTTTCAACATTTGAAAATTGAAGAAAGATGATGAAAGATGCCACATAGAAAAATAAATAATGTGGCACAAATAAGAATTGAAATATGGAAAGATAGAAGTTGATGTGTCGCAAGATAATTTGATGTGCTAAAATAAAATAAATAAATTGTATTATATTGTTTTATAGTTTGTTTTGGTAAAAATAGTGATCAGGCTGAGAAACTAGTTGATAATAATTTACTCCCTATGTAACATTTGAATTTTTTTAAATATATTTGACAATTAATGTATGTAGTTCATATATAGACTTATATTAATGGTTAAATATATTTAAATAGTCAAATTTATTTATAAATTGTTATGGAGAGAGTATAACTTATAACTGATGAATGATAATTGGTAGTTTATGGTTGACAGTTGAGATTAATAATTGATAAGTTAATTGAATTGTTTGATAAAATTAACCTTTCAATTAATTTATAAATATAAAATAAAAAAATTATTTTAAATTAAAATAAATTATAAAAGATAAATGTGAATTTTTATTAAAATAGAAAGGATAAAAAAGAAAAAAAAATATAAATTCTAAGTTAAAATATTATTTAAAATAGCATCTGAAAAATAAAATATAAGTTAGCAAGATAAATTATAAACAAGTCTAGATTATTTTATTTTCCAACATTTTATTAAATTTAATAAAAAGTATATTACATTAAATTTAATCAATATGATGTACAAAAATTAAAAATTTAATTACACTTAATTAAATTTATTAATAATGGTGAAAACAATTTTTATTACTTATAAATGTGAAATGTGATCCGAGGATCTACAATTCAAATTGTCACAGAAAAAATGGGAGAATAAGTAACTAAATTCAATTCAAAATAGACACATGAGTCGAAATTCAATCAGTTCATCCTGAAGAACAGAAGAAATATGATTTCCCAATAAATTTGAAGACTATGTTCAAATAATAAGAAGATTATTCCCATGAATAGATGATACATTTTATATAATAATCATTGCCAAATAACAAATATTAACTAATTTGTAACAAAGTTATCTAACTAACGGATGATAATACAAATATCTCTAACAGTATCGATTCTATTTTTTTAAATTGATCATACTAATTAGATTGTGTTTGCACTATTAGCTTTTTTAATACGTTCTATTTAAAAAAGTATTAGTGATAATGTTATATTCGCATCATAGAGTAAAAAAGATAGAAGTTTGATGAAGTTCCAAAAAAAGTCCAAATTGTTTCAATGAATTGTTAAGAACAAACACATAATTGCAGCGTGTTTCACGTATAGAGAGCATATGAATCTGATGCTACTACCACATTAATAAGAATAAAATAATTAGTAACTTTAATTCCTTGAGATAGGGTATCTAATTTTTTTGTTAAGACATGTAAACTTCTCTTAAACTCTCATGCATGATGCATTCTTCCACCCTATAAATACGTTATGCAACTGCACCAACCAATCCACCATTCATAAAACCAAGTGTTACCTCTTCTCTGAGATTGAGTCATCATGTCCTTATCTAACTCAACTGCTGCTGCAACTGCCACTTTGGTTCAACCTGCTAATAATAACAGTTTGATCCAAAAGAGTGCCACTTCCTCACAGCCACACCACAAAGCTAATAATTACCTGCCAAATCCATTTGAACTTCATGATTCTCAGATTTTGGACAAAGTCTATCTCACTCATCTCACTGATGATCAATTTTGTGATACTGATATCATTTACGACCTTGTCTCCACTCTTGTACTTCAGGTTATTTATACACATTTACATTTTTCTTAGATGGAATTGTAATCACCACTACTAGAAACTCACACACACAATATATATTGCTTAAATTTAAGTCAATAAACTCATATGCCTTAATAAAGATAATACTAGTTTTTTGAAAAGCACAACTAACTTTTTAAATTGTTTTACAGACTAATACACAGATTCCTGTAACCAGTTTCAAACCAGATTTTACTACACTGAAGCTCATTTCTTGTCAGGTTATTAATTTCAAATTTATATCTATGATTTAGCCAAATGATTATATATTGCTAATATAAGTCATATAACAAACAAACAACAGATGATAACTACACGTAATGCTGCACACTGTGTTCACCAAACAACACTATGGATTCTCCAAAACCTGAGATCCTACTCTTGGGATGCAAAAGCACTTATAACTCTAGCTGCATTTACTTTGGAGTATGGAAACTATTTGCACCTTACTAAGGTCACAACAACAGACTCAATTGGAAACTCATTGAGACAACTTAATCAAATTCAAAACAGAAAAATATCAACTGATATAACTGAATTGGTCACATTCATAGTGCATAAGTTGTCGCACCTAAAAGAGTGGGCAACATGGTCTGTGGAAGGCTATGATCCAGAGGATGTTCCTGCTTTGACAGAAGCCTTGCAAGAGATTCCTGTCTTTGTTTACTGGACAATTGCTTCCCTTGTTGCGTCTACTGGCAACCTTGTCGTTGTTTCGTAAGTTCTTATGGTCTTAGATTGCAATTGCGGCCGCCAGTTATTAATACTATTTCACCATTCAATTTCATATGTAATATTATAAACTATTACTTATCCTTATTTTTTAGGGACTATAAATTATCAGAATATAGAGAGAGACTTTCTGGCATTGTTCAGAAATTGGTGGTGCATTTGAACAATTGCGAGCTGCAAATAAGTTAGTAAAATTTTAGCTTTTTCATGTTTCTTTATCCTATGCGATTTGGATTTGGACTGAATTATGCTATAATAAGAGGTTATTTTCTTTCGTTGCAGGCTACATAGACGATTTATTTAACCGCAGAAAGATCTTTGATAAGCCCAAAGATATTGTTGATTGTTTGAAAGCTTTGATCCACCGTAATGGAACTGATAGTCCTCAGATCTACGAAGGCGCCATCCATGTTAAAACGGTTAGTTTTGAGACAGAGTTCAAATTTTGTCAGAGACCGTTGTAGAATAATCATTAGTACTACTTCAAATCAATTGAAAGAGATTTAGTGACTACGTGTTTGTTTGTTCATTTATGTTCCAAATAGGGTCTTGAAATTTTTAGGAACAAGCATGTATTGGTGTTCATTTCGAGTCTTGATAGCATTGAAGATGAGATTTCACTTTTGAATTCAATCTATGAAAGATTGCAAGAAAACTCCAAAAAATCAATAAAAGGTTTCAAGAAAGAAGACTTCAAGATTTTGTGGATCCCTGTTGTGAATAATTGGGACGATATCCGCAAGGAACGTTTCAGAGCATTGAAGAGTGGAATCAAATGGTATGCAGTGGAGTATTTCTATGAGTTACCAGGCAACAGGATAATAATAGATCCAGAAAGAATAAGGTACACTGGTAATCCTATTATCCCAGTGTTCAACCCTCATGGATACATGGCAAATATTGATGCTTTGGACTTAATTTTCCAATGGGGGATAGATGCATTCCCATTTAGGAAAAGTGATGGTATTAACCTTACTTTTAAGTGGAAGTGGCTCTGGGATGTAATCAAAAAAGCAACTCCTGGACTACAGGTAATAATTTGAATAAGTCAATTCAAATCTGCTGACACTTTTGAAATTGACTCGCTTTATTATGTGATTATTCAGGTGAAAGGGGACAGATACATCTTTATCTATGGAGGTACCAACAACAAATGGATTCAAGATTTCACACTTGAGCTAGAAAAGATCAAAAGGCATGAGACTCTGAAACGTGCAGATGTTATAATAGATAATTATCAGTTGGGCAAAGACGACCCTAACCGCGTTCCTAGTTTCTGGATTGGTGTAGAAAGGAAGAAACAAAACAAGAAACATCAAGAAGATGTGGACTGTGAGATTCAAGACATTGTGAAAAGCTTGTTTTGTCTGAAAAGGGATCCACAAGGATGGATTATTCTAAGCAAAGGACAAAACATTAAGCTTTTGGGTCATGGTGAACCGGCTTATCAAACATTGGCTGAGTTTCAGAATTGGAAAGATAGAGTGTTGGAGAAGGAAGGGTTTGATATTGCATTCAAAGATTATTATGAGATGAAGGCTAAAGAGGTATCTGGTCGTGTACCATGTGAAGTTGTTAACGTTGACACTTATAGTTCCAATGTTATAGCTACTATATCATGCCCAAATCCCATGTGTGGACGTGTGATGGAGGTCACATCTGTTCATTACAAGTGCTGCCATCGTGATGGACCAAATAATTTTGGTGTTTGATGCATGGGAGAAGTGGTTGTTTTGAGTTGGTTTGCTGTTGTGTGTTTTCAATTTATGTTTTGTTTTTGTTTGATGACAGCACGTGTCTGTCTAAACTAAAAAATATTGTGTGTGATGTTATGTATTAACCCTTTAAATGGGTGAGAATAATAGGGGCTTCACTATGTATCATGTATGATATTGAAGTTCATGAATGAATAAAACTAATTTGTGTTTGCAAGTGGTATGAAAGTCTTTAGGCTAGTCTAGTCATTCGGAGTGGTAATGTATTGGATTTATCTTTTTTTATTGTTATATTAAAAGGTTCAATAAATACTAATAACATTGGTGCACCTAACAATAGTAACCAAAATGAATAGCATAAAATAAAAAATTAATTTTCAAAGAGTGTAAGAAAAACTATAAAAAGAAATAAAATAAAATAAAAGAAGAGTATTACTTAATTTATTTATTTAGTTGGATCAAATAAATCAATTATGTGGAGAGAAAAATTCTCCATCCATACTCATTCAAAAACGGTTCCAATAAATTATAAGATGTACATGAAAATAACTTTTTAAGTTCATATGAACATTTTCTATTTATAAGATGTACATGAAAATAACTTTTTAAGTTCGTAAGAACGTTTTCTATTTACAAGATGTACATGAAAATAACTTTTTAAGTTCACAAAACATTTTCTATTCCTATTTTTTGTCCAAGTATTTTTCAATATCTCATCTTTTAAAGTATGAATCACACAAATGTGTTTAGAAATATTTTTCAATTAGAATAAGACTCGCGCAACTGTGCTAAATATTGATAATTTTTTAAGTTGTATTAGATTATATAGGTTGAATTTACATATGTTTTTGTTCCTTATAAAATTAGTAAATTTGTTTTGGTCGATCTATAAAAAATTGCATGCTTTGATCCTTATAAAATTATTATGTATGTAGTTTTAAAATCTATTATATTAAATTAATGTGTATTCTTGAATGAATATTTTACATACATGTTTAAAATATTATAAAAAATTCCTTAAAAAAACTCGAAATTTAATTTCTAAGTTGTAATTTTCATTACTTTATCATTATCTTTCAAAATTTAAAAAATTTATATTTAATTTTTCTTATTTTAAAAAATTCTAAAATTTGATTAAAAAATATTTTATAGTATTTTAAAACATGTATGAAAAATTACTCAAAAATTTAAAAGTTAAAGAGTAATTAAACAGTTTTTAAAATTTTAGAAAATAAGAGAAACTAAAACTTCATGCATACAAATATTATAGGAACTAAAATATGTTATTTTTTATAAGGACTAAAAATAAAATATGTGATATTAGGGACCAAAACATATTTAATCTTATAAATTTTGATCTGTATGTTTGATTTAAATTGTATTAAACAAAAAATATATGTTTGAATTATAAAATAATAAAGAAGACGATATAATTTAATTTTGAAATGTGAAATAAAAGAAAAATGATTTTAATAATTTATTTTTATGTTTTCTTTTCTATTTTTCTAAAATTTTTAAACATATCAAATTTTTAACACTTTATAAATGAAACACATTTTACATGCAAACGTCTCATACTCTGTATAATCAATTATTATATTCTTTAATTATCATAATCAACATTTAGATTTATAAAAGAACCTCTCCAATTTTTGAAGAATGCCTTTTTAATTTAACATGTTATTCCTAACTACAAATAGACATGTTTAATAGGTAGAGTTAAATATCAAATACTCAAATCATTAAGTTATATCATTAAATTTTGTTAAGATGGTGTGAATTACCTCATTGAACCATAAGATCTTTTATCTTTTAATTTTATGAAATAATAAATTTTGATTTTAAGAGTAAGTCTTCCAATAAATTTTTATGTAATTTTATAAAATTTATTACCTATTTATATTATTTAAGGTAAATTTTATGTGTTTGATACTTTATTTTTTGGTTTAGTTTCTATCTTTATCTAAAATCTAAAGTTTTGCAAGTAGCTAATTATTTATTTAAACAGATATTATATTTTTATTTGAAACAAATATATATATATATATATTCTCAGAACATCCAAATTATTTATAAGACCATGTGCAATGGTAGAGTTATTTGAAGTCAACACCATAAAATCATGTGCAATGGATGTGTAATGTAGTGTTGAGTGTGTGTTGGAGGAGAGAGATGTTGAGAAAACTCAACACCATTTAATCTGCCACGTGGCTGTGCTTGATTGGCTGACTAGATTTTTATCCATTTAATACTTTGAACTCAATCATTTCGTTGCAAATTAATTTTTTTATTTTTTTATTTTTACCAAAATTCATGATTTTTTTCTCTATAAATAGAGACTTGGTTCATTTGATTTGGACACAGAAAAAAAAACTAAGTTTTTCACTATCTTAATTTTATTATTAGTGTTTATTTTGAAGTTAAGTGTCTTTTTTTAGTGAAATGGATCCCAATAATCATTTTAACACTCAAAATTCTGCTAATTTTCCATTTAACCAAAATCCCAACAATTTTCCAAATCCCAACAATTATCAAAATCCCAACTATTATCAAAATCCAAATCAATTTTCCAACCAACATCCTCAAAACATACCTAATTTTGGTTTTCCACCAAATTTCGACCAGACATCCTCTGTTCCAAACTTTCAAACATATTATGGATCTATGCCGAGAAATCCATCTCAAACACTCCCGTTTAATGGTTATGTGACAATGGCGATAATTGTAATTTAATTTAATTTATCCACCTATTTTAATTTAATTTTAATCGATAATTGTAATTTTATGTAATCATAAAAATAAAAATAAAATTTAAATAAGAATATGAAAATAAAAAGTGGTGGGATAGGGTGTTGAGTGAAAAACCATTGGAGAGGGTAAAAGTTGAATGGATGTTGAGTTATTAGGTGGAAGAAAGAGAAAATGATGTGGAGTGTTGGGAGTTGAAAAAGTGGGTGTTGAGTGTTGAAACCATTGTACATGGTCTAATGGTTTTTCAGTAAAATATAATCTCTTTTTCTCAAATTTAAACTATGACTCTATGCCATGGAATTATTCTTTATCAATTTATATTTTTATAATTTTTTTATATGTGGTATTTGAAGTTTGTTAAATTACATATTATTATATATTTATTTCGAAATATATACTTTTCATTTATCACATTGTGTTTATAGATACTAATTATAATTAATTTTTGTAACAGTGAACAAATTAATGGTGTAGAAATTTTGAGGGATGCCAATTTAAATGTGAGATAAATGGATTTAATAATAATAATAATAATAATAATAATAATAATGTGTATAATTATTTGAAGGAATGTGACATTATTCCATTCATATATTTAATTTGACTAAAATATATAACAATAACTTAAGTTAACCCAACTCATCAACAAATAAGATGATGTGGAACATTTTAAAATATTTTTTTGTAACGTAAATTGTTTAGTTATTCAAACATTAGAATTTGTATTTGAAAGTTCAGTTTTAATAGATTATGTAGATATAGATTTCCTTAGATACCCAAATATCTTTAAGTTATCAGAATAATGAAACTTAAGAATGTTTCCTTTATCTCTCTCTAGATAACTCTTCAATGACACTTTTTTTCACATATCATTCCCTAACAAAGGTTGAAAAAGCCATTTTATAGGAATCTAGCGAAATACACTCCATTCCTTGCAAAATATAGGATGCATGTAGTCATCATCAAATGCTTTGCGTTCCGGCAAACGTGTCGTGTTCCTTGCAGGTGCTCAATATTTTGAAAAATTATTTCATGTGGTTTCTTGGGTCATTCTCCACAATTCTTCATCTTAACTCTAAAATCGACGGCGATGTCAATTTATTTATTAAATGTCTTGATGGTCTGTCCAAAGTTTGAATTACTTTTCAATAAATTTGATCAAGTTCAAGTAATGCTTGAACCTTGATTTAGGTAGAGAGTTGATGAACATGTTTGTCAGACTCTTTTTAGAAGCCACCTTTTGAACGATAATCTCCTACAACTCAATCATGTCCCTTATATAGTGCAAACGAGATTCAATGTGTTTTGTCCTATCATGACACACTTGATGATTGGACAAATGAATAAATTTGACTATCATAATGTATCTTCACTCATTCTTAAGTAATCCTTTACTACTCAATCATGTCTCTCGATCATATGGCTTCCTTGATTCCTTTGTTAGCTGAAGTTTTCGAAGCCATGTTATCTTAAAGAAGAGAAAAATATCTTTGGAGATATTTGGGTCTTTCAACGAGAAAACATGCTTTGTTGAAATTTTGGTCGAAGCTACGCCTTTGCAATAGGGAAATGTTGGATGAGACTTAGAAATATTTTCTAAGTTTTTATATAGGTTCGACGAATGAAGATATGGCGTTCGACGAAAGCTTTGAATTTGAATAAGGAATAACTGTTTCTTGTCTTTATCCAGGAGCTTCAGGGTGAAACGAAGACATGTCGAGCAAAATGTGTTGCGTTTTGAGCGAAAGGTCGTTGAAACGATTATTTCCATTTTAGTATATAATAGGGGGTCTTAGTGTTAACATCAGTGTGTTCGTTTATTTGTACAAAATCTCTTATAAGCTCAAAGTATATGTGTGTTGAGAATAGAGTCATCTGAGAAATTTACGAGTAAACACCACCTTTTACTCAATTTACAATTTATATTCCAGAATTTACTTTTAGCAATTTACTTTCAATTGCCTTTGTTGCATTTTCTTTACAAGTTTCGTAAGATTATTTAGAGACTCATTTAGATTAAAACAAACTGTTGGTGTAAGCCCTATAGGCCAATACTTTTGGTACTTGTATCAAATTATTTATTAATAATAAAAAGGAATTTCTTTATTATGTTTATTTTCCCCAAATAATAAAGTCCCTAGAATAGTTAGTCTGTTTAATGAAATGTTAAGTGTGACTTAATCATGAGATCCCATTAAACATAAGGACATTATTCTTAAAGTATCTGATGATCACATCTCATGAATCATGGATAAGGAGTTATCAAGTCTTGACATAGGTATGAATATTAGGAGTAATATTCATATTGGATTGACCCTCTATGAGAATACTACATAGAATGTTATGTAGAGTGTCATAAGTTATTCTCATGGTGATAAGTGGTGTATACCACCCTTCAACCTCAAACCACTATGAACCCTAGATGTAGAGTCAAGTGCTTTATTGTTGATCAAATGTTATCCATAACTAGATGACCATAAAGACAGTTGAAGGGTACTTCACAAATAATGATAAGGGACAAGAGTGACCTAGAAGGAATTTTACCTTCCTACATAATATGATAAATTTCTAAGGGCCCGATATTGAACTGCGTAAAGGATACACGATATATGCCTTGTGTTCAATATAGGCATAAGGGAAAAGGGTAATTGTACACACAAGTATTATCACGGAAAGGTTTTGTTAGATCACTTGACATTTTCGTGACTTGGATAGCAGTGATGTGTTGCTCGATACCGCTCACTGTTTATTATGTTAAATGTGTGATTTAATATAATTATCAACGTTGCGAAAACCTACAGGGTCACACACATATGGACATGTTGATGGGAAATAGAGTAAATAAGGAACACTGTAAGGTACGATGCCCTTACGCGAATTGTCTAACACTGTAAGTTACAATACGCTTAAGTGGAATATAGAATATAGTAAAGTACCACACTCTTAAGTGATATAATAAGGTACCACGCGCTTAAGTGATATAAGGTACATCATAAGGTATGATGTTCATTGGCTTAATTGGGCTTTTAGCTTGCAACCTTAATTGGGTTTTAACTTGCAGCCCACACAAGAGGGTATATAAATAGAACCCTTATGCTGAAGCGTTTCACTTGATGAAAATTCGGTCTTGAAACCTTAGTTGTATTTTCTCTATATCAAAGTTTTTGTTCGTAAGAAGCTAGCACTGTGACTGGAAGCAATCTATTCGTGTGGACTGAGTAGAGGTGTTGTTCTTCATCAACGCTTGTGATCACATCATCAAAGGTCTATATCGCTACAAGAGGTAATAGATTCTATCACTGACCATGCCCATTCGTAAGGATCAGTAAAGAAATTTTTTAGTTTTTGCTGCATATTGAATCACTATTTTCCTTCACAAACATCATCTAAAAACTATGAATATTGTCAAAGTGTTCTTTTCAGAAAACAAATTTTAAATAGAAATACGTGTCCTAGGATAAATCTAGTCGATCTTGTGAGTAACGAAGAACTTCTCATTATTTTTGGAAGACTAGCGCCTGGTTACCAAATTTCATGGTAAACAAATTGGCACGCCCAGTGTGACTTGTGTTTCAATTATAAATATTTATTGTTATGAAAAGTTTTTAGAAAAAAATCTTCATTTATTTTCTTGTATTAGACTTCGTTGCATGAGACTTAGAAATAGTAAATTAGCCACAAACAACAAGGAAATACCTAAGAGAAATTACGTTAGGAAAATGGCAAATCAAAGTCAGCCAAGTAATCAAAACCCTCATGACAATAATGAAGTGCCACCCCTAGTTTCTTTAACAGGGAAGACTACAGTTTCAACGCCTATTTTAGAGGCTATATCGTATTCAACAAGTTCGACACAAATGTTGTTGAACATTCAAAATACCCGTACTTTGACTTATATAAGACCACATGGTCCACCAGTGAGCCCCTACCCCCTCGCTAGTGGGAAATGTATTTCCAATGTCTCAGGGGCCTCTTGGTTTTTCTTTGCCTCTAAATGATCGTGAACAACCCTTTGGCATGCCAACATCGTTTATGGTAGGTTTGCATAATTCCACTTCGAATTATTTAGAGCTTGTAATGAATGTGATTTTGTCGTTACAAGGTTCTGGTTCTATTGTGAATAATTTAGGTGGAATTAGCCAATCCTGTAACACCCCTTCTAAAATACCCCGAATATATTAATTATATCAATGATTAAAGTCATAATTCATCAGAGTTAACACGGAACAAGGGATGCCACAATTATTAAATAAAATAAAACCTCCAAATAAACAGTAGCAAAATACCAAAACCAAAACTGAATAAACCATAATTATTCTCAATGAGATTCAAAGAAACAATTGAATAATAATAACTAATTCCTCAACTAAACGTTCCCCAGTGTTACAACCTAATCAGAGCATGACATTGACACGCGGACTTAAAAGACAAGCTCTAGAGCCATCCTCACCAACTACTGAGCTGCTAACTTTAATCTGAAATTATTAAAGTAAGGGTGAGACTTCTCATAATTAAAACACATTATAAGCTTCTCAATCAACAATATATCACAAGCATATTATTTCACCCATTTAGCATAAATTCCGATTCGACACGCAATCACAATCATACAAGTCATTATGCATTCAATAGACAACCAAAAGAATTGCAACACTGGAAGACATCCTAACATGTTATAATCCCATGCAACACAAATGCAGACACAATGCATGTGGTACCAATACGTGACCAAGTCACCCAACACTGATCCCTCATCAACCGAATACAATAATCATCGATTCGTCCATAACCACCCGGACACGAATCCAGCCTAACCACCCATCCTCACCCGGGTATCGGTTAACGGCAATCCAAGTCAAATTCCGCACAATGGGAATTAACTTCACCAAAACAATGCATATGCACGCATATCACTAGCATGCAACATCAAATCAGTCTATGAAATACATCAATTTATCATAACTGAATCAAAACCAAAAACATGATATATCAACGATCAAGCACACCATCATTAGAAACATAAACATGCTTTTCATCCACACAATACAAATACATCCATTCATCACAGTTTCACTGTCACATACACACCAATGTGCGTCAGTTAATAATCACCTATTTCGGAATTCGACTCATTTTCAAAATAATTTCGAGTTTTTGGAAATCTTTTCATTTTATAAAATAGAGCATTAAATTTGAGAAATAACGTCCAAAACGGCGCTCAAAACGGACTTACGGTTTGAAAGTTATGAATTTTCAAAGTTTAATATTTTTCAAAAATTAGCAGTGGAACCCGGTTCCTACCTATACAGGAACCGGTTCCTGAAAAGTTCCAAAATCTCGCTTCTAGAAAAATGTATGGGAACCCGGTTCCTACCCATACAGGAACCGGTTCCTGAGTGCATTTTTCCAGTTTTCACAAATTTTCAATGTGGAACCTGGTTCCTACCCATACAGGACCCGGTTCCTACGTGTTGCAGAGCCATTTTCTGTATTTTTGACAGCATTCATCCACTCTAAACCAAACCCAAACATACCCTTACGAATTGCTATATGGGAAACACTAAAACACATCTAATTTGCATCATTAAATCATCAAACGACATTATTTCATCATTCCTTTTTATTATCTAACACTCTAATTGTTTTCAACCTATAATCCGACACAATAGGGATAATTCTACGGAACCCTAGAACTCTAAACCGGGATTCCTAACATACTATGATCCATACTATTGAATATCTAAACCGATAATATGAATTAAATAATCGAAATCACCCCTTACCTTGTGGGTTCTTCGAATTCTGACACCTTAGGTTTTCTTCCTTCCTTTTCCTCTTCTCAACTTCACGTATGTGTGTTTTCTCCAAAATAACTCTTTTTCCTCTTTCCTTCTTTTATTCCTTTTTATTCCTCTAACATAAATAAAATGAATTAAATAATGTGAATAGAGTCTTTTACTCCTCACACCCTCACTTTACTCAACACACCTCTAATAATTCCATAATTATCCCAATAATTCCAATATATTAATAAATTATATTCTCAATTAAATTAATAATTAAAATCATAATTATTTAATTATCGAATTATTTGGGGTGTCACAACTCTCCCCAACTAAAAGAGTTTTCGTCCTCGAAAACATACCTCAGACGAATAGTTCGGGATACGAGTCCTTCATCTGACTCTCCAGCTCCCAAAGTGACATTCCCATCTGCTGGTCCTCCCCAAGCCACTTTTACCAACGCGATCTCTTTGCCTCGCAACTGTTTCAACTTCCGATCCTCTATCCTTGCAGGTACTGCTTCCACATTCAAATTCTCTCGTACCTGTATATCGTCTACCCGAATCTTATGAGACGGATCAGCGATGTACTTCCTTAGCTGAGATACATGGAAAACATCATGTAAATTCGCAAGTGACGGCGGCAAAGCAATCTAATACGCAACCTTCCCAATTCTCTTGGTAATCTGAAACGGACCAATAAAACATGGAGTCAACTTCTTTGACTTCAAAGCTCGACCAATACCAGTCATCGGAGTAACTCGCATAAAAACATGTTCTCCTTCACTAAACTCAAGATCTTTCCTCCTCTTATCGTGATAACTTTTCTGACGACTCTGAGAAGTCCTCATCTTCTCCCTGAATCATCTTAATCTTTTCTGAAGTTTGTTGAACGATTTCCGGTCCAATCACAGCACTCTCTCCAGATTCATACCAACACAATGGTGTCCGACACCTCCTACCATACAATGCCTCAAACGGAGCCATACCAATGCTCGAGTGAAAACTATTGTTGTAGGTAAACTCAATCAATGGTAGATAACTATCCCAAGATCCACCTTTCTCCAACACACATGCTCTCAGCAAATCTTCCAACGACTGAATCGTTCTCTCCGTCTGACCATCTGTCTACGGATGATAAGAGGAACTCAAACGCAACTTAGTGCCCAAAGCTTCTTGCAATCCCGTCCAGAACTTAGATGTGAACCTCGGATCTCGATCCGACACAATACTAGAAGGAATACCATGTAGACTCACAATCTTTTCGATATACAATTCTGCCAACCTCTCCATCGGATAATCCATTCTTATCGGAATGAAGTGAGCAGATTTTGTCAACCTATCCACAATAACCTAGATAGAATCACAATTCTTCACTGTCCTTGGCAAACCAGACACAAAATCCATAGAGATTCCGTCCCATTTCCATTCCGGAACAAACAACGGTTCCATCAATCCTGACGGTTTCTGATGTTCAATCTTTGATTTCTGACACACTAAACAAGCATACACAAACTCAGCTATTTCCTTTTTTATTCCCGGCCACCAAAACAACTTTTTCAAATCATGGTACATTTTAGTAGCACCGGCATGAATACTCAACCCGCTACGATGTCCTTCTTCCAAAATACTCTTCCTAATCTCGGCAACATCCGGAACACACACCCGATCACCAAATCTCATGACTCCATTCTCATCAATTCTGAAGTCGCCTCCTTGGCCTTGGTTGATCAATGTCAATTTGTCAACTAAACCAACATCAGACTTCTGTCCATTTCTAATCTCTTCCAGAATACCACTAGTCGGCTTCAACATACCCAATTTCACACTATTCGGAGTAGTTTCACAAACCAAACTTAAATCTCTGAACTGCTCAACCAAATCTAGCTCACGGACCATTAACATCGACATATGCAAGGACTTTCTACTTAAAGCATCCGCAACAACGTTTGCCTTACCAGGATGGTAATTCAAACTAAAATCGTAATCCTTTAGGAATTCTAACCATCTTCTCTGCCTCATGTTCAACTCTTTCTGATCAAAAAGATACTTCAGACTCTTGTGATCGCTGAATACCTCAAACCGAGAACCATATAAATAAGGCCTCCATAACTTCAAAACAAATACGACAGCTGCCAACTCCAAATCATGAGTCGGATAATTCCTTTCATGTACTTTCAATTGTCGTGAAGCATAAGCCACAACCTGCTTATCTTGCATCAACACACCACCCAATCCCATCAGTGACGCATCACAATACACAACAAAAGACTTAGTCAGATTCGGCAAAATTAAGATCGGAGCACTTGTCAACCTCCTCTTCAGCTCTTGAAATCCTTTCCCACATTCAACATCCCAAACAAATATCTGACCCTTCCTGGTCAACTTAGTCAACGGTAACGCTAGTTTGGAAAATCCTTCTATAAACTTCCGGTAATAACCTGCAAGACCCAGAAAGCTACGGATCTCCGAAGCATTCTTCGGCGCTTCCCACTGAGATACCGCTTCTACCTTTGTAGGATCCACAGTAATTCCATTCTTGGAAATTACATGGCCAAGAAAACTTACTTCACTTAACCAGAATTCACACTTGGACAACTTCGCATAAAGCTTCTTCTCTTTCAACAATTCCAATACAACTCTGAGATGTTCTGCATGCTCCTCATCACTCTTCGAATAAATCAGAATATCATCAATGAACACCACTACGAACTTGTCAAGATACGGATGAAATATCCTGTTCATATACTCCATGAAAACACCAGGTGCATTAGTAACTCCGAACGGCATAACAGAATATTCATAATGCCCATACCTCGTTCTAAATGCAGTCTTCTGAATATCCTCCGACTTCACACGAATCTGATGATATCCAGATCTCAGATCAATCTTACTAAATACACAAGCTCCAACGAGTTGATCCATCAAATCATCAATCCTCGGCAAAGGATACCGATTCTTGATTGTAACTTTATTCAGCTGTCTGTAATCGACACATAATCTCCTTGAACCTTCTTTCTTCTTAACCAACAACATCGGAGCACCCCACGGCGAAACACTCGGACGAATAAACTTCTTCTTAAGCAATTCCTCTAACTGTTTCTTCAGCTCAGCTAATTCAGATGCCGACATGCGATAAGGCGCCATCGACACCGGACTAGTTCCAGGAATCAAATCTATAGTAAACTCTACCTCTCTCTCAAGTGGCAATTCACTAACGTCTTCCGGAAACACCTCTGGAAATTCATTCACCACTGGCAATCCATCACTCTTTGCCTTTCCCTCCGCTTCTATCGCAGAATACAACATAAACACCACAGCACCATCTTTCACAGCTAGGTTCATTTGTTTAACCGACATAGTCACATCTTCGACACCAACCTCTTCAGGAAAAATAACCGTCTTCGCAAAACAGTTGATATGAACCTGGTTGATTTCCAACCAGTTCATTCCGAGGATGATATCAAGTTGTTCTAGAGGTAGGCACACTAAATCCATACCGAAACCCCTACCAAAAATCACAATGGGACAATTCCTACAAACATATGAAGTAGTCACTGAACCCGACGCAGGAGTATCAATAACCATACTTCCATCCATATTAGAAATTTCCAAATTCAATCTTTTAGCACAATCTAACGCAATAAAAGAATGCGTAGCTCCAGTATCAATAATCGCAATCAAAGGTATGTCATTAATAAAACATGTACCTTTAATCAGACGATCATCTGGCTTAGTATCTGATCCAGACAATGCGAACACTTTACCACTAGCTTGCTCTTTCTTGGGTTTTGTGCACTGAGGACGAGTATGACCTTATTCACCACAGTTGTAACAAGTCACCACTCTCACTTTGCAATCATTGACCACATGGCCGAGTTTTCCACACTTGAAACACTTCTTATCATTACTCTTGTAGTCCACCATGCGATGTCCTGTCTCACCGCACCTGTAACACTTAATGGAAGAACCAGAATCTCCTCCACCAGACTTCTTCCAACCACCGGATCTCTGATTACTCCTGTCGTAAGGCTTACCACGATCCATCTGTTGCTTACCTTTCCTATCAACATACCCTCGAGCATTCGACTTAGTGTTAGCAAGATCCTCCTCTAAAATCCTACTACAGTCAACCAGATCAGGAAATCTTCGGATACGCTGATACCGAATACCCTGCTTGATCTCATCACGAAGACCATTCTCAAACTTGATACATTTGGAAAATTCTCCATCTACATCGTTAGTATAGTGAGCATAATACTTCGCCAACTCAGTAAACTTCGAAGCATACTCACTGACAGTCTTGTTACCCTGCTTGAGTTCCAGAAACTCAATCTCCTTCTTGCCTCTGATGTCCTCAGGAAAGTACCTCCTCAGAAAAGCTCTTCTGAACACAGTCCAAGTCAACACAATACCATCTTCTTCCATTTCAGTTCTGGTAGCAACCCACCAGTCATCAGCTTCCTCTGCTAACATGTGAGTTTCGTACCTCACCTTCAGCCCTTCAGCACAGTCAATCACTCTAAAGATCCTCTCGATCTCCTTCAACCACTTCTGAGCACCCTCGGGATAATGTGCACCCTTGAACAATGGAGGATTATTCCTCTGAAAATTCCCCAATTGTCTGTCATCACCAATCACAGCTCCCTGCTGGTTCCCTCAGAGCACTCCAACCAACATTCCCAAAGCCTCAGCAATAGCATCATCATTCCTTCCGTTACCTCTTCCAGCCATTGTTCTGTAACATTACAAAACAATCTACATCATCACACAAGTATCGACAGTGTTATCTTACACTAGTCGCATACTAAAGGGATAACGACACAAGACAAGACCAACCAGGCTCTGATACCGCTATTGTAACACCCCTTCTAAAATACCCCGAATATATTAATTATATCAATGATTAAAGTCATAATTCATCAGAGTTAACACGGAACAAGGGATGCCACAATTATTAAATAAAATAAAACCTCCAAATAAACAGTAGCCATGCTACACTGAGGATCATTATTCAAATAATTCGATCAATCTAAGACCATGTCTTACACAACGGAAAATACCAAAACCAAAACTGAATAAACCATAATTATTCTCAATGAGATTCAAAGAAACAATTGAATAATAATAACTAATTCCTCAACTAAACGTTCCCCAGTGTTACAACCTAATCAGAGTATGACACTGACACGCGGACTTAAAAGACAAGCTCTAGAGCCATCCTCACCAACTCCTGAGCTGCTAACTTTAATCTGAAATTATTAAAGTAAGGGTGAGACTTCTCATAATTAAAACACATTATAAGCTTCTCAATCAACAATATATCACAAGCATATTATTTCACCCATTTAGCATAAATTCCGATTCGACACGCAATCACAATCATACAAGTCATTATGCATTCAATAGACAACCAAAAGAATTGTAACACTGGAAGACATCCTAACATGTTACAATCCCATGCAACACAAATGCAGACACAATGCATGTGGTACCAATACGTGACCAAGTCACCCAACACTGATCCCTCATCAACCGGATACAGTAATCATCGATTCGTTCATAACCACCCGGACACGAATCCAGCCTAACCACTCATCCTTACCCGGGTATCGGTTAACGGCAATCCAAGTCAAATTCCGCACAATGGGAATTAACTTCACCAAAACAATGCATATGCACGCATATCACTAGCATGCAACATCAAATCAGTCTATGAAATACATCAATTTATCATAACTGAATCAAAACCAAAAACATGATATATCAACGATCAAGCACACCATCATTAGAAACATAAACATGCTTTTCATCCACACAATACAAATACATCCATTCATCACAGTTTCACTGTCACATACACACCAATGTGCGTCAGTTAATAATCACCTATTTCGGAATTCGACTCATTTTCAAAATAATTTCGAGTTTTTGGAAATCTTTTCATTTTATAAAATAGAGCATTAAATTTGAGAAATAACGTCCAAAACGGCGCTCAAAACGGACTTACGGTTTGAAAGTTATGAATTTTCAAAGTTTAATATTTTTCAAAAATTAGCAGTGGAACCCGGTTCCTACCTATACAGGAACCGGTTCCTGAAAATTTCCAAAATCTCGCTTCTGGAAAAATGTATGGGAACCCGGTTCCTACCCATACAGGAACCGGTTCCTGAGTGCATTTTTCCAGTTTTCACAAATTTTCAATGTGGAACCCGGTTCCTACCCATACAGGAACCGGTTCCTACGTGTTGCACAGCCATTTTCTGCACTTTTGACAGCATTCATCTACTCTAAACCAAACCCAAACATACCCATACGAATTGCTATATGGGAAACACCAAAACACATCCAATTTGCATCATTAAATCATCAAACGACATTATTTCATCATTCCTTTTTATTATCTGACACTCTAATTGTTTTCAACCTATAATCCGACACAATAGGGATAATTCTACGGAACCCTAGAACTCTAAACCGGGATTCCTAACATACTATGATCCATACTATTGAATATCTAAACCGATAATATGAATTAAATAATCGAAATCACCCCTTACCTTGTGGGTTCTTCGAATTCTGACACCTTAGGTTTTCTTCCTTCCTTTTCCTCTTCTCAACTTCACATATGTGTGTTTTCTCCAAAATAACTCTTTTTCCTCTTTCCTTCTTTTATTCCTTTTTATTCCTCTAACATAAATAAAATGAATTAAATAATGTGAGTAGAGTCTTTTACTCCTCACACCCTCACTTTACTCAACACACCTCTAATAATTCCATAATTATCCCAATAATTCCAATATATTAATAAATTATATTCTCAATTAAATTAATAATTAAAATCATAATTATTTAATTATCGAATTATTTGGGGTGTCACAAATCCTATGGGGCAGGTTTCTCTTCCCAAATGCCAAAATTGAAAAATCACTCTGCAACAATAAATTAGGAAGCAAGTGGATGAGAGTAACCATGAAATTTTCCAAATGCTTGCACAAAAAATGGGTATAACTTTTAACCCTTTGATTCAAAACACCACTCAAGCGAACCAACAAATGGCAAAACAAATGACATGCATCGCTGAATTTTTTGGTGGTGTGCCTCAACCCCCACCACATCCTCAAAGGGAATGGGTAAGAGAAAATAAAGGGGAAACCCTTGAAGAAGACACGACAATTGACCAATTTCAACACAATCAAAGAAATACACCCTGAGCGAATGTGGTAAATTAGGGAGGGGCAGTCAAACTACTTAGAGTTGAACCACTTAGGCAACCACAATAAATTACAACAGAGGAAGAACCTAGGATTGTGATGCTAAATAGAAACTAAAATGTTGATGAAGTGGTACATCAGATCCAGAGGATAATATGGTCGTGAGCAATAATCTAGCAGCCATGGTTGAAAGAATCATGGCTCAAAATGGTGTGAATGTTTGCCTTCACAGGCCAAGTTACACTTCGCCATTGGATGAGTATATCTTGCAAACAGATATGCCCCTAGGTGAAAAGTCCCCAAATTTACCAATTTTTCAGAGGACACTGTTAAGGACCAAATTGTAGTTATTTTGTACATGATTTTGTGGTCCTTAACAATGCCTTTTTAATTAATTAGTAGTATTTATTCTAGTATTTTGCTTTAATTAGGTTTTTATTTAGTTATTGTTCATAATATATTATTTAACTTATTTTACTTTTAATTGTAGGTTTTTATTGATTAATTCTCCTAAGCTTGGATTCAAGGACACTTGAAGAGCTTTTGGGATGATTCTTTTTGAAGAAATTTTTGGATGAAGGAGCATGCTTCAGGTTGCGCTCAGCGCGGTTGCAGCATGAGCGCGCATAACCGAGATTAGCGCGGTCTGCGAAAATCAGAAAAAGTACAGACCCATGCTTTCACCTTTTGGCCACCTAACCCATCACTTCCAGCTGACTTTTGGCTTGTAAAAGGGTGGAACTTCACTTCATCATAATTATCTTTCATTTGTGTAAAATTAGGGCAAGAATTTGTAAGAAAAACCATAGTTCTTCATCTTGATTCTTTATGTTTATCATCTCTACCAACAATCTTGAGAGCAAAGCAACCATGGAAATGAGTGGCTAAGTTCTTTTTGTGTCAAGATTAGAGGTAGTTGATCTAAATAGTATATATTTCTTTTAATCCATTTGTGTATGAACATGGTTGATGATTAATATAGTTGAATATCTTTGTTCTTCATCTTTATGCTTTGAGTCTTGCTTGGAAAAGAATACTTCAAAGTAGACCTAGGATATTCATCCACTAATGAACAAATGCTAGGGATAGATTTGTGTGTTAGTGTTTACAAATATTGAACTTAATGATTATCATGTCAATAGTTGTAGTGAGGGATCATACAAAGATTAACATGATAACATTCACAATCTTGGTGGGAAATCTACAAGATTGAGAGGATATGTATTTATAGAAATCATCTACTATGTTCATCACTTGATTAATTGAATGCATATGAAATTAGGTCAATGAAACTAATCTTGACATGCTTCCATAAATTACAAACAAACTCCAAACTCTCTTGAATTCAAACCATAACTCTCTTTTGAAAAGATTAATTTAGTTACTTGTTTGGAAATTCATATTACTAGTAGATTAGGAAACAAACCCTTTGGTTACTTTCATCTTAAAATACACTTTTCTATTGAAAGACTACAATATACACCAATCCCTGTGGAATCGATAATTAAAAATACTTGTTCGCGGGAAAACCTACAACAAAATGGCGCCGTTGCCGGGGATTGGCGTTTGATATTGCTAGTATCGCAATAGTTTTGTGTTTTAAGACATTTTTCTACTAATCTCTCTTTGTTTCTTTTGTGTGGCTAGACTTTTTCAGGAATTAGTTCATGCGAGGAAGTGTTCCGGCCGATCAACTCCTTTTCGATCCCGAAATTGAAAGGACGACTAGAAGACTCAATAGTAGTGCTAAAAGACGGAAAAGACTAGCTAGGCAAAGGCAAGAAAGAGGAGAAAGAGGAGAAACATCTACTTCTTCTACACCACCCGTGTTAGGAGAAGTCATCACTATGGCGGAGAATCAACCACCACCACCACCGCCACCACGGGGGCCGTGTGTCAATAGCCCTCGTGACACCGCTCAATTTGCTCAACAAGCAAATGCAAGGGTCGCGGAAATGAAGACGGGCTTGCTTCAACTTCTTTATGCAAGTCCTTTTCATGGCCATGACCATGAAGATCCTTACACCCACCTTACTAAGTTCTATGAGATCGCGGGAGCGGCCGGGGCTCCGGAAGACCAAGAAGAGCAATACTTTCTTAGGCTTTTCCCTCATTCTCTAGTGGGGAAGGCAAAAGATTGGTATCTAGACCAATTGCAAGAGACAATGACAAATTGGAATGTGTTGGAGGAAAAATTCCTTGAATGATTTTTCCCTCAATCACGTTTCATGGAGGCAAAGACCGCAATCTCGGTATTTTCACAAGGAGTAAACGAGCTTTTGAATAGGGCTTGGGAAAGGTATAAGTCTATGCTTAGGAAGTGTCCTAGCCATGGTTTCGACGAGCTCACCCAAATTCATATTTTCCGAAATGGTCTCCAACCTCAACACAAATTGTTGTTGAATGCTACGGCGGGAGGTTCTTTGATGGCAAAAACACCATATGAAGCAATTCAAATAATTGAGAAGATGGGGAGGAATGATCACCAAACTCAACTTGATCAAGGAGGTGTACAAGTAAAAACGGGAGTTCTTGAAATTGGCTCGAGTCACGAAGCACTTGTAGCGCAAAACAAATTGTTTGCGAAACAAGTTGAAGAATTAACAAAACAAATGGCAAGACTTCCTCAACAAATTATGGAGTTGCAAGGAACATCTAGCAAGCAAAGTCAACAAATTTCTTGTTGTGAGTTGTGTAAAGGGGATCATAAAACCGGATTTTGTCCTCCGGAAAATGAAGAAGCAAATTATATGGCCAACCAAGGGCAAGGATACCAACAACGAGCTCCTTACCCTTATCAAAATCAAGGCCAAGGTTACCAACAAAGGGGTAACCAAGGTTATCAAGGCGGGTGGAGACAAGACAACAACAATCAAGGTAGGCAAAATCCATATCAAACTCAAAATCAAAATCAAGCTCAACCACAAAATCAACCTCAAAATCAAGTGAGATCTTCCAACATTCAAGACACTCTAGCTCAATTTATGCAAGCTTCTATGGCAAATCAAAAGAGCACGGAGGCATCTATCAAGAATTTGGAAACTCAAATGGGACAACTAGCCAAGCAACTTTCCGAACAAAGTGCTTCGACATCATTTTCCCTAACTGCTCAAGCAAATCCTAAGGAGCATTGCAAAGCTATTACAACTAGAAGTGGTAGAGTTTGTGATGAGAAAAAGAAAGTTGTTGAAAGGAAAAAGAAAGTAGTGGAGAGAAAAGATCAAGTGGAGAAGGATGAAGAAGTAGTAGTGGAGGATGTAGTAGTTGAAAAAGATGATGAGGTTGTAGTTGAAAAAAATGATGATGTTGATGTGGAGGATGATTTAGTTGAAAATGAGGTTGTAGTTGAAAATGAAAATGAGAATGGTGTAGTTGAAAAGGAGAAAGTGGAGGAAAAGAAGAAGAAGATGAGAAAGGGAAAGGAGAAGGAAGTCACTTTTCCATTAAGAAACTTACCATATCCTCACCTTCCTTCTAAAAAGGATGATGCAAAGCACTATGCTCGGTTTATGGATATTTTTAAGCAATTGCAAATTAATATTCCATTCACCGAGGCATTAGAGCAAATGCCCAAATATGCAAAATTCATGAAGGATATATTGACAAAAAAGAAGCGGTACACGGATCAAGAAACTATAATGGTTGATGCAAGTTGTAGTGCGATAATTCAACGCACTATTCCAAAAAAAGAAAGTGATCCGGGGCGTGTAACTTTGCCCGTTACCATTGGGGATGTCTATGTCGGCAAAGGATTAATTGATTTGGGATCAAGCATCAATTTGATTCCATTATCCATTGTAAAGAGGTTGGGGGAGATTGAATTAAAGTCTACAAAAATGACGTTGCAATTGGCGGACAAGTCTATTACTCGCCCGCACGGTGTAGCTTTAGGCTTGTTGGTAAAAGTGGACAAATTCTTTTTCCCGGTTGATTTTGTTGTGATAGATATGGAGGAAGACGTGGATGCACCTCTAATTCTTGGAAGAGCATTCATGAAGACGGCTAGAATGATGATTGACATTGATGATGGCTTAATGAAGGTGAGAGTTCAAGATGAAGAGATTTGCTTTAATATTTTTGAAGCAATGAAGCATCCAATTGATAAGAAAGATTGTTTCAAAATTGATGTTATTGAGGAAGTAACCCAAGAAGTGAATGATGATGATGATAGTCGAGATCTT
Organism: Vicia sativa; assembly: GCA_021764765.1. Taxonomy (NCBI): domain Eukaryota; kingdom Viridiplantae; phylum Streptophyta; class Magnoliopsida; order Fabales; family Fabaceae; genus Vicia; species Vicia sativa. Next base: position 95,899,111 of record CM038797.1, on the reverse strand, counting down.
GAGGAGTGTTTGGAAGGAATGGAGATTTCCAAGGAAATGCACCCATGGGAGGAAGAATTGGAAATTTTGAAAAATGATCCTAAAGATGAAGAGCCAAAACTTGAGTTGAAAGATTTACCATCTCACTTGAAGTATGTGTTTCTAGAGGAGGGAGGTAAGAAGCTCGTAATCATTAGTAATACATTGTCGGAGAAGGAGGAGGGAAGCTTAATTCAAGTTTTGAAATCTAACAAAAATGCGATTGGTTGGGTTTTAGCCGATTTGAAAGGCATAAGCCCGACCTATTGTATGCATAACATCATGATGGAGGAAGAGTACAAACCGGTAGCCCAACCTCAGAGGCGTTTGAATCCGGTGATGAAGGAAGTAGTTCAAAAAGAAGTAGTGATGATGTTAGAAGCGGGAATGACTTATCCAATTTCGGATAGTACTTGGGTGAGCCCGGTGCATGTGGTTCCAAAAAAAGGAGGTTTGACGGTTATGTCGAATGACAAGGATGAACTAGTGCCAACAAGAAAAATAACGGGGTGGAGAATGTGCATCGACTACCGAAGGCTTAACAAAGCAACTAGGAAGGATCACTTTCTTCTTCCGTTCATGGACCAAATGTTAGAAAGGCTCGCGGGACAACAATACTGTTACTTTTTGGATGGTTATTCGGGGTACAATCAAATATCGGTGAATCCGGAAGATCACGAGAAAACGGCTTTCACATGTCCTTTTGGAATATTCGCGTATAGGCGTATGCCTTTCAGCTTATGCAATACGCCGACAACATTTCAAAGATGCATGCAAGCCATATTTTCCGATTTGATTGAGAAAACAATTGAAGTTTTTATGGATGACTTTTCCGTCTTTGGAGCGTCATTTGATTTGTGCTTGGAAAATTTGAACACCGTCTTGAAGAGGTGTGTGGATACCAATTTGGTCTTGAATTGGGAAAAATGCAATTTCATGGTGACCAAGGGAATTGTTCTTGGCCACAAGATATCTTCAAGAGGAATTGAGGTCGATAAAGCAAAAATTGATGTGGTCGAGACGCTTCCCCCACCTACCAATGTCAAAGGCATTCAGAGCTTTCTAGGACATGCGGGATTCTATCGAAGATTCATCAAAGACTTCTCAAAGATAGCCAAGCCTTTGAGCAACTTGCTCAACAAAGATAAGTCCTTCTTGTTTGATAAAGATTGTTTATTGGCTTTTGAAAAATTGAAAGAAAATTTGATAAATGTGTCATACCCCAAAATTTGCCCTCCATCTTCTCAAGATATTTCATACATCCATACTCAAGGATTCCTCAAAGGTTGATCAGACAAACCCTCTCCTAGACAATCAACCCAAATTAGGGTTTGGAAATTCTCAGCTCCAGATGGACTTCCAACATCTCCAATGTTCATCATGCCTCCTCATATGCTTCAAAGATTCTCCATGTCAAGTTTCAAGCCTTACAAGTCAAGATTGCTCAGACAATTGCTCAGATGGTTGAAAATCAGTTGTATTGGACAAAAAGTCAACTGTGGTCAACATACAGTCAAACTTCATAATTTTTGGTCAACATCCTCATTTTGAAGTTACATTCATCATTTGATCAAGGGTTGATCATGATTCATCAAGAAAACTCAAGATTTGCTCAAAAGTCAAACTTTCTAAATTAGGGTTTCTAGGTGAAAAGTCAACTGAACTTTGACTGATCATAACTTCTTCATACTTTCTCAGAAATTTTTCCACCACCTCTTGTTTTGAAGGAAATTCAATTCTCTACAACTTCATGTCTCACAAGAATGTCCAAAAAATGCTTCATTTGAGAGGTATGGCTCAAAACATTACAGGTCATTTTCAAAGTCAACAAAAAGTCAACTTTTTGTTTTGAAGATATATTGAGCATGGAAACTCCAATCAATATGAGACCAAAAATGTTGGTTAGAGGACTCTTAGAGCATTCCAAAAAGTCCAAGAACACTCAAAAATGTGGAAAATTGAGCAAGATACACCATTCACAAGTTGGGCAATTTTGAAGAAGTGCACAAGGAGAAATACTTCTAAAAATCAAAATTTTTGCAAATGGGCTTACTTTTTCTTCATCCAAACTTGTTCCTTATACAATTAGGAATATCCAAGCCCAATGCCATGATTTTTTATTTTATTTTTCTATTTAATTTGGAATTTATTCATTTAAATACAAATTAAATTCAAAAATAAAGTATAAAATCAAAATTAATTACAAACTTGATTTTTATTTCTTTCTTGAGATCCAAGCAACTCATTAAAGCCAGCAAATTTAGAAATTTGGATTGATATGGAAAGATTGGATTGAAATTGATCAAGAATTGAAAATTTGATTTTGTACAAAAATCAAATTTGATTTGCATTGATTAGTGATGATTTCTTCCTCATATTAACTCCAAATCCATCCAGTATAAATGTATAATGCATAGCACATGATTGAAAACGAAAAAATTGGCTTGAGGAACCCTAACCTAATTCAAAGAATCCGTGACCTTCAAGCAACTGGTACCCTTGGTTTTGGATTGTTTCAGTTGATTCTAAGCATCAAAACACATTCCTTGATACCTCTTGAGTCGATCCAGACCTTCATATTGTCAAAAACCATCAAGAAACAAGAAATTCGAATTCGGTTTGTTCCAATATAATTCAAAATCGATTTCTCATATTCATGCATCTTTAACATGTTTTGTGTTTGTTTTTGTGATTAGTAGGAAGATTGCAAGCTTTCTGGGTACTTTAATTGAATTTCCATGACCGGGAACACGTATCACCATTGTTAGGGTTTCCTATGCCGTTTTAGGGTTTCACAAAATAGAAAAAATTGGACCACGAGACTATGCCCATTGCGTTCGTAATGATGCTTGGAGTCGAACCATGTCTTTAGATGTTATTTATATTATGTATGCTTGATTTTCCATTTAGCCAGGGCCTATAGCGTCGAAGAAAGACCGACGCAAGCTTTTGAAAATTCAAAACGAAGAAGACGATGGTTGGCGCGAAGACGAGGCAGTCAGGGAGCGACACCTGTTGTAATCCACTCACTCTGATTTCCAGACATGCTTGCACACTTGGCTCAGTTGGTTAAGGCGTGGACTGTTCCTGGATACTCCAAAAGGTCATCAGTTCGAGCCAGCCTGGGACCTGGTTTTGTTTTCTTTTTCAAACTTAACATATTTTCATATTTTTCTATTTTTTTTAATATTTTGCATCAATTTTAATTCTTTTCATATTTTTATTTCATGCATTAAAAATCACCAAAATATTTTTTTCCTTTTGCATTTATTTTCTGAAAATACTTATTTAATTTATAAAATTAAAAAATATCATTTTGCATGCATATTTATTTTTATTCATAATTTAGCATTAAAATCACTTTTAATTAGTTTTAAATTATTAAATTGCATTCAAAAAATCCCAAAAAATTATTTTAGCTTATCCATGTTATTTCCAGCATTTCATATTTTTCTTATTTAAAAAATTGCATTTTTACTAACATTCTTCTTTAATTCGATTCATCTCGTATTTTCCGATTTCTCAAATCCTTGCAGGTTATCTCGTTTCGGACGTTTTTTCTTATCGTTTTCATTTTTTCCAATTATGTAACTGTTTATGGGATGTAATAGTTTAAATTAGGCTTTTATTTTCCGCAAGTTTAAATTATGTATCTGCCCCAAAGCCATGTAATAGCATAGGACATTTATCTTTCCGCACTTTACTTTCCGCAATTTACTTTCCGCACCTATAAACTGCTAGTAACTAGGCGTGTATGGCAAGACAAAAATGAACGTAGATCATTTCTAATTCCAAGATAATATATCTGAATTTGACACACTCTTTTCACACATGCACCCCTTAGGGTAATTCTCTCTCGTTGCCTTACGAATCCAAAATGGTCATGTCCCTCGAACGTAGAGGTATTCTAGCACCGTTGCCTTCAAAACAAATCATCATAGTCCCTTCGATACAAAGATCATAAGACCCACGATGTCGCCTCCGAATACATGATCTTGACCCTCGATTGTCGCCTACAAAAAATGATGATAGTCCCTTCGAATGTGCTAGGATACTTCCTACAAGTTGCTTTCTATGACCATCCGATGTCCCTTCGAATGTCCCGCTTACATCCAACAAATAGAGTTACCTACCAACTAATGGTATGGATAGCGCTATTCTAAAGGAAAGTAAAACAATACGAAAACGACCAATTCTGAGTAGGTAATAAGACTTTTAGTTGCTTGCTCTATCAAAATGCTTTTCACACCTCATACTTTTGTCAAAGTTCAAACTCTTTTCAAAAACAAAACATTTCCGAACACTTTGTATACATTCCTACATGAATCATTACAAAGACAAAGCGAAATGCCTTTTCAAAACATTTTTGTCAAACACACAGAAAGCACAATTTTTAAAGTGATCTAAGAGCAACTAAGAGCCCGTAGATAACTACGGATGAAAAGGGGTGCTAATACCTTCCTTTTCATAACCTTCTCCCTTACTCGAGAATCTAACGAAGGTCTTTTCCTGTACTTTTACCTTCCCTTAATTGGATAAAAATAAAAGTCGGTGGCGACTCCTTCTATCCGCACATTTGCGATACAAAAATCCACAAAGTCAGTTCACCGTATTACAGAACTGGCGACTCTGCCGGGGAGACACCCTAAAGAGAGAATACCTTAGGGATTTTTAGGTCATCTTTACTACTTTCTGTTTGACTTGCTTGCTTTATCTTTAAGGGTTGCTTGGGTATTATATTTGTGGGGGATCCTACACCCGGATTCGGGTTTCCTTTTAGGTAAGTAGCAATAAATCGTCGCGACCATTAGACGTATATCGAAACGGTCAACATGATGGCTACGTTAGTGTGACACTTTGGATGTCCTGATACTCTTCATTTCCAAGTTGAGGATAGTATTTGGCTTCTGCGTGGTGTCATCAAGCACTAACTAAACTTTTAGAACCTTAATTGACCCATCTTGGCCATTAGAAGGTAGTGAGATGGCCGACTTTGGTGTAGACTAAGGTTGGTTGATACTCGATGCTACGCTCATTGAGATCAGACTTTTGGGATATTTTCGGTCGACCACTTGGCAGTCGTATTGAAATAAACGCCTACGAGAAAGATCGATGATGTGAGATTCCTAGAACCCGGTTACTATTATAGGACAGGATGAACCAACTCAAACTTTTGGTGGGGTAATCACCTATACCTCATGCAAGCCTTAACCCTAGGCTCATTGTGTGAATTGCTTGTGTGTGCCAAACATGACATCATGACATCATTTGCATTGCATATCATTTCTAACTATTTCAAGGACCTAGGGATTTATCTTTGCTCTGTTTTGTAGGGTATTATGGCTTTTAAAAAGACTATCCGAATCAACTTCATGGGTATACCTTCTCAAATCAAAGAATTGGTTTCAGAAATTCCCGACCATGCTCAGTTCATCAAAAGACATGGTTATCTACTTGATTTGGTTATCTCCGGTTTTGAAGAAGATATGATGCATGTCCTTTTCCAGTTCTTTGATCCGAAACACCATTGCTTTACATTCCTAGATTATCAGTTGGCTCTTACTTTGGAAGAGTTCTCTAAACTACTTGGGGTACCTATTCTTGACCAAATGCCATTCACCGGTTTGGAAAAGGTTCCTAAGTACGAAGACATCGCATCTGCCTTACATATTAAGCGCTCAGACATTGAAGCCAATTGGGAAACTAGAAGTGGAGTTAAGGGTTTACTTTCCAAGTTCTTAATTAAGAAAGCCCGAGAATTCCTCAAAGTTATGAGTTTCCATGCATTTGAAGACATTGTGGCCTTGCTAATCTATGGTTTGGTTCTATTCCCTAACTCGGATCAATTCATAGATGTCAACGCCATCAAGTTGTTCCTTACCCGCAATCCAGTGCCTACTTTACTTGGAGATATCCTACATTCTCTCCACACTCGTACTACTAAGAAGCAAGGAACTCTCATGTGTTGCATACCGTTACTTTCAAGGTGGTTTATTTCGCACCTTCCTCCATCAGTTTTGAAGAACGAGCAAAGGTTGAGATGGTCTCAAAGGTTAATGTCACTCTCTCATTCAGACATTCGTTGGAGTCTTTTCTCTCAAAAGGACTTCACATTCATTGAGCATTGTGGAGAATTCCCTAATGTACCACTCCTTGGTATAAGGGGAGGTATTACTTACAACCCTTCTCTAGCTCTACGTCAGTTTGGTTTTGCTCGAAGAGATGGCCCACATGATATGCTTCTCCAAGATATTGTGTTCGATTACAATCACGATCTCCAGAATTACCGACGAAGGTTCGTACACGCTTCGGGCATGGTAAAGAAGACTGATACCAAGACTTTGGGGCACCAGAACTCCATTCCTTGGGAACCTTACCTCAAATGGGTGCGAGCTCGAGCTCAAAACCTCATGATGCCATTCACGCCTGTTTTACTAGTAATTATGGAACTGTTGCTATAGGTGGCGTACCTATCTTGTTCTCCATCCTGACATGCCTACTGATTTTGAAGACTTAAAGAGATCCTGGATTCAACTCAAGGAAGAGAGGGATACCTTTGAAGCTCAGTGCTATGAAAGTGAGAAGAAAGTGTTAGAGTTGACCAAGCTACTTCAGGAGAGAAACATCACGCCTACATCGGCATCAAAAGGAAGCGCCCATGGGAGACTTAGAGCTTTAGGATTTATATGTTTTTCTTTTATTTGTCTTGAACTATCCTTTGTACTTAAAAAGAAAAAAGAATAATAAAAAGAGTACTAATAAATGTTTGTTCATTGCTTGTTTAACAAACTTAAATCTCTAAGGTCCTTGAAAACATTGCATTGCATTCGCATAAACATCGCATAGCATAGCATAACATTGCATCACAGGTACATTGAAGATTGGTTTTCTCATTTGCTCGCTATTTATTTTAGCCGAAATGGCTCTTGAACAGTCTGTCAAGGATCTCCAAGCTCTGAATGCTCAGTTTCAGCAGATGTTTACCAGCTTGGTCCAAGGCCAAGAAGACCTGAAGAAGCTCATCAACAGAAAGAAGAAGGTTGTTGGTCTTCTCAACATGGGCAGACGCTACAAAGGAGGTCCTAGAGTGGTTAGTCGAATTGAGCTCTCTGAAGGAAGTGTCAAGAAGGAAGATGAGCAAAGTAACAAGGGTGATGGTGAAGGTAGTCAGCATGAGCCTGAGAAAAACTATGATGATGGCCAATACTCTGATGAAGATGACAAGTACAAGCAACTTGAAGACCGTCTGAATGCTGTGGAAAACCTGAAGATGTCCGGGCTGAATTTTGATGATCTGAGTCTTGTCCCTGGTGTTGTGATTCCTCCTAAGTTCAAAGTTCCAACTTTTTCTAAGTATGATGGCATGTCTTGTCCTAAGCTGCACTTGAAATCCTATGTCCAGAAGATCAATCCCCACACTGATGACAGAAAGTTGTGGATGCACTATTTTCAAGAGAGTTTGTTCGGAACCTAGTTGGAATGGTATTATCAGCTAGAGAATGACCATATCCGTACTTGGAGTAACTTAGCAGATGCTTTTTACAAGCAGTATGAGTACAATGCTGAATTGACACCCACTCGCATGCAGCTACAAAGTATGTGTATGGGTCGTGATGAGAAGTTCAAGGAGTATGCTCAGAAATGGAGAGATCTAGCAGGCAGAGTTCAACCACCCTTGTCCAATAGGGAGTTGGTTGATATGTTTATGGGAACACTGACGGGCCCATTCTTTAATCATCTGATTGGAAACTCTTCGGCCGGATTCACCGAGCTGATATTAACAGGAGAGCGTATTGAAGCTGGTATCAAGAGTGGAAAAATTCAGGTAGAGACATCTCCAAATGCTGCGAAGAGATCTTTAGGTGGTAAGAAAGAAGCTAATGTTGTGTATGGTCAGAAAAGCCGAGCCAAGACCGACCGCGCTCAATCTGTGGAGGCAGTTGTGATCTCCAATCCTACATCAGCACAACCTCGGTGAGACAACGCGTAGCGAGCAGCGCCACGAAGATAGTTCTGAAGATCAACATGCCATTGTCGCAAGCCTTGCAACACATGTTGAAAGCGGTGATAACCTTGAGGGATCCTCCTCGAATGTCAACACTTCCTCTCGAGATACAATCCTAATGCTAAGTGTGCTTACCATTCCAATAGCCCGGGACATAGTCCTGATGATTGTTGGGCTCTGAAGAACAAGATTCAAGATATGATTGAAGCTAAGCAGATTGAGTTTGACCCTCCTGTTGAGACTCCGAATGTGATCAACGCGCCTATGCCTAACCATGACAAGAGTTCCAATGCTGTTGGTGACGATACTTATGTTTTCAATATAGATGACTTGACCATTCCTCTGATGACTGTTAAGAAGAATTTGCTACAAGCCGGTGTCAATCCAGGATGCCCAGAGAATTGCCGTTGGTGCCCATCTGCGCCTGATGGTTGTCCTTGGTTGAGAAGACGTGTTCAATGCATGATGGATAACCGTGAGATACTATTTCTGAAACCACCTGTGCAGAAGCTGTGTGAAGATATGTCTAAGCTGAAGATTGAGGATGTGAATGAAACTACACCACCTGTGTGGGATACCTTGGGGCAGCCAAGTGGAAAGTATGATTACATGGTGAAGTACACTGTTCCTGAGAGCTACAAAATTCCTATTGAAGATGTTAAAACAACCGGATGGGGTGACGATTTCCCGAAGACTATTGATGTTAACGAATAAGGATTTCCTCTCGATCGTGCCTAGAGTGGCACCTCTCATTATTACTTCTCCAAGACCAGTTCCATATTCCTCTGACAAGGCTATCCCTTGAAATTATGGAGCTGATGTTTACTATCATGGCGTCAAGCAAGACCCTCTGACTGTTGAAGATCTTACAGTTGAAGCTACCATTCCGACATTGACGACATCACGGATCAAGTAAGGTGACCCGAAGGAAGAGTATTCTCTCCGGATATCTCTCCTCCAAAAGACACGCGACTCAGCTCGCATTCCCTATTCAATCCATTCCCAAGAACCAAGACTCATCCTCGCCGAAGTACCAAAGGAAGTTCTTGAAGACACCTCAAGCAAGAAATGGAGGAAATTCGAAGATCATCAAGAAGAGTGACTACAATGTTGTGGAGCAGTTGGGACAGACTCCATCCAAAATCTCCATGCTTGCTCTGCTCTTGTGCTCGAGGCTCATGCTAACGCCTTGGTGAAGTTTCGAAGAATGCTCACGTCTGCAAGACACTACCACGACCGGTTTGAAGTTTGTATTGCTAGCCTGGCTGCCAACAACGGCCTAGGCTTCTTTGATGCTGATTTGACTCCTGCCGGAAAGAAACACAACAAAGCCTTGCACATCTCTGTTGAATGCAAGGGCACTACCTTGTCTCATGTTTTGGTGGATACCGGTTCTGCTCTGAATATCCTTCCGAAGACTGCTTTTGATTGGCTTGATGTCGAAGGGTTGGTTCTGAGACCCAGTGACATTGTTGTGAGAGCTTTTGATGGTTCTAAACAAACAGTACTTGGAGAGCTCATTCTGCCTGTTAAAGTCGGTTCCCAGACTTTTGATTCTACTTTCTTTGTCATGGACATCCGTCCAACTTACTCTTGCCTACTCGGACGCCCTTGGATACATGGGGCAGGCGTTGTTACTTCCACCTTGCATCAGAAGCTGAAGTACCCGGTGAAAGGGAAGGTTGTTACAGTATGTGGTGAAGAAGAATATATGGTCAGTCATCTACAGTCATTCCAATACCTCGAAATGGAGGGCGAATTCTTTGAGACTCCTTGTCAAGCTTTCGAAACAATACCCAGAGTCATGCCTGTTGACTCTCCTGTTGCTCCTGAAATTACACAAGTTCCGCCGAGGATGGCCTCGCTGAAAGATGCTCAAGCTACTGTTGAAGAAGGAGGTAGTACTATTTGGGGACAGCTCCCTGATCTTCCTTTCAAATCTAACAAGACTGGTTTAGGCTTCACCATCAAGTCGAGAAGATGATACTGCGTGCGGCCAACTTCCTTCCCGCATCGCCAGTGGAATCCATGCTATAGAAGGCAGCGACAACGACTTCGACATCGCAAGTGGATCTTCCCAACTCGGACAAGGGCTCGTTGGAAGGCGACGTCATACCAATCTCCTTTAGCGGGAGTAATTGCTCTTGTTTTGTTTTGCTTTTCGTATTTTATGTTTGAAGAATAAACTCTAAAGCCTAATGCCTTGGGGCATCATGGCTCGTTATGAGGTTATTATCATCGTTTGCGTATTTTCATTCAATAAATTCGTTGGACTTTTGCATTCAAATTGTTTGTTTTCTTTCTTTACTTTATCACCCTTCAAAAGGCTATGTGTTTCTTACACACACCCATGTGATACCGCAAAATCACTCGAATCTCGTTAATAACACCTATGCTATTGCTAAATATGACGATAATCCGATCTACCAAGCCAAGACGAAAGTGAGGAAGATTGTGAAGTGCCGGAGAACTTGCATTACTGCAAGAAGAGCGAGTTATCTGACCACACGAAAGCGAGTTGAGGTTGTGAATTTGGTCTTGACGAAGCAGAAAAGAGATCAAGATAGGAGCGGGTCTTGGAACAGTGTCAGAGAAAGATTGGTTCAAATGCTACGAGACTATATTGAGGTTTTTGCTTGGTCATACGAAGACATGCCAGGTTTGGACATTGATATTGTGGTACGATTGCGACAAAAGAAGGTTTTCTCGGTGAAACGAAGGTTAAATCGCATGCGTCCGAGATGTCGAGAAAATCAAAGCCGAAGTTATGAAACAGTTCAACGCCGGCTTCTTAGCTGTTACTTCCTATCCACAATGGGTTGCTAATGTGGTTCCTGTGCCTAAGAAGGATGGTAAGGTACGAATGTGTGTGGATTACAGAGATCTGAACAAAGCGAGTCCGAAAGACGATTTCCCACTTCCTCATATTGATGTTCTGGTTGACAACACCGCTCAGCATAAAGTTTTCTCCTTCATGGATGGTTTCTCCGGTTACAATCGATCAAGATGGCTCACAAGACATGGAGAAGACTACTTTCGTTACGGTGGGAACTTTTCGTTATAAGGTTATGCGTTTGGTGAAGAACGCAGCGCCACTTATCGTGCTATGGTAACATTATTTCATGACATGATTCATCACGAGATAGAGGTCTCGTCGGCGACATGATAGCTCGATCCGATGAAGAAGAACATCGGCAACCCCTTCTTCTTATGCGGTATGGAAGCGTCCTACCCATTGAGGTTCGGATACCCTCAACGAGTCCTCCAGGGAGTTAAGCGAGACGATTGGATCGAGACTCGCCTTGACCGGATTAAACGATTGATGAGAAGCGACTCGCGTCCATCCGCCATGGACGGATCTATCGAAGCGAATGATCGAGCATTTAACAAGAAGGTCAAACACCGAGTCTACCAAGTCGGTGATCTAGTAGTCAAGCGCATCATTCTTCCACAAGGTGATCCGGGGAAAATGGACTCCCACCTACGAGGGACCGTTTGTAGTCAAAGCAGTATTTTCCGGGGACTATGATACTTAGCACCATAGATGGTGAAGACTTCCCACACCGTGACGGACATAGTCAAAAATACTACGATAAAGAGACCCGCTAGGTCGCGAACCTAGGCAAAAGTAAGGGCATCTGGCGAACCAAAAGGGTTCGGGCAAAGTTAAGGATATATACAAAACATGTACACCGCAAGTCGAAAACACGAAAAGCGGCTTGGGCAAAAAGGTATCCGGTGGTGAAAACCGAAAGGGCGGTCTAGGCAAAAATAAGGGATTTAAGCGTACAACTATGTCTCGGTCTCACCGGACTACTATCAGCATTCAAGATTCAAATGGCGAAGATCAGTCTACTCATTTTCTACTGACAGCAAGGAGATGAGATAGTTGAAATATATGAGTACTAGCATGGTTGGAACTTAACGAGATTGCTCCCGCATAGGCTTTTTACTTTTCTTGTGTATAAACTACTTGGCCATACGCCACCTTCCAAATAAATGCAGATTCTTTCTTTACAATTTTCACTATTGTCGTTTGCAATAAGTCCAATGTTTGTTTTGAATGACTATACGCATTTGACAATAAGAATCTAATCACAAACATGCGAAAAGTGAACAAACAAAAGTAATTACTACGGGCTTCAGGAATTGAGATGACAGCAAAGGTCACCAAAAACATAATCCCCGCAGAGTTGTCACTTGCTAAACCTCCCCCAGCAGAGTATATGTTAATCCACGAGCAGTGATTCCACTCAACTGAGCAATGTTACATCAGTCTCCAAGCAGTAACACTTCATCCTCAGCCAAGGTATTTATCATCAGCAGAATATCTCTCAACACGTCCCCTTTTCCCCAGCAGCAGCGTCCAGACCTGAAACCTGGTCAGATAGTGCACCGGAGGAAATCTACATCTTCTATTCCCCCAATAAGAGATCCCAACCCGGTCTCCCCGCAACCATCAAATGCTCTATAGTGAGATCCGCACTCAGCATCCCCAGTAGAGCGCCTCCTAATTCTTCCCAACAGGATCTACATGCAAGATCCCCAACAGATTGCCTCCCCGACTCTCCCCAACAGGGTCTATGTATGGGATCTCCAACAAAGAGTTTCTCAATCTCTACCTTCCTTAACAATATCTAGGCCCAAGACTTGGTCAGATAGTGCATCAGGGGGATCGAAGTTCTTTTCTTCTCAGGATCTCCATCCCCAAACAGAAGTCAGAAATCCTCAAGCAGAACATCCGCATCTTCTTCAAGATGGATATGTTTTGAAATACCACAACATCTATCATTCATACATTACTCATAAAGTCATAATTCATGCATATGTCATTCATATACATTGTCATGCATCATATTTTGCATAAGACTAACAAATATTCTATCAAAGTTTCTCTTGTTTTTCCAAAGCAGTGAAAGTCATAACGGGTCCGAGATTAAGCCCCGAATCTCGACGGGAAAACTATCTGAAAGACCGCCCCTAGTTGTCCTCCGACAACAGGTCCAGGATTAAGCCCCGAATCTCGACGGGAAAACTATCTGAACGACCGCCCTCGTTGTCCTCCGACAACAGATCCAGGATTAATACCCGAAGCTAGACGGGAAACCCTATTCGAACGATCACAAGTTATCCTCCGATAACAGGCAGTGGATCAACACCCGATGCACAACAGGGAAGATATCCACACTTTGCCAAATTACTATCCCCTCAGAGTAATCAGCACGAAGATCTATTCTGAATCCTTCTTATTATCAGCAGCAACTACAGAGTCTGGCGTACGACTCAGTTGCCTTGGATGGCACCTTAAGCCCATCTCCGACTACTTATCAACATTTCTCCCTTCTGGAATGCTGCATATTTGGTTAAAAATAAATACAAACCAATAACTTCATTCAAAGATGAGCACAAAGTCTACCATACGACTCCTTCCGGATGGCATCCTAAGCCCATCTCCGTGCTCCTTCCAGAAAAGTCTACAGAGCCTAGCGTACGGCTCACTCCCCAGCATCGATCTTTCCAGATGGCATCTTAAGCCCATCACCATCAATTCTCATGTCAGCAACCTCGAGTCTAGCGTACGACTCATTCCCCAGCGAAGTCTACAACTCTTCCAAATGGCATCTGTAAGCCCATTCCCGCATCATCCAGCGAGTGCAAATTTTCAGGTGTACTCGAGTGTTCAATCATCTTCTACCTCCAGGTCACGAAAGGCAAGCATGCCAATCTAACCCTTCCAGTACAAGAAGATTGAACAGGGGCAGCTGTCATACCCCAAAATTTTCCCTCCATCTTCTCAAGATATTTCATACATCCATACTCAAGGATTCCTCAAAGGTTGATCAGACAAACCCTCTCCTAGACAATCAACCCAAATTAGGGTTTGGAAATTCTCAGCTCCAGATGGACTTCCAACATCTCCAATGTTCATCATGCCTCCTCATATGCTTCAAAGATTCTCCATGTCAAGTTTCAAGCCTTACAAGTCAAGATTGCTCAGACAATTGCTCAGATGGTTGAAAATCAGTTGTATTGGACAAAAAGTCAACTGTGGTCAACATACAGTCAAACTTCATAATTTTTGGTCAACATCCTCATTTTGAAGTTACATTCATCATTTGATCAAGGGTTGATCATGATTCATCAAGAAAACTCAAGATTTGCTCAAAAGTCAAACTTTCTAAATTAGGGTTTCTAGGTGAAAAGTCAACTGAACTTTGACTGATCATAACTTCTTCATACTTTCTCATAAATTTTTCCACCACCTCTTGTTTTGAAGGAAATTCAATTCTCTACAACTTCATGTCTCACAAGAATGTCCAAAAAATGCTTCATTTGAGAGGTATGGCTCAAAACATTACAGGTCATTTTCAAAGTCAACAAAAAGTCAACTTTTTGTTTTGAAGATATATTGAGCATGGAAACTCCAATCAATATGAGACCAAAAATGTTGGTTAGAGGACTCTTAGAGCATTCCAAAAAGTCCAAGAACACTCAAAAATGTGGAAAATTGAGCAAGATACACCATTCACAAGTTGGGCAATTTTGAAGAAGTGCACAAGGAGAAATACTTCTAAAAATCAAAATTTTTGCAAATGGGCTTACTTTTTCTTCATCCAAACTTGTTCCTTATACAATTAGGAATATCCAAGCCCAATGCCACGATTTTTTATTTTATTTTTCTATTTAATTTGGAATTTATTCATTTAAATACAAATTAAATTCAAAAATAAAGTATAAAATCAAAATTAATTACAAACTTGATTTTTATTTCTTTCTTGAGATCCAAGCAACTCATTAAAGCCAACAAATTTAGAAATTTGGATTGATATGGCAAGATTGGATTGAAATTGATCAAGAATTGAAAATTTGATTTTGTACAAAAATCAAATTTGATTTGCATTGATTAGTGATGATTTCTTCCTCATATTAACTCTAAATCCATCCAGTATAAATGTATAATGCATAGCACATGATTGAAAACGAAAAAATTGGCTTGAGGAACCCTAACCTAATTCAAAGAATCCTTGACCTTCAAGCAACTGGTACCCTTGGTTTTGGATTGTTTCAGTTGATTCTAAGCATCAAAACACATTCCTTGATACCTCTTGAGTCGATCCAGACCTTCATATTGTCAAAAACCATCAAGAAACAAGAAATTCGAATTCGGTTTGTTCCAATATAATTCAAAATCGATTTCTTATATTCATGCATCTTTAACATGTTTTGTGTTTGTTTTTGTGATTAGTAGGAAGATTGCAAGCTTTATGGGTACTTTAATTGAATTTCCATGGCCGGGAACACGTATCACCATTGTTAGGGTTTCCTATGCCGTTTTAGGGTTTCACAAAATAGAAAAAATTGGACCACGAGACTATGCCCATTGCGTTCGGAATGATGCCTGGAGTCGAACCATGTCTTTAGATGTTATTTATATTATGTATGCTTGATTTTCCATTTAGCCAGGGCCTGTAGCGTCGAAGAAAGACCGACGCAAGCTTTTGAAAATTCAAAACGAAGAAGACGATGGTTGGCGCGAAGACGAGGCAGTCAGGGAGCGACACCTGTTGTAATCCACTCACTCCGATTTCCAGACATGCTTGCACACTTGGCTCAGTTGGTTAAGGCGTGGACTGTTCCTGGATACTCCAAAAGGTCATCAGTTCGAGCCAGCCTGGGACCTGGTTTTGTTTTCTTTTTCAAACTTAACATATTTTCATATTTTTCTATTTTTTTTAATATTTTGCATCAATTTTAATTCTTTTCATATTTTTATTTCATGCATTAAAAATCACCAAAATATTTTTTTCCTTTTGCATTTATTTTCTGAAAATACTTATTTAATTTATAAAATTAAAAAATATCATTTTGCATGCATATTTATTTTTATTCATAATTTAGCATTAAAATCACTTTTAATTAGTTTTAAATTATTAAATTGCATTCAAAAAATCCCAAAAAATTATTTTAGCTTATCCATGTTATTTCCAGCATGTCATATTTTTCTTATTTAAAAAATTGCATTTTTACTAACATTCTTCTTTTATTCGATTCATCTCGTATTTTCCGATTTCTCAAATCCTTGCAGGTTATCTCATTTCGGACGTTTTTTCTTATCGTTTTCATTTTTTCCAATTATGTAACTGTTTATGGGATGTAATAGTTTAAATTAGGCTTTTATTTTCCGCAAGTTTAAATTATGTATCTGCCCCAAAGCCATGTAATAGCGTAGGACATTTATCTTTCCGCACTTTACTTTCCGCAATTTACTTTCCGCACCTATAAACTGCTAGTAACTAGGCGTGTATGGCAAGACAAAAATGAACGTAGATCATTTCTAATTCCAAGATAATATATCTGAATTTGACACACTCTTTTCACACATGCACCCCTTAGGGTAATTCTCTCTCGTTGCCTTACGAATCCAAAATGGTCATGTCCCTCGAACGTAGAGGTATTCTAGCACCGTTGCCTTCAAAACAAATCATCATAGTCCCTTCGATACAAAGATCATAAGACCCACGATGTCGCCTCCGAATACATGATCTTGACCCTCGATTGTCGCCTACGAAAAATGATGATAGTCCCTTCGAATGTGCTAGGATACTTCCTACAAGTTGCTTTCTATGACCATCCGATGTCCCTTCGAATGTCCCGCTTACATCCAACAAATAGAGTTACCTACCAACTAATGGTATGGATAGCGCTATTCTAAAGGAAAGTAAAACAATACGAAAACGACCAATTCTGAGTAGGTAATAAGACTTTTAGTTGCTTGCTCTATCAAAATGCTTTTCACACCTCATACTTTTGTCAAAGTTCAAACTCTTTTCAAAAACAAAACATTTCCGAACACTTTGTATACATTCCTACATGAATCATTACAAAGACAAAGCGAAATGCCTTTTCAAAACATTTTTGTCAAACACACAGAAAGCACAATTTTTAAAGTGATCTAAGAGCAACTAAGAGCCCGTAGATAACTACGGATGGAAAGGGGTGCTAATACCTTCCCTTTTCATAACCTTCTCCCTTACTCAGAATCTAACGAAGGTCTTTTTCTGTACTTTTACCTTCCCTTAATTGGATAAAAATAAAAGTCGGTGGCGACTCTTGCTATCCGCACATTTGCGATACAAAAATCCACAAAGTCAGTTCACTGTATTACAAAATGCACCCATAATCACCGCGCCTAATTGGAAACTTGATTTCGAATTAATGTGTGACGCAAGTGATTATGCGGTGGGAGACGTGCTTGGCCAAAGGAAGAAATTTTTTTTCCATGCTATTCATTATGCGAGCAAAGTTTTGAACGATGCTCAAATTAATTATGCAACAACCGAAAAAGGGTTGCTCGCAGTTGTTTATGCATTGGAAAAATTTCGTCCTTACCTTATTGGTTCAAAAGTTGTGGTTTTCACGGATCATTCCGCGATAAAATATCTGCTTACCAAATCGGACTCTAAACAAAGGTTAATCCGATGAATTCTTCTTTTACAAGAATTTGATTTAGAGGTCCGAGATAAAAAGGGTTCGGAGAATTTGGTAGCAGATCATTTATCTCGCCTAGTGAACGTGAAAATTACGGATAAAGAAAAGGAAGTGAAGGAGGAGTTCCTGGATGAGAAGTTGTTTGCAATCCAGGAGCGGCCGTGGTTTGCCGACATGGCAAATTACAAGGCCGCGGGATTAATGCCGGAGGATTTAACATGGAATGAGAAGCGAAAATTCTTAGCCGATGCTAAGTATTATGTGTGGGACGAACCTTACATTTTTAGGTTGAGTAGCGATGGGTTGCTAAGAAGGTGTGTGTGTAATGAGGAAGCCAAAAACATTCTTTGGCATTGTCATAATTCCCCTTGTGGGGGACACTATAATGGATTGCGAACGGCCACCAAAGTCCTACAATCGGGATTTTATTGGCCTTCGCTATTCAAAGATGCTTATGCTCACGCTAAGTCTTGTGATAAATGCCAAAGAAGTGGCGGTATAGGAAAAAGAGACGAAATGCCTTTGAACAACATGTTGAAAGTAGAGGTATTTGATTGTTGGGGGATTGATTTTGTCGGTCCATTTCCATCGTCGTTTTCAAATGAATATATCCTTGTGGCTGTTGATTACGTGTCTAAGTGGGTGGAGGCCATTGCTTCACCTAAGGCCGACGCGAAAACCGTTATCAAATTTTTAAAGAAAAACATTTTTTCTCGGTTTGGTGTCCCTCGGGTTTTAATTAGTGATGGCGGGTCGCACTTTTGCAATACATTGTTACAAAAACTTTTGAAACAATACGGTGTAAAGCATAAGGTGACAACCCCCTATCACCCGCAAGCGAATGGTCAAGCCGAAGTGTCAAACAGGGAAATTAAAAAGATCTTGGAAAAAACGGTTTCGGGTTCTCGAAAAGATTGGTCACAAAAATTGGATGAAGCTTTATGGGCGTATCGAACTGCCTATAAAGCTCCTATCGGACTAACCCTGTTTCAGGTTGTTTATGGAAAAACTTGTCACCTCCCTGTGGAGATGGAGCACAAAGCATTATGGGCCCTCCGATTCTTGAATTTCGATCCATCTTTGGCGGGTGAAAAGAGAAAAATACAACTCGTTCAATTGGATGAAATGCGAGAAGGAGCATACCATTCCAACCGGAAGTACAAGGCAAAAGTCAAAGTTTCTCATGATAAAAAGATAAAGCACAAGGAATTTCGACCGGGCAAAGTGTTCTCTTGTTTAATTCCCGGATGAGACTTTTTCCGGGAAAACTTAAAACAAAGTGGTCCGGTCCGTTTCTAATCAAAGAAGTGAAAGAGTATGGTGCTGTTGTCTTGCAAGATATAGAAGGGACGAAAGAGTGGACTATGAATGGGCAGCGGTTGAAACGGTATGTTGGCGGAGAGGTGAGCCACGACATAGCAGAATCCTTCTTTGATGATCCTTGATCATCATGGACCGTCGAGCTCTACCGACGTTAAACAAAGCGCTTGTCGGGAGGCACCCCAACATTGTAAGTATTCTTTATTGCACTCATTTTGACTTGTACATGATATCAATTTGCTGTTTTTTTTTCTCTGAAAATTCAAGATTCTGCAGAGCGCGCTTAGCGCGCATTTTGGCCCATGTGGCAGAAACTTTCGCACTCAGCACGGTCTGGGTCGGGCTTAGCGCGGTCTGGGAGATTTTAAAAAAAAAATATTTTCGAAAATTAGTTTTCTGAGGCCCATTGGGTGGCCTGGTTTGTTTTAAATAGGTTAGGGTTAATTTTCAACCCTTTTTCACTCTTCCTTCTCCATTTTTCACTCTCTCAAGTAATCCCAAAATCCCCAACCGAAAATCAACAAGTTCTTGCAAATTTCTTAATCAAATCATCTCCCCAAGCATCTAAGTAAGTGTCTCTATGTTTTTCCCCTTTGAATTTCGTTAAAATTTGATGTTTAGGTTAGATTTTGAAAACCTAGGTTTAGGAATTTTGATTTTTCTCTTAGGATTAGGTTGTTTAGATTGTAGAGAAGACTTAGAATAGGAATTTCGTTGCTATTAGGTTTGTTTTTGTGGAGAAATTTCTGTTTTTACAAAAGAATTTTTCTGGAAATCGCAGAGCGCGCTTAGCGCGGTCTGCAGAATTCTAAAAAATTCTTCTGCTGTGTTTTTGAATCGTCCGTTGTGTCTAGATGCTTTGGTTTGATGGTTTTTACTGCTGTTTGCTTGAATTTTCACTAACAGACATTTCGGTGTCGATTTTCGTTGATTTTTGGTGTTGTTTTCAGATGGCTCCAAAGCGACAAAGAGTTTCTTCCGCCGGGACTGGGTCCTCTAGGTCCGTACCCTTCGATGGTGATCGTTTCTTGGGGCCTGCTCAAGAGGCGAGGTACAAAGAGCTCGAGGAGCGGAATATTTGGACGAAGAGAATTATCCGGCTCCGAGAGCAGGGCCACTATGCAACGCCCGATGCTATTCTTCATAACTATGATTTGGGTGTTCTATGTGAGCCCCAGACCAAGGTGAATGTCGAGCTGGTGAGGGAGTTCTACACCAACGCCATTCCGACCGAAGGGCGAGACTTTCCTTTCACTTCTGTTGTGAGGGGGAAGTTGGTTTCATTCTCTCGCACGGCTATAAACAACTACCTGGGCATAAATTGGACAGCCCCAGAGGATCAGTTGGATATCTACCACGACCACCTGGCTCATGGTAACTGGGATCATGCTATGCTGAGGAGGAAACTTTGTTTGTCTGAGCACTCATATAAATTGAACAGGGCTGGGCAACCTTTGAAATTCAACCGGTCCAGCCTGAAGACTAGTGCCCGAGTACTGATGTGTGTGGCTCTGTATAATCTGAGACCTCGAAGCCACACATATTATATTCCCATGGAGACTGCTGGCCTAATTGCTTATATGCTCGATGAGGAGCAAATTGATTTTGGTCGGCTTATTGCAAATGAACTGAAGAGGGTCACATTGAGTTATACCTCTAGGGGAGAGCGTATAAAATGTGCCCTAACTTATCCTGGGTTGATAATGGGTCTTCTGAAAAGGGCGAAGGTTGTCTTTCCTGCTGTGGGGCACCTTACTATTGATGGGGTCATTGATGATTCCTATTGTGATCGTTATTGCAGAGCCCTGGATGATAACTCTGCTGCCCAGGCTGTTCCAGTAGTTGCTGCGCTTCCTCAGGCCAGTCCCTCCGAAGAATGGAACCGGCAAATGCATCTTGCTCATCAAAGAGCATTTATGTTTATGCACGAGAGCATGGAGCACCTTGCTTTACAAATCAGAGAGCCGGGGGGTGAATCACTTCACTCGTACAGGCGAGCAGCTTAGTGCTTATGCTGGTTGGTCCGGGGTCGGGCCAAGTGTAGAGGAGGAGGTGGGAGATGCTGATGGTGATAAGCAGAGTGAGGATGATGGAGAGGGAAGTTCTGGTTCTGATTCTGGGTCTCCTGGAGATTCTATCCTCGAGGCTTCAGACTGATCTTTTATTTTCTTGTTTTATATTTTACTTTCAGCATTTTCTAGTTTTTAGTTTTTATTTTCGCATTTTAGTTTAAACTTTTGGATTTTGTTGGTTGCCATCCATTTTTGGGATAGGCTCGTAATTCCAATTGATATTTTGTAGGCATGGGGCCTAAGTACTTTCTTGTTAGTTTTAAACACCATTTTGGGGTGTCTCTTATTTTATTTTATTTTATTTTGTTTTAGTTTGTTTTATTTTTATTTTTAGATTATAGGTTATTTAGTTTGAATTATACTTCTTTTGGTTTGTCCGATTTTTCAACGGTTCTTCAAAGCAAGTAAGTGTGTTTCACCAAAGTGATGGTGATGATAAAATTCTCGACTCAATCCACAAATAAGGTACATATTTAATCGTTTTGTAGAATAATAACATGTCTATGAAATTTGTGCTTTATGCAAAATATCTTGGCATGTATAAAAAATTTGTGTTCACATGCGAATCATTAGGACTCAAAACACATAGGTGAGAAGCTTCCACTTTTTATCAAATATAGAGTGTCTAATAGTTTTGTTAACTCGTTTGATTCATGCTTAATCTTTATTTGTTTGTGATAATTTGGAAACTTAGAGATGATCAAGGCATTTTTTTGTGCATTATGAGAAAAACCATCGATTCCAAAAGGGCTTCAACTAACCGTGAGTGAGTGAATCCTTGTGAACCCTTTTGAGCTTAAATAGTATTTGTAGGATGAATTTATCAAATCAACTAATTGTTAAGTAGGCCACTTAATAGTTGTTGATAATCTTTGAAAATTCAATGATAATTCATTCTATAAATTTTTCTTGTTTGTGAATACCAACCCTTTTTGTTAATTAACCCTTGAAGAGCATGTACTTGAATAAAAAAAGGATTGATATAAATGAAGTTGGGGAGGTGGATCAAAAAGAACCTAGAATTGATGGCACAATGATCCTAAAGAAAGAAAAAAGAATAGAGAAAAGAAAAATACAAAAGAAGAAAAATTTGTATATGAAAAGAAAAAAAAAGAAAAAAAAAAGAGGATCATTGTGTGAAAAAGAAAAGAGGTTGTGAATAATAAGAAGGAAATGGGAATTAGTTGTGAAATTCTCTTCATATTCTTTAACCCAATTCGTTTCAATGGCTTTGTACTTAAATATCCCTTGTTTCTAACCTAAGCCAAGTTACAACCTTGAAAGTCCTTAGTGATCTTTGTTTCCATTTTGTCATTTAACTTGTTTCGATGAATGCATGAATTATTCTAGATGTGCATGACTATTAGTGAGAGTGTTTATTCCTTTGTAAATATGCATTTTGTTCTTCTTTAATATTGAAGAAATGATTAGGTGATTCAAGTGTGAACATATCTTTTATTTTGTTACATGTGTTGATATATTGTGTTTAGAACTTAATTCATATCCATGTTGTGTTTCAAAGCGATCGATGTGTGCTTTTGCCGGGTATGTCGAGTTTGAACCATCATTCTTGTGTGACTTGCATGCTTGCATTTTGTTTCTTCTTGCTTTGTGAACTTATTGACTTTTGTTTGGGGACAAACAAAGAAGTAAGTTGGGGAGAGTTGTTAAGGACCAAATTGTAGTTATTTTGTACATGATTTTGTGGTCCTTAACAATGCCTTTTTAATTAATTAATAGTATTTATTCTAGTATTTTGCTTTAATTAGGTTTTTATTTAGTTATTGTTCATAATATATTATTTAACTTATTTTACTTTTAATTGTAGGTTTTTATTGATTAATTCTCCTAAGCTTGGATTCAAGGACACTTGAAGAGCTTTTGGGATGATTCTTTTTGAAGAAATTTTTGGATGAAGGAGCATGCTTCAGGTTGCGCTCAGCGCGGTTGCAGCATGAGCGCGCATAACCGAGATTAGCGCGGTCTGCGAAAATCAGAAAAAGTACAGACCCATGCTTTCACCTTTTGGCCACCTAACCCATCACTTCCAGCTGACTTTTGGCTTGTAAAAGGGTGAAACTTCACTTCATCATAATTATCTTTCATTTGTGTAAAATTAGGGCAAGAATTTGTAAGAAAAACCATAGTTCTTTATCTTGATTCTTTATGTTCATCATCTCTACCAACAATCTTGAGAGCAAAGCAACCATGGAAATGAGTGGCTAAGTTCTTTTTGTGTCAAGATTAGAGGTAGTTGATCTAAATAGTATGTATTTCTTTTAATCCATTTGTGTATGAACATGGTTGATGATTAATATAGTTGAATATCTTTGTTCTTCATCTTTATGCTTTGAGTCTTGCTTGGAAAAGAATACTTCAAAGTAGACCTAGGATATTCATCCACTAATGAACAAATGCTAGGGATAGATTTGTGTGTTAGTGTTTACAAATATTAAACTTAATGATTATCATGTCAATAGTTGTAGTGAGGGATCATACAAATATTAACATGATAACATTCACAATCTTGGTGGGAAATCTACAAGATTGAGAGGATATGTATTTATAAAAATCATCTACTATGTTCATCACTTGATTAATTGAATGCATATGAAATTAGGTCAATGAAACTAATCTTGACATGCTTCCATAAATTACAAACAAACTCCAACTCTCTTGAATTCAAACCATAACTCTCTTTTGAAAATATTAATATAGTTACTTGTTTGGAAATTCATGTTACTAGTAGATTAGGAAACAAACCCTTTGGTTACTTTCATCTTAAAATACACTTTTCTATTGAAAGACTACAATATACACCAATCCCTGTGGAATCGATAATTAAAAATACTTGTTCGCGGGAAAACCTACAACAGACACTACTCAATCCACTATCGAACACGTGGCTAGATACCTAATAGAGGCAGGTAAAATTACCAGTAATGAAAATCTTAGGATTAAATACTTTCCAAGTTCACTAACAAAAAATGCCTTCACAGGGTTCACAACATTACCAACGAATTCAATTCATAGCTGGGTTGAATTGGAAAGGTTTTTCCATGAAATTTTTTACTTGGAACAACTAAGATTAGTCTGAAGGAATTGGTAAGTATTAAGCGAAAATTCACTGAGCCAATAAATGATTATCTAAATCGATTATATTTTCTCAAATCTAGATGTTTCATTGAGGTGCCTGAACATGAGTTGGTCGAAACGGCCGCAGGGGGTTTAGATTATTTCATTAGGAAGAAATTGGATACCCAAAACTTGAGAGATATAGCCCAATTGGCTGATAGTGTTCGACAGATAGAACACTTGAAAATTAAAAAAGCTTGAGCAAGTAAAAATAATAGAAAAGAAAGAATATCCTATGTCGAATTTGATGAGTGCGACTGGGGATCCTATGAACAACCTTTAGATTTTGAGGAAGGAGAAATATACCTTGTTGAACTTAATCAAGGACCCCCTTATTCTTGTAAGGGTTTGGTGCCTTAAAATGGTAAAAACCCAGTTGAACTTGATACGGGCAACAGACTCCCTAAGAAAACTTATTCTATCGATGTCACTAAATGTGACGAAAAATGTATTTATTAGTCAAAGTTGGCCAGATGATAGTTCCTCCTGGTGCTAAAATACCCCCTTTATAACAAAGAAAAAAGAGGGGTTTATGCAAATATCATAATTTTTTGGGCCATAAAACATCTCAATATTTTCTTTTAAGGAATTTTGTTCAAAATACAATCAAAGAAGGAAGACTCAAATTTGTCGAGAAGCCAAAAACCCAAATGAAGATTTATTTTGACCGCCTTCAAGTTGCAGAGTCCCATTATGCAGAACCATATTTGATTAACATGGTAGCAATCACTGAAGACTGTTTCAGAGAGGTGGTCATGGTGGAAATTGAAGTTTTTACAAAAGGAATCACTGAGGATTCCACCTAGATGTTAACAACAACAAAAGCTGGTGATATTTTCGTGCAAGTTGATGACATAACCAAGGTGTAATACGGTGAACTGACTTTGTAGGATTTTGTATCGCAAATGTGCGGATAGCAAGAGTCGCCACCGACTTTTCTTTTATCCAATTAAGGGAAGGTAAAAAGTACAGAAAAAGACCTTCGTTAGATTCTGAGTAAGGGAGAAGGTTATGAAAAGGGAAGGTATTAGCACCCCTTTCCATCCGTAGTTATCTACGGGCTCTTAGTTGCTCTTAGATCACTTTAAAAATTGTGCTTTCTGTGTGTTTGACAAAAATGTTTTGAAAAGGAATTTCGCTTTGTCTTTGTAATGATTCATGTAGGAATGTATACAAAGTGTTCGGAAATGTTTTGTTTTTGAAAAGAGTTTGAACTTTGACAAAAGTGTGAGGTGTGAAAAGCATTTTGATAGAGCAAGCAACTAAAAGTCTTATTACCTACTCAGAATTGGTCGTTTTCGTATTGTTTTACTTTCCTTTAGAATAGCGCTATCCATACCATTAGTTGGTAGGTAACTCTATTTGTTGGATGTAAGCGGGACATTCGAAGGGACATCGGATGGTCATAGAAAGCAACTTGTAGGAAGTATCCTAGCACATTCGAAGGGACTATCATCATTTTTTGTAGGCGACAATCGAGGGTCAAGATCATGTATTCGTAGGCGACATCGTGGGTCTATGATCTTTGTATCGAAGGGACTATGATGATTTGTTTGGAAGGCAACGGTGCTAGGATACCTCTACGTTCGAGGGACATGACCATTTGAATTCGTAAAGGCAACGAGAGAGAATTACCCTAAGGGGTGCATGTGTGAAAGAGTGTGTTGAATTCAGATATGTTATCTTGAAGGTTAGTGGGCTATGTTCAATTTTATCTTGCCATACACGCCTAATTACTAGCAGTTTATAGGGTGCAGAAATTAAAATGCGGGAATGTAAAGTGCGGAAAGGTAAATGTCCTACGCTATTACATGGCTTTGGGGAAGATACATAATTTAAACTTGCGGAAAATAAAAGCCTAATTAAGCTATTACATCCCATGAGCAGTTACATTATTGGAAAAAAGAAAACAGTAAAGAAAAATCGTCTGAAACGGGATAACCTGTGAAAAGATGAGAAATCGGAAAATACGAGAGAAATCGAATAAGAGAAAAATGTTAGTAAAAATGCAAATTTTTGAATGAGAAAAATATTTCATGCTGGAAATAAAATAAATATGCTAAAATAATTTTTTGGGATTGTTTGGAAAAGATTTAGTAATTAAAAAACTAATTAAGAGTGATTTAAATGATTAATTAGGAATAAAAATAAATATGCATGCAAAATAATATTTTTTAATTTTATAAATTAAATAAACATTTTATGAAAATAAATGCAAAAGGATAAATATTTTTGATGATTTTTAATGCATGAATAAAAATATTGAAATAAATTAAAATGAATGCAAAATATTAAATAAATAAGAAATATAGAAAATATGAAAAAAGTTTAAAGTTTGTAAAAAAAGAAAAAACACGGGTCTTGCCAGGATTCGAACTGGAGACCTTGCTTTCAAACTTTGAGTTCCCTTGCCTTGACCAATTGAGCTAACGTGTTTTACTGTTTGGAAACCGGAGCGAGTAGAAGAAAAACAAGTGTCGCTCCCTGACTGCCTCCATCACGCGCCAGACGTCATCTTCTCCGATTTGAATTTTTGAAAATTTAGCGTCGGCCATTGTTCGACGCTACAACCCTGGCTAATTCAAAAATCAAGCACACATAAAATAAATGAATTCTAAGACCATGGTTCGATTCCAGACATCATTCCGGATGCAATGGTAACAGTCTCATGATCCAATTTTTCCATTTAAGCAAAGCCCTAAATCGTGGTCAAGAACCCTAGTTATGGCATATCACGTTTCAGGCTATGGAAATGCAATCAAACAGCCCAGATCGCTTGCAAACTTATCACTGATCACAAAAACAACAATAAAACATGTTAATAATGCATGATTATGAGAAATCGAATTTTGAAAAAGATGAACAAACCGAAATCTGGTTTTCGAGTTTCTTGATGGTTTGGGCAAAGTAAGAGTCCTGAATGCTTCAGGATGCCAAGCAATGTGTTTGAATCCTCAAAAGCAATTGAAAACGGTGGATCGATGGCGCTAGTAGCTTGTATACGGTTTCTTGAGCTTCAATAGGGTTTCTCCAGTCCAATTTTCTACCCTAATTCGTGTGGCATCTGCTAAATATATATAGTAGATGAATTTGGAGTTGATTTGAGGAAGAATCAATCAATAATCAATGCAAATCATATTTGATTTTGTACAAAATCAAATTTTCATCTTTTGATCAATTTTCAATCCAATCTTGCCATATCCAACCAAATTTCGAAATTTGCTGGCTTTATTGAGTTACCTGGATCTCAAGGAAGAGAGAAAAATCAAGTTTTGCATTTAATTTTGATTTTATACCTTATTTTTAAATTTAATTTGTATTTAAATGAATAAATTCCAAATTAAATAGAAAAATAAAATAAAAATTCGTGGTATTGGGCTTGGATATTCCTAATTGTATAAGGAACATGTTTGGATGAAGAAAAAGTAAGCCCATTTGTAAAGTTTTTGATTTTTAGGAGTATTTCTCTTTGTGCACTTCTTCAAAATTGCCCAACTTGTGAATGGTGTATCTTGCTCAATTTTCTACATTTTTGAGTGTTCTTGGACTTTTTCGAAAGCTCTAAGAGTCCTCTAACCAACCTTTTTGGTCTCATCTCAATTGGAGTTTCCATGCTCAATATATCTTCAAAACAAAATGTTGACTTTTTGTTGACTTTGAAAAGGACCTGTAATGTTTTGATCCATACCTCTCAAATGAAGCATTTTTTGAACATTCTTGTGAGACATGAAGTTGTAGAGAATTGAATTTCCTTCAAAACAAGAGGTGGTGGAAAAATTTCTGAGAAAGTATGAAGAAGTTATGATCAGTCAAAGTTTGGTTGACTTTTCACCTAGAAACCCTAATTTAGAAAGTTTGACTTTTGAGCAAATCTTGAGTTTTCTTGATGAATCATGATCAACCCTTGATCAAATGATGAATGTAACTTCAAAATGAGGATGTTGACCAAAAATTATGAAGTTTGACTGTATGTTGACCACAGTTGACTTTTTGTCCAATACAACTGATTTTCAACCATCTGAGCAATTGTCTGAGCAATCTTGACTTGTAAGGCTTGAAACTTGACATGGAGAATCTTTGAAGCATATGAGGAGGCATGATGAACATTGGAGATGTTGGAAGTCCATCTGGAGCTGAGAATTTCCAAACCCTAATTTGGGTTGATTGTCTAGGAGAGGGTTTGTCTGATCAACCTTTGAGGAATCCTTGAGTATGGATGTATGGAATGTCTTGAGAAGATAGAGGGAAAATTTTGGGGTATGACACAAGGCTACTGAGGGCCTTGCAGTTAAGTTACAAGACATATGAATTACTGAGGATGCATGTGTCAAAGTAAACATGGTTGAAGTTTCACAAAGCGTTGATATAAATATGGACGAAGAGGACAAGAGGTAGGAAAAATACAACCAGGTGGCATTTCCCAAAAAGACTAAGAGTTTACTGGAATTTCTCCATAGGTGCTAGAGAAAGAACTCTGAGGTTATGCTCTGCCCTAGGTGTAACATCATGATTTTAATAGTTAATTAATTATTATTATTATTTATATTATATGATAATTAATTTAATTGGGTGATTTAAATGAATATTAGAATTATTTGATTATGTGTGTTATTTGAATAGTTGGATTTTTATGAGTAGAAATGAGATTATTTAGTATTGGGCCTAATTATTGTTAGAACATAGGTTGGTTCTAATCATATCTTAGAGTTTTGATGATAACAAGTGAAACAAATTTTGTATAGTAAATATGATACTATGATAAGCAGTGTTCTCATTTCAGATGATGTTCTGACTCAAGCACTCTAGAAAGTGAAATATCAAATTATGCTGAGCAGATGAAGAATTAGAAGTTCTAAAGATGAAAGAAACTTGTGAACACGCGACGTGAAGGCAACCGATGAAGCATGCTAATGCAAACTCTGATAGAAGCCCTGAAGAAACCTCTGATAGAAGATAAGATAACAAAGGCTTATAGAAGATAAAGAAATGAGTTATCAAGACGTCATCTTCTAAGACAAGTTCTACTATAATACCGTTACTCTATTAAGGCTAAGATGACTTAAGTACTCAAGTGGAACAAAGTTCGAGGTACATGGAAAACATAAAGTACAAGTAGACAAGCAACATTAATTATATTCTCTTTGTTCAAGACACGCAACGGAAAAATAATGAAGCTATGTATAAGTTCAAGCTTTCAAAGGAAAAACTAACGTCTATCATTAGAAAACTTACGCTGAACAAAAGTTGAGAAAATAAATACTTTGAGTTTTATTATGTTGTATTGAACTTAAACTTAGTGTAAAACATCACAGTTGTGATAAAGCTTTTTAGAAGTAAACAAATACACTGTTAGAAGTTAATTTGTAATTGTTCCTTGAGAGACCAGTTGGGTCAAATTTCTCAAGAGGGCTAGGACTAGAGAGTCTTAGAGGTGTTAGTCACTTACAGTTGGCTTGTGCATTGTTTGTTAGTCACAATAGTTGGTTGTACAATTGTAATTAGTTTGATTATAGTGAATTAAGTTCTCGTTGAGAGAGACAAAATTACCTTGGAGGGTGGACTGAAGTAGTTTGAGTTTCAAGCGAACCAGGATAAAAATAACTGTGTTGTTAGACTGTTGTTACATAAAATAAAATTAAAAGAGGAAAAACTTATTCAACCCCCCTTCTAAGTTTTTTCTTAGCCTTCAATTGGCATCAGTGCTCTTGGTTCTGGGTGCAAACACTTAACCGTGTCAAAAAAAGATCCAGAAGGAAAACACTATGGCAACTGATCAAAACAACAACAACTCAAAACCTCCTGTCTTTGATGGAGAAGATTTTGAATACTGGAAAGATAGACTAGAAAGCTTCTTTCTAGGATATGACCCTGATCTATGGGATATGGTCTTAGATGGATACAAACATCCGGCAGATAAAGAAGGAAACAAGATTGATAGAAACACAATGGAGAAGCAACAAAAAATAGATTTCAAGAATTACCACAAAGCCAAAAATATCCTGCTAAATGCCATTTCAAAAATGGAGTATGAGAAGATCACAAACAGAGATACTGCACATGACACTTTTGAGTCTCTCAAAATGTCTCGTGAAGGAAATTCCCAAGTAAAAAAAACTAAAGCTCTGGCTCTTATCCAGAAGTACGAAGCCTTCAGGATGGAAGAAAATGAATCCATTGAAACAATGTTCTCAAGATTCCAAATTCTGACTGCTGGCCTGAGAGTTGTGAAAAAAGGATACACCAAAGCAGACCACGTAAAAAAGATCATCAGACGTTTACCCAAAAGATGGGCACCAATGGTCACTGCATTCAAAGTTTCAAAGGATTTGAATAGTGTATCTCTAGAAGAACTTATCAGTGCAATAAGAAGTCACGAGATAGAACTTGATGAATATGAGCCTCAAAAGAAAGGTAAGTATGTTGCCCTTAAATCTACTAAAAATATGAAACTAACGCTTTCAGTCAAGAAGGAAGCTCAAGACTCGCATCAAAAGAAGATGAGTTATCTCTTCTTTCCGGAAGGATCAACAAGATGTGGAAGCGCAGACAAAGAAGTTCGAAACTACAAAGATCAAGAAGGAGGAGAATCTTCGGACATAAGAAGTTTAGCAAAGAGATATCATCCGCTATGAATGTAAAGAACCGGACACTGCATAAGTGATTGTTGTAACGCCCTTAATTTAATTAATTATTTAATTAAATTATATAAGGAATTATTTATTGGTTTAGTCGTAATTGGATTTGTCGGTATTAATTAAGAGGTGTATTTGGATTGTTAAGTTAAAGTCGGATTTTAGTCGGGTAAATCGGAGGAATAATATTAAGAATGATATTATTGATTTTATTGGAATTATTCGGCGAAGAGTTGAATTATGGGTATTAGTTGATTAGTTGGTTTAATCGGAGATTTATTATTAGAATATTATTTGCGAGTTTGTACTATTTAATTGATGGATGGAAAAGGTTATAGAAATAATATGAGGAATAATATTATGAGTATTAGATTATTTATTTAAGCTTTTGAGCTTGGATCGTCATGTTGGAAAATTATATAGTGGGGGTGTACAAGAGTAAGGCCCATTAGATTATTTAGAAATAATAGTATTATTTTTTTAGTTTATTTTAAGAAAACAAGAGAAGAAGGAATTAGGTTTTGATACGTATCACAAGAAAATAAGGGTTTGGAGAAAGAGAACAAAGGTTTTTGGACGAAAAAGGAATCGATCGATAAATTGTTTGGAGGAGGTAAAGGATTACACTCGACCAGGAATTAAGATGAGATCAGGGAGTTGAACTGCTATTGAATCCAGGTAAGGTGGGTTTCAATCTCTATAACCAGGATTATGATAAATCGTATGTGGGGATTGGGTTGTACGAAATTGCCATGAATTTGTTTTACTGTTTATATATTAATTAGTCTCGGTGGAATTGTTGATACGGAATGGGTCGTTGCATACGTTGTTGGCTGGAACAATTTTGTCGTGAAAATAAAAAGGTTGTGTTGATTTAATTGAATCTATGTATTTTGTTGTTGCTGTGCAAGAAGAGTTGGTCCGGGAATTAATCGATTATAGAAAGAAAATGTATTCTGTAAAATAAAAGAAAAACGAATGGGGATGATGAAGTTTGGATCCGTGGTGGGGACCCTTTTTTGTGAGGACGGACGCCCCAACAAGGAATGAGGCAAGGGCCCCGTAACCTGGAGGGCGGGCGCCTCCCACCTTGTGGTTGTGAGGGCGGACGCCTTGTGCCCTTGGGGAGGGCTGGGGCGGTCTTCCCATGTGGTATAGGCGGAGGCCACCTGTTTCACTTATTTTCACTATTTAGTTAAATTTTGATAATACATAATTAATAAACTAGTTTCGGAAAAATTAACTTTTTGTAAATTAATTATTTACTATTAGATATAGGATTTGTTATTGAAGAGATTAATCAATGAAGATTGATCAAGAATTATCATGTTATAATATAAATCAATTTAAGATAATAATTAGTAGCAGTAAGTGATACAGGATTATAGTATGCAAATTAATATTCTGGAAATTAGTAGTAACTTAGCATGTGTGTGTGTGTATATATATATATATATATATATATATATATATATATATATATATATATAGCATAACAGTGATGAAGTCGAATGAGTAGGAATTAATTAACAGAAAGTTTTGATTAATTAGCAGGAGGTTTAGAGAAATATCAGCAACAGTAGAATGTCGAAAACTATTCCGATTTAGCCGAATTAAGCGGTATAGTTAGTTGTCCGGAATTTAATGAAATTTGTCGGGGGTAACTAAGATAAATTAGTAGGTGAATTCTATTAATTTATTTTGTTGGAAATTATGCCGAATATGCTGACTTGCAGGTTTAGATGGGTAAGTTGATTCGTCCGGTTTATGGACACTATTAATTTTAGGTCTTATGACCGATGTTTTATATTGATACTGATTTGTTGTAACGTTGTGATGTTGTGATGTGAAGATGAATATGTTGATGTGAATATGTTGTCAATGTTGATATGTTGATGATGTTGTAGGCCTATGTCCAGTGAAGTGGTGATATAGATGCATGCCTAGTGAAGTGATTTTCATGTTGCTGTATGTTATTTGAGTGGCATACATTTGCATTTATGAAGGCCTGTATTGGCGAATTGATTACGTTGGCCATTAGGGGAAAGATGATTACGTTGAAGGCTTATGCCTTGTGCCTCGATAACCTGGAAATTGTTTACGTTGGGAGTTTACTCCAAATGGTACCACATGCATTTGCATAGTTTAGTCGCATTTGAATTGAATGTTTTCGTTGATGTTGATGTTGCTGTTGTTGTTAATGTCTAAATCGTTGTTGTGATTGTTGATGTTGATATTGTTGTGGATATATGTTGTTACTGTTGTTGATATATGTTGTTATTGTTATTAATATATGTTGTTATTGTTGTTTAACAAAGTTGTTATTGATGTTCGATAAGTTCTGTAGTGTTAAAGTTGTTGTAGTGGTTACTATGTAGTTGAATTATGTAGTTTGTTGTTGTTAATAAGTTGTGCGAGTTAAGTCTGTTATTAGTTATTGTATACTTGTTGATGGAAAGTGGTGATATTTGTATGATCTAATCTAATATCCTGTTTATCATACACCTGTTTATAGTTGTTGATATCCCACCCCTTTGATTTGTTTTTGACTTAGCCTTTATCCTGGTAACGTGCAGGTATTTGAGGATGGACGAATTAGTTGTTGTTAGTTCGAATTGGTGTCTTGCTCGTCATACCACTCGGGGGGATGTTTACATTGTTGTTATTATAAGATGATGAATAGTTGTTATTAACTGTTTTTGAAATTATTTCTAATTGTTGTCATTACAATAATTATGGAATAATCATAAATTTGAAGTTTTGATCTAGTTGGATAAAGTTGTATATGATTTATCAAATATGAATGCCGAATGCTATGTATCTATATTAAATGAAATACAGGTGTTTGAAAATTAGTTGAAATGTGACATCCTATTTTACGTTTGAAATTTAGGCACTTTGATTTTATTATAAATGTTGGGTAGAAATTGGGGTGTTACATTAGTGGTATCATAGCAGGTCGGTCTGTCCGACCAGTGTTGTCTAATGCTGTTTATTTCCTTTGTACGCAACAAGTGTGTGGGACACTGTCGGTACTTGTTTACTTTTTGGGTTGATTGTTTGGAGGAGTTGACTTAAAGCTAAGTGGGGGAGAAGCTGTGCTTCTCGATTATGTTTCGGTTATAAGTTATTGGTACAATGTACTGCTTGAGACAACAGTGCAAGTGTTGTTGGAGCTTGTTGACACGGATTCAAGGTTTGGTTGCTTAACAAGTTGGAGCTTCTGTAGGAAGACAATGATCAGGAATTGTTGATGTTTACTTCTCGAAGGATGAGGAGCAGCGTAACAGTTGTTGATATGCAAGTATGGTGCAAATTACCGATGTTTCTAAAGGTAACTATTAAGGATAATTGTTATGAGGTGGAATTTAGAAAGCTATTGATGGGAGGTGAAGTTGTTGTTTAAGTAGTCTTGCATAATATGTCGACGTAGGGACGATAATTAAGTGAAAAATTATTGTAGATCTTGTTGTGAAATATTTGTTAGTAACTATAAGAGTTGTTGAAGTGTTGGAAATGCGAATAGTATAATTTCAAGGATAAGAAGTGTTGATGAAGGGATAAAGGAACACTATTGTAGTTGGTAATGATGGTTATACTCCATTATGATTTCC
The DNA here is from genome assembly GCA_021764765.1 of Vicia sativa. Taxonomy (NCBI): domain Eukaryota; kingdom Viridiplantae; phylum Streptophyta; class Magnoliopsida; order Fabales; family Fabaceae; genus Vicia; species Vicia sativa. The sequence continues at coordinate 95,864,826 of CM038797.1, read as the reverse complement.
GCTATCTATTGACAAATTAAGGACTTGATCACCCTTAATCCATTGTCGATAGTAAGCGATATCGTAGTGGATGATTTGTACTTGACTTGCTATCTTAATAGTGCATTAAGTATTGGATGTTATGTCGTGAAGGTAGTTTCTTTCGAGTTGATGAGGATTAAGAGGGTTAATAGTGTTTCATGGATGAATGCCCTCAGAGTATCGGAATAAGGATTTTGTATAAGCATTTTGGAGTTGAAGATGTTGCTAGGAAAATGATGTGATGTTGTGTAAGTCAAGTATGAGCAAGTGAAGGTTGTTGTTATGTTGTAAGATGTTGTTCCAAGATATTGTTGAAATGGTTGGCAAGTTAGTAAGGATTATGTTGCAAGAGTATCAGAAGATAGACGTGTGAGTATTAGATTCAATTTGTGTTGAGTTACAGTTATATCGGAAAAGTAATAGTCGAAGTGTTGTCAAGCGCAACTTGAGAATAAGAAAGATGGATGAGGAGGCGATGTTAAGGATGGTTGTGTTAGGCGAATTTTCGATGACGAAAATATCCTAAGTGGGGAGAGTTATAGCATGAATGTAATTAATTATTTAATTAAATTATATAAGGAATTATTTATTGGATTTAGTCGTAATTGGATTTGTCGGTATTAATTAAGAGGCATATTTGGATTATTAAGTTAAAGTCGAATTTTAGTCGAGTAAATCAGAGGAATAATATTAAGAATGGAATTATTGGTTTTATTGGAATTATTCGGCGAAGAGTTGAATTATGGGTATTAGTTGATTAGTTGGTTTAATCAGAGATTTATTATTAGAATATTATTTGCGAGTTCATACTATTAAATTGATGGGTGGAGGAGGTTGTAAAATAATATGAGGAATAATATTATGAGTATTAGATTATTTATTTAAGCTTTTAGGCTTGGATCGTCATGTTGGAAAATTATACAGTGGGGGTGTACAAGAGTAAGGCCCATTAGATTATTTAGAAATAATAGTATTATTTTTTTAGTTTATTATAAGAAAACAAGAGAATAAGGAATTAGGTTTTGATACGTATCACAAGGAAACAAGGGTTTGGAGAAGGAGGCCGCGAGCGAAGGTTTTAGGCGAAAAAGGAATCGATCGATAAATTGCTGGGAGGAGGCAAAGGCTTGCACTCGACCGGAAATTAAGATGAGATTGTGGAGTTGAACTACTATTGAATCCAGGTAAGGGTGGGGTTCAATCTCTATAACCGGGATTATGATAAATCGTATGTGGGGATGGGGTTGTACGAAATTGCCATGAGTTTGTTTTACTGTTTATGTATTAATTGGTCTCGGTGGAATTGTTGATACGGTGCATACGTTGTTGGCTGGAAAAATGTTGTCGTGAAAATAAAAAGGTTGTGTTGATTTAATTGAATTTATGTATTTTGTTGTTGTTGTGCAGGAAGAGTTGGTCTGGGAGTGAATCGATTATAGAAAGAAAATGTATTCTGTAAAATAAAATAAAATGAATGGGAAAGATGAAGTTTGGATCCGTGGCGGGGACCCCTTTTTGTGAGGATGGACGCCCCAACAAGGGAAGAGGCAAGGGTGGGCCCCTTAACCTGGAGGGTGGGCGCCTCCCACCTTGTGGTTATGAGGGAGGACGCCTTGTGCTGGGGAGGGCTAGGGCGGTCTTCCCTTGTGGTATAGGCGAAGGCCACCTGTTTCACTTATTTTCACTATTTAGTTAAATTTTGATAATACTGTTTATGTATTAATTGGTCTCGGTGGAATTATTGATACGGAATGGGTTGTTGCATACGTTGTTGGCTGGAAAAATGTTGTCGTGAAAATAAAAAGGTTGTGTTGATTTAATTGAATTTATGTATTTTGTTGTTGTTTTGCAGGAAGAGTTGGTCTGGGAGTTAATCGATTATAGAAAGAAAATGTATTATGTAAAATAAAAAAAGAATGGGAACGATGAAGTTTGGATCCGTGGCTGGGACCCCTTTTTGTGAGGACGAACGCCCCAAAAGGGATGAGGCAAGGGTGAGCCCCTTAACCTGGAGGGTCGGCGCCTCCCACCTTGTGGTTATGAGGGAGGACACCTTGTACTGGGGAGGGCTAGGGCAGTCTTCCCGTGTGGTATAGGCGGAGGCCACCTGTTTCACTTATTTTCACTATTTAGTTAAATTTTGATAATTCATAGATTAATAAACTAGTTTCTGACAAATTAACTTTTGATAAATTAATGATTTACTATTAGATATAGTATTTGTTAATAAAGGGATTAATCAATGAAGATTGATCAAGAATTATCATGTTATGTTATAAATCAATTTAAGATAATAATTAGCGTGATAAGTGATCAGGATTATAGCATGCAAATTTGTATTTTGGCAATTAGTAGTAACTTAAGCGTGTGTGTATGTGTGTGTGTGTGTGTATATATATATATATATATATATATATATATATATATATATATATATATATATCGTGAAATGAAAGGAATTAATTTATGGAGTAAAGGATAGTAATTCTAAGCGAGATGTTTATTTTGTGTAGCGGGTTTAGCATAGCGTGATGAAGTCGAATGAGTAGGAATTAATTAATAGAAAGTTTTGATTAATTAGCGGGAGGTTTAGAGAAATATCGATGTGATAGAATGTTGAAAAGTTCCGATTTAGCGAATTCGAATTAGGCGGTATAGTTAGTTGTCCGAATTTAATGAAATTTGTCGGGTAACTAAGATAAATTAGTAGGTGGATTTTATTAATTTATTTTGTTGGAAATTATGCGAATATCTGACTTGCGGTTTAAATGGGTAGTGATTCGTCCGGTTTGTGGACCTTTATTAATTATAGGTCTTATGACCGATGTTTTATGTTGATCTTGATTTGTTGTGACGTTGTGATGTTGTGATGTGAAGATGAATATGTTGATGTGAATATGTTGTGTTGATATGTTGAATACGTTGATGACGTTGTAGGCCTATGGCCGATGATGTGGTGATATAGGCATACCTCGTGAAGTGATTTTGATGTTGTTGTATGTTATTTGAGTCGCATACATTTGCATTTATGAAGGACGATGTTGGCAAATTGATTACGTTGGTCGTTAGGGGCAAAATGATTATGTTGAAGGCTTATGCCTTGTGCCTCGATAACACAGCAATTGTTTATGTTGTGAGTTCATAAATGGTACCATATGCATTTGCATATTTGAGTCGCATTTGAATTGAATGTTTTCATTGATGTTCTTTTGTTGTTAATGTCTAAATTGTTGTTGTGATTGATGATGTTGATATTGTTGTTGATATTGTTGTGGATATGTTATTCTTGTTGATATATGTGTTATTATTATTAATATATGTTGTTATTGTTGTTTAACATAAGTTGTTATTGATGTTTGATAAGTTGTTGTAGTGTTAAAGTTGTTGTAGTGGTTACTATGTAGTTGAATTATGTAGTTTGTTGTTGTTAATAAGTTGTGCGAGTTAATTCTGTTATTAGTTATTGTACACTTGTAGATGGAAAGTGGTGATATTTGTATGATCTGATCTAAGATACTATTTATCATAGACCTGTTTATAGTTGTTGATATCTCACCCCTTTCATTTGTTTTCGTCGTTGCCTTTATACTGGTAACATGCAGGTATTCGAGGATGGAAGAATTAGTTGTTGTTAGTTCGAATTGGTGTCTTGCTCTGATACGTAGCACTCTGGGGGATGTTTACGTTGTTGTTATTATAAGATGATGAATAGTTGTTATTACCTGTTGTTGAAATTGTTTCTAATTGTTGTCATTACAATAATTCTGGAATAATTATAAATTTGAAGTTTTGATCTAGTTGGATAAAGTTGTATCTGATTTATCATATGTGAATACCGAATGCTATGTATCTATATTAAATGAAATACAAGTGTTTGAAAATTAGTTGAAATGTGACATACTGTTTTATGTTTGAAATTTTGGCACTCTGATTTTATTATAAATGTTGGGTAGAAATTGGGTTACAATTGTCCTAAGTCACGAGAAAAGCCAAAGAAAAATTTTAGAAGAAAGAAAGGTATGATGGCCACCTGGGATGATTCAGAATCTTCTGAAGATGAATCTAACTCAGAGGATGAACACGCCAACATAGCCTTTATGGCCACCACATCATATGACTCTGGCTATGAATCAGAATCTGTAGAGGTATTCTCTGAATTTACTAGAGCTGAACTTGTAGATAGTTTATCATAACTTCTTGAAAACCATAGTCAACTCAAAATCAAATACAAGAAACTCAAAAAGAGCCTTGTATCTGAAATTGAACAACTTAAGGCAGAAAACTCTGAACTTAAAGAAAATAATTTTAAACTCAAAGAGGAATTTCAAAATGTTCAAAAAATTTCTAGTTCAGATATTAATTCGAGTTCAAAAGATATTCTTAAAGAATATGACTACAGTTTTCAAAAATTTCTTGCTAAAAGCATAGGTAGAAGCAAAATGGCTTTAATGATCTATGGTGTTAGTGGAAACAACGGAAGAGGAATTGAATATGAAACTCCCAGAGGGAAAATAACTATCAACCTAAACCTGTTGATGAAATGGTTATCACATATAAACCACTACACAAACAATTTAGTTATGGTCACACATATGATATCAAATATACATCTTATTTTGAAAACTTTCATGCTAAACCAAAGTTCAAATAGGACTTTAGAAACTCTAACCAAAAAGGACCGAAAAATATATGGGTACCTAAGGAGAAAATAATATATGTTGCGATGTCCTATGAAAATTTGAAACACCAATTATGGTACCTGGACTCTGGATACTCACGACACATGACGGGAAGAAAGTCTATGTTCCAAAGTCTGGAACTTAAATTTGGAGGAGATGTAAAGTTTAGACGTAACCAGAAAGGAAATATTATTGGTCCTGGAACCATTGGAAACGATAACCTCCCTTCATATCGATGTTACATTAGTAGAAGGGTTTGTATAACTTGTTGTCCATAAGTCAATTAAGTGACAATGGTTATGACATAATCTTTAATCAAATGTCATATTGATTTGTTAGTCAAAATGACAGTCAATCCTTTTCTGGAAAGAAAGAACAACATCTATAAGATTGATCTTTTGACCTCAAAACTCAAAATGTAAAATGCCTTATGTGTTAACAATGAACAATGGGTGCAGCACGAAGATTATGACATAATAGCATGAGAAAATATCTCAAATTAACAAACTCAATCAGTGGAGAAATTCCTAATTTGAAGCTCAACTCACAAGTTACATGTGACATGTCGAGAAGGAAAGTTTTCAAAACCTTCTCGGATCAAAAATGTTGTTTCTTCCTCTAGGCTAATAAATCTTCTACACATTGATCTATTTGGATCGTGAAAACCACATCCATTAGAGGCAAGAAGTATGGATTGGTCATTGTAGATGACAACAATGAGATGGACATGGGTTAGGTTCTTAAAACACAAGGATGGGTCACATTTTTGTTCTCGACACGTAACCAAGTTCAAAATGAAAACGATTTTAGGATCATAAAGGTTAGAAGTGATCATAGAGGATAATTTGAAAACCAATTTTTGAAAAATATTTTAAGGAAAATGGAATTTCTCATGATTTCTCTTGTCCTAGAACTCCAACAAAATGGAGTTGTAGAGCGAAAGAATAGAACATTGCAAAAATAGCCGAACCATGATCAATGAAACTAATATAGCTAAACATACGGGCGGAAGCGATGAACACAACATGTTATAATCAAAATAGAGTTTCTATAAGACCTATTCTTGAAAATACTCCCTATGAGTTGTGGAAGAACAGAAAACCCAACATTTCATATTTCCATCCATTTGGATGTACTTGCTATATTCTAAATACTAAAGATCATTTGAACAAGTTTGATTCTAAGGCATAAAAGTGTATTCTGCTTTGATACTACGAGCGCTCAAAGGCTATGAGTGTACAATACGAAACTATGATTGTTGAAGAATCAATCAAAGTAAGATTTGATGACAAGCTTGGCCATCAAAAGCCAAAGCAGATTGAAAACTCTGCAGGTACAGAAGTTCAATTAACAAACTCGGAACATTTTGAAGAAAACTCAGAAGATCCTCCTATTGACAATGCTCTGGAAAACTTAAGAATTTTTTAGGAACCCTCACAGATAAGATTTCCTAGAATCACTTATGCACATCTAGAAGATGTAATCATAGGAAATAAAGATGACCCCATAAGAACAAGATCCTCTCTTAGAAATAACGAAGAATCATTGTTTGGATTGGTGTCTCTAATTGAACCAACCTCAATAGATGAATCTCTTTAAGACAATGATTGGATAATAGCTATGAAAGAAGAACTTAATCAATTTACCAGAAATGACGTATGGGATCTAGTTCCAAGACCTAAAGGAGTCAATATCATTGGAACAAAATGGGTATTTAGAAACAAACTAAATGAGCAAGGAGAAGTTGTCAGAAACAAGGCATGACTGGTTGCACAAGGTCATAGTCAACAAGAAGGAATTGATTATATTGAAACCTTTGATCTCCGGTTAGAGTCTATTAGATTATTTCTTCTATTTCAAAATAACATCACTTTATATCAAATGGGTGTTAAGAGTGAATTTTAAATGGTTACATAGAAGAAGAAGTTTATGTCCGTCAACCTCCTAGTTTTGAAGCTTCAAAATTTCCGAACATATTTTTAAATTGAAAAAATCTTTATACGGTTTAAAACAAGCTCCCAGAGCTTGGTATGAACGTTTAAGTAACTTTCTTTTAGAAAAGAATTTTACTAGAGGGAAAGTGGACACAACCTTATTTAGAAAAACATTTAAAAATGATATTTTAATCTGTCAAATATATGTAGATGATATTATTTTTGGAACTTCTAATGTCTCTCTTGGAAGAGAATTTGCTAAGTCTATGCAGGCAAAATTTGAAAGGAGCAAGATGGGAGAACTCAAATTCTTTATGGGAATTCAAATAAATCAATCTCCAGAAGGTACTTACATACATCAAACAAAGTATGTTGAAGAACTTTTGAAGAAATTCTAATTATCGAGAAAGTAAAAAGCAAAACACCAATGCATCCTACATGTATTATGGGAAAAGATGAGGTAAGTAAGAAAGTAGATCAAAAGCTCTAAAGAGGTATGATTGGATCTCTTCTTTACCTAATTGCGTCTAGACCAGACATAATGTTTAGTGTTTGTTTATGTGCAAGATTCTAATCAGATCCTAGAGAATCTCACTTAACTGATATTAAGCGAATTCTGAGGTATCTGAAAGTTACTACTAATGTTGGACTATTTTACAGAAGATCCAAAGATTTTAAATTAGTAGGTTATTGTGATCTGATTTTCTTTGGAGATAGAGTAGAACATAAAAGCACCTCTGGAGCTGTCGGTTTGGTGAAAACTTAATCTCTTGGTGCAAGAAGCAAACCATTGCACTATCAACAACGGAGGCGGTATATGTTCTTTGTAGGCTATAGCACTCAGATGCTCTAGATGAAAAGAAGACTAGAAGATTATCATCTCTATGAGCGTAACATTCATATCCTCTATGATAATACTTCTGCAATATGTTTATAAAAAAACAATCCTATTTTGCATTCTAAGCAAAGCATATAGAAATTAAACATCATTTCATAAGGGACTATATTCAGAAAGGTGTTTTAACTTTAAACTTTGTAGACACAGACCATCAATGGGCTGATATTTTTACTAAACCTCTTTTTAAATATAGATTTAAATTCATTCTAAAGAATATTAGTATGGAATTTTGTCCTGAATGAAATTGTGTCTATTATTATTATTATTGTCAGAAGTTCTGCTCTTAAATGAATGTTCTAGTTAACATCTCTTCAAAAGTTAGAAGAGAAGTTAAATTAGAAACCATAACTAGAAGTTCTGAAATATTTTCTAATGTTTCATTACGAATATGGTTCAGAAGTTCATTACATCAAAAAAATTTAACGCTCTTAACCTATAAGTTGAACACGTGTTCAAAACTTATGAAAGGCCAAGCATGCGTGCAAGCTCTACGACATGCCGTCCCTAGGTAACTGTTCCAAATCTTTTCAAATCACACGAACTCCCTCGTGAGTTGCTATTAAATGCTTGTGATGATTAACTTTCTGTTTAATTATTTTTATTTTCAAATTAATTTCTAAAGCGCATTCATTCTCTTTATAAATACCCTTTCAAAATTCCTTTTCACTTTTCACTCTTTTCATCTTCATAGTTTATGCATACGTGCTCTCTTCTCTCAATTTGAAAACCCTAAACCTAAAAGTTCAACCATAGCTTCATCTTCACTATTTCACCCGGATACCACTATTCCACAAAATCCTCAATCCTTTGTTACAACCACCAACACTCAACAATCAGGCCAGTACATCATTCCAGCAAGAACGACACTAATTCCTGCTGATAAATTAGAAGTGGTTTGTGAAATGTTGATTGATTTGGAAAATCTAAGGGATAATGGGTTTAACTTGTTCCCAGCGGTGGAATTTCTAGGATGGAACAAATTCTTTGACAGACTGGTTGGGCATGTGTTCCCACACTTAGTTAAAGAATTTTGGCTTCACGCCATTGTTACCCCTAAAGCTATTCTATCATTTGTTCTGGGTAAAGAAATATCCATCACAAAAAATCTCATCAGAACATTGCTAGGTCTTGAAGGAGAAGGCGTCATTGGTATCTCTGAAGGACGAATTGATATGTCTAGAGTTTATGCTGAAATCTCCACTTCTAGAAGAGTCTCCAACAAAATTAAAGACTTGAAGGACCAATACAAGATCTGGGTGAAGATTATTCATATCTGCATTCATCATAGGAAGGAAAGAAGTTCTCCTGACTACATCAATGCAGACCAGTAATACCTTATGTTATGCCTTGGAACCAATGTCAAAATTGACTTGGCTTTTCTTCTATTCAGCCAGTTGCACGTGAAAGAAACCAGAGAATAAGAAAGAACCAAAAATCCCAAGCCCAAAAGAAATTGGATCCCTCTGTCCAGATTGATATCAGATATTCTGACTGAGAATGGTCTAATAGCTTATTTAGAGGATGCCAATTTACTTGGAGAATTGGACCCCATCTGTGGGAAACCTCTGACTGGGAAAAATCTATTGAAAAGGAAGATTATTGATAAACTTATGGAAGAACCTACTCCTTATGTCTCGGGAGATGTCCAGAAAAGGAGAGTGCATGCGAGCAGTTTTCCTTCATTCAAAGTTGGTGATCATGTTGAAACTATTAAAGAATACATCGGAAGATGCAAAGCGAAGGGCATTCAATTGATCCGGCATGGCTTCAAGAGAAGTTCACCAAGTCCATTAAAGCAAGCGAAGAAAGGAAAGTAGATGGAGAGGTATTCGAAGACCCAACCAGACTCGGAAGAAGAAGAAGGCCACAGGTACATCTTGACCCCATTTGTTGAAAATTATGAAAATATAGTAACATCATTTCACACCACTCAAACTTCTAACCTTTTGCACAACTGGGTAACATAGATGTAGATATTGACCTTACCACTTCACCGGACCTTCAAGAAATAAATCACTAAATTGCTCAAGTGTTATCGATATAGATAACTTTGATGTTTCAAACACAGAAGTGCCACCTCAAGCAACCACTCAAACGCAATCACCACTCAACCCATCATCAAGTCCTCAACGAAATTCACTTTCGCTCCTCATCAAATAAATCCAAATGTTTCCTCCAAACACCACCTCAAACACCACTTCCAAATTCATTTCAAACATACCGTAGACCATTGTCACCAAAATCCACATAATGGTATGATGGATCTTGGAGAATTCCAAACACCAATGTTCCTCGACCACTCAATTTCCTTATGTATATATACCATCGACAAATATTTTTCCACTACCTACATCTCCACAACATATTCCACTTCATTTTCGAACCTACCATCACTCATATCTCTCTCGAACTTCCACCACCTAACTCTCCGAACTTTCACCACCTAACTCTCTAGAACTTCCAAAACTCACTCCTTGAACAAACCACCATCTCTGAACTTCCACCACCTCACTCTCCGAAATTACTATCAATCCATCCTTTAAACCTTCACCTTCCCACGAATTCACCTTCCCAAAACTTACCTTTCATCCGAACCTCTAAACCATCAAACATCGGACTTTCCGGGTGTAGTTGATCTTGAATCACTACCCATAAAGAGCTATTCACACGAGATGTTAGTATACTTTTACAAAATTTGAAACATAAATGCAGTGCTGGATAGAATTGCTGAAAGAAGATTGTGCCAGCAACCTGAACCCAATTGCATCCATTGATCTATGAAAAACATTCAGAAGGAGATTCAACATTGAATCCCTCAAGCTCAAAGAACTGTGTTACTCTCATGTTCATGAGAAATTTCTTGAGTGCGAATGGTTTGAAGGCATTGTTAGGATATCTAGAACAAGAAGCCTTTACTGTAGCTTAACAATGCTCCTTGGCAACCACCTTCTGACCCTATGGATGTTTCTGATGATGAATCTTCTGAATCAGAAGTTGCTGATCCAAACTATGTAGCGTTGGTTTTGTATCGTCCACCTATGTTTTGTCCCAGAGATACTCGTAAGAAGGTGCCGACACTTATGATTGATTTTGACACACTTTTCTCAAGTGTCTTCTATCCTAGAGTTGCTGGTTCCACCTCTAAGGTTGTTACTTCTGAAGATGCTGCTGCAACTCCTACTGTGATGGAAACTCTTAAGGAGTTAAAGAAGGAGAACGAAGCTGTTCGTGAACATCTGGACAAGCAAGACGAGACAAACAAAGAGATCAAATGTTGGATGATGAGGCAAGAAGAATCCTCTAATGAGATCAAGAATACCTTCCTATCCCTAGTCTCTCGTCAAACCGTCTGATCTCTTTGAAACTTACATCCATTTGTTTTAATTGTTTTGTTGTTCTTGTTTTTTTAAACCTCTGTACTCATGCATTTCTGGAATCAATATTAAAATATTTTGACTCGTTTTAAATTGTTTTTATTATTTTTATGCTTTTTGATTATGAAAAGAAGGGGGAGAAACTTGTGATTTTGATGCGATTAAATATAGCGGTTATTAGGACTAAGTGTCAAAATTTTTAACAAGAATACAAGTGTATTTGCTTACGAAGTATCAGGGAATATCTAAGCTGGAAAACTCTAAAGTAAATCTAAGCTTTATACTCCAAGCTCACGAAATGAAAAGTCTCGGAAAGTAAAACTCATTAAGAAAAGAACAAACTGGGAAGTTCTACCTTATATTTATTCTTTTATAGTATTTATCTCGGGGGAGATTATCTAACTCGAGATTTTCACATATATATATACAATTTATTTTCAAAATCTAAATGTTTTGTCATCATCAAAAGGGAAGATTGTTAGAACATAGTTTGGTTCTAATCATATCTTAGAGTTTTGATGATAATGTCATACCCAAAATTTTCCCTCCATCTTCTCAAGACATTCCATACATCCATACTCAAGAGATTCCTCAAGGTTGATCGACAAACCCTCTCCAGACAATCAACCCAAATTAGGGTTTGGCAATTCTCACTCAGATGGACTTCCAACATCTCCAATGTTCATCATGCCTCCTCATGTGCTTCAAAGATTCTCCATGTCAAGTTTCAAGCCTTACAAGTCAAGTTTCCTCAGACAATTGCTCGGATGGTTGAAAATCGGTTGTATGGACAAAAGTCAACGTGGTCAACATACAGATCAAACTTCATGATTTTTGGTCAACATCCCCATTTTGAAGTTACATTCATCATTTGATCAAGGGTTGATCATGATTCATCAAGAAAACTCAAGATTTGCTCAAAATTCAAACTTTCTAAATTAGGGTTTCTACGAGAAAAGTCAACCAAACTTTGATGAGCATAACTTCTTACTTTCGTAAATTTTCCACCACCTCTTGTTTTGAAGGAAATTCAATTCTCTACAACTTCATGTCTCACAAGAATGTTCAAAAATGCTTCATTTGAGAGGTATGGATCAAAACATTACTGAGTCCTTTTCAAAGTCAACAAAAGTCAACATTTTGTTTTGAAGATATATTGAGCATGGAAACTCCAATTGAGATGAGATCAAAAGGTTGGTTAGAGGACTCTTAGAGATTTCCAAAAGTCCAAGAACACTCAAAAATGTGGAAAATTGAGCAAGATACACCATTCGAAGTTGGAATTTTGAATGATTGCACAAAAGGACATTTTGGTCAAAATGCAAAATTTTCAAATGGGCCTATAATCTTTTGATCCAAACTTGTTCATGACATTATTTGTGATCCATAAATGCTTGGCCATGACAATTTTCTATTATTAATTTATTTTGAATTTTAAACCATTTAATTCAAAATTAAATTATATAAAATATGAAAATAAAGTATTTTTTCAAAGGAATGATTTTATATCATGCTTGAGGTCCAAGGAAGCCCATGATTCTTACCAATTTCGTTATTTTAGATTGATGAGAAAAATCAAATTTTTCCAATATTTGATTTTATTTGAAAAAATAAATGCACATTCATGATCCAATCTTTTTCCTTGTTTTCCTCTCTCAAATTCCTCTATAAATACCAAGCAATACATACATTAAGGGATGAAACCCTAATACATCTGACTTTTAAATTTTTCTCAAAAGTTGGAAAATTCAATTCTAGTTTCAGAATTTTCAGGCAAGCCATCCATCCAATCTTGTTCTTGAGGATCCCGGGGTGAAACCTATCCTTGCAAAGCCCAGTTGCCGGATCGCGATATCCGCTCTCTTGGGTTTGGAATTTTCTTATTCATTTTTATGATTCATGCATCATCAATGTTTTTCGTGTGTTTGTATGGACTGGGGCGTTTATTAGGTAAAACAACCCATCTCATGTAAGCTAAGCGTGAAACTCGAAAGCCATGGTTAGGGCATTCGAGGCTTTTGAATCGAACGACCTTATAGTGTTTTTAGCCAAAACTAATGCCACCAATGGATTAGGGAGGTCGATTTAGGGGTAGGGTTCCCTCATTTATTTATATTTCGTTTGTTTCGTTTTCGGTTGGCGGAAAGGCGGCCAGGAGCTAGGGCTCGGCGTCTTTAACGTTCTTGACCGTGAGGTGGCGTGGCTTGGCGATCTCGATTCGTCCATTCATATTTGGTAGGGGTCCACGCGTCTTGACTGGTTTTCAAACATCCGAACACGTCATCATTCAAAGCAATTGTTTTCAACTTTTCAACACCAAATGACACTTGGTCTAGTGGTTAAGCGTTGCTGTTCGAGAGATGCTCAAGGTCTCGTTAACCACCTGAGAGACCGGTTGTTTTCTTTTTACAAACTTCAAACTTTTCATATTTTTCTTATTTATTTAATATATCTCATGCATTTTAATTCTTTTCAATATTTTTATTCATGCATTAAAAATCATCAAAAATATTTTTCCTTGTGCATTTATTTGATATATTTAATTTAATAAATTAAAAATATTATTTTGCATGCATATTTAATTTTATTTCTAATTTACCATTTAAATCACTTTTAATTAGTTTTTATTATTAAATTGCATCCAAAAATCCCAAAATTTATTTTAGCATATTTATGTTATTTCAGCATGAAATATTTTTCTCATCTAAAAATTTGCATTTTTACTAACATTTTTCTCTTATTCGATTTCTCTATTTTCCGATTTCTTATCTTTTCACTGGTTATCCTGTTCGGACGATTTTCTACTGTTTTCTTTTCCAATAATGTAATTGCTCATGGGATGTAATAGTTTTAATTAGGGCTTTAATTTTCCAAGTTTAAATTATATATCGCCCAAAGCCATGTAATAGCGTAGGATTTATCTTTCCGCATTTTACATTTCCGCATTTTACTTTCGCACTATAAATTGCTAGGAATTAGGTGTATGGCAAGATAAAATTGACATAGCTCACTCTAATTTGCAAGATAAAATATCTAAATCAATACTTCTTTCACACACACGCACCCAGGGTAATTCTCTCTCGTGCCTTTACAATTCAAATGGTTATGTCCTCGAACGTAGAGGTATTCTAGCACTTGCCTTAAGACAAATCATCATAGTCCCTTCGATACAAAGATCATAGACACGATGTCGCCTCCGAATACATGATCTTGACCCTCGATTGTCGCCTAGGAAAATGATGATAGTCCTTCGAATGTGCTAGGATACTTCCTAGTTGCTTCTATGACCATCCGATGTCCCTTGAATGTCCCTCTTACATCCAACGAATGAGTTACCTACCAACTAATGGTACGGATATCACTATTCTAAAGGAATAAAACAACACAACGACCAATTGGTAGGTAATAAGACTTTTAGTTGCTTGCTCTATCAAAATACTTTTCACACACACACTTTTGTCAAAGTTCAAAACTCTTTTCAAAACGAAACATTTCGAACACTTTGTATACATTCCTACATGAATCATTACAAAGTCAAAGCGAAATGCCTTTTCAAAACATTTTTGTCAAACACAGAAGCACAATTTTTAAGTGATCTAAGAGCAACTAAGAGCCCGTAGATAACTGGATGGAAAGAGGTGCTAATACCTTCCCTTTTCATAACCTTCTCCCTTATCGAGAATCTAACAAAGGTCTTTTATGCTTTTACCTTCCCTTAATTGGATAAAAGAAAAGTGGGTGGCGACTCTTGCTATCCGCATTTGCGATACAAAACCTCAAAAAGTTCAGGTATTCAGATGGCGACTCTGTGGGAGACACCTAAAGAGAATGCCTTAAGGATTTTAGATCACCTTTATTGCTTTTGTTTGACTCTTGCTTTACTTTTAAGGGTTGCTTGGGTATTATATTTGTGGGGATCCTACACCGGATCCGGTTTCCTTCTAGGTAAGTAGCAATAAATCGTCGCGACAGTTAGGCGTATATCGAAACGGTCAACATGATGGCTACGTTAGTGTGACACTTTGGATGTCTGATACTCTTCATTCCCAAGTTGAGGATAGTATTTGGCTTGGCGGTGTCATCAACACTAACTAAACTTTTAGAACCTTAATTGACCCATCTTGGCCATTAGAAGGTAGTGAGATGGCGGCTTTGGGTCAGACTAAGGTTGGTTGATACTCGATGCTACGCTCATTAAGATCGGACTTTGGGATATTTTCGGTCGACCACTTGGTAGTCGTATTGAGATAAGCGCTACGAGAAAGATCAATGATATAAGATTCCTAGAACCCGGTTACTATTATAGGACAGATGAACCAACTCAAACTTTTGGTGGGGTAATCACCTATACCTCATGCAAGCCTTAAACCTAGGCTCATTGTGTGATTTGATTGTGTGTGCCAAACATGACATCATGATATCATCTGCATTGCATATCATTTCTAACTATTTCAAGGACCTAGGGATTTATCTTTGCTCTGTTTTGTAGGAATTATGGCTTCTAGAAAGACTATTGAATCAACTTCATGGGTATACCTTCTCACTTCAATTGGTTTGAAAATTCCCGACCATGCTCGATTCATCAAAAGACATGGTTATCTACTTGATTTGGTTATCTCGAGTTTTGAAGAAGATATGATGCATATCCTTTTCCAGTTCTTTGATCCGAAACACCATTGCTTTACATTCCCAGATTATCAGTTAGTTCCTACTTTGGAAGAGTTCTCTAAGCTACTTGGGGTACCTATTCTTGCCAAATTCCATTCACCGGTTTAGAAAAGGTTCCTAAGTATGAAGACATATCGTACTTACACCTTAAGCTCGGACATTGAAGCCAATTGGGAAACTAGAAGCGGAGTTAAGGGTTTACTTTCCAAGTTCCTGATTAAGAAAGCCCGAGAATTCCTCAAAGTTATGAGTTTCCATGCATTCGAAGACATTGTGGCCTTGCTAATTTATGGTTTGGTTCTACTTCCTAACTCGGATCAATTCATAGATGTCAACGCCATCAAATTGTTTCTTACCCGCAATCCAGTGCCTACTTTACTTGGAGATATCCTACATTCTCTCCACACTCATTACTACTAGAGACAAGGAACTCTCATGTGTTGTATACCATTACTTTCGGTGGTTTATTTCGCACCTTCCTCCATCATTTTTGAAGAACGAGCAAAGATTGAAGTGGTCTCAAAGATTAATGTCACTCTCTCATTCAGATATCCGTTGGAGTCTTTCCTCTCAAAAGGACTTCACATTCATTGAGCGTTGTGGAGAATTCCCAATGTACCACTACTTGGTATAAGGGAGATTACAATCCTTCCTAGCTCTACGTCAGTTTGGTTTTGCTGAAGAGATGGTCCACATGATATGCTTCTCCAAGATATTGTGTTCGACTACAATCACGATCTCAATTAGATGAAGGTTCATACACTTGGGGCATGGTAAAGAAGATGATACCAAGACTTTGGGCACAACTCCATTCCTTGGGAACCTTACCTCAAATGGGTGCGAGCTCGAGCTCAAAACCTCATGATGCCATTCATGCACTTTTACCAATAATTATGGAACTTGTTGCTATAGGTGACGTACCCTATCTTGTTCTCCATCCCGACATGCCTCTGATTTTGAAGACTTGAAAGATCTGGATTCAACTTCAAGAAGGAAGGATACCTTTGAAGCTCAGTGTTATGCAAGTGAGAAGAAAGTGCTAGAGTTGACCAAAGCTACTTCACGAGGAGACAACACCTCCTCGCACCAAGAGGAAGCGCCCATGGGAGACTTAGAGCTTTAGGATTTATATCTTTTCTTTTATTATTTTGAACTATCTTTTGTACTCAAAAGAAAAGAATAATGAAAAGTACTAATAAATGTTTGTTCATTGCTGTTTAACAAATTTAAATCTCTTAGGTCCTTGAAAACATTGCATTGCATTCGCAAACATTGCATATCATGGCATAACATTTGCATCACAGTACATTGAAGATTGGTTTTCTCATTTGCTCGCTATTTATTAAAATGGCTTGAACAGTCTGTCAAAGATCTTCAAGAATGCTCGCTTTAAGAGATGTTTACCACTTGGTCCAAGGCCAAGAAGATTTGAAGAGGCTCATCAATAGGAAGAAGAAGGTTGTTGGCTTCTCAACATGGGCGAGACGCTACAAGGTGGTCCTAGGTGGTTAGTCGAATTGAGCTCTCTGAAGGAAGTGTCAAGAAGGAGGATGAGCAAAGTAACAAGGGTGATGGTGAAGGCAGCCAGCATGAGCCTGAAAGACTATGATAATGGCCAGTACTCCGATGAAGATGACAAGTACAAGCAACTTGAAGACCGTCGAATCTTTGTGGAAAACACGAAATGTCCGGGCTGAATTTTGATGATCTGAGTCTTGTCCCTGGTGTTGTGATTCCTCCCAAATTCAAAGTTCCAACTTTTGCTAAGTATGATGGCATGACTTGTCCTAAGCTGCATTTGAAGTCCTATGTCCAGAAGATCAATCCCCACACTGATGACAGAAAGTTGTGGATGCATTATTTTCAAGAGAGTTTGTCCGGAACCCAGTTGGAATGGTATTATTAGCTAGAGAATGACCGTATCCGTACTTGGAATGACTTAGCAGATGCTTTCTACAGACAGTATGAGTACAATGCTGAATTGACACCTACTCGCATGCAACTACAAAGCATGTCTATGGGTCGTGATGAAAAGTTCAAGGAGTATGCTCAGAAATGGAGAGATTTAGCAGGCAGAGTTCAACCACCCTTGTCGAATAGGGAGTTGGTTGATATGTTTATGGGAACACTGACAGGCCCATTCTTCAATCATCTGATTGGAAACTCTTCAGCCGGATTCACCGAGCTGATATTGATGACGGCGCATTGAAGTGGTATCAAGAGTGGAAAGATTCAGTAGAATCATCTTCAAATGCTGAAGAGATCGTTTGGTGGTAAGAAAAGCCAATGCATGTATGGTCGAAAAGCGAGCCGATCGGCGCTCAATCGTGGGGCGGTTGTGATCTCCAATCCATCAGCGCAACCTCGCGAGACAACGTAGCGAGCAGCGCCCGCGAAGGCGGTTACCAAGATCAACATGCCATTGTCGCAAGCCTTGCAACACATGTTGGCGAGCTGATTACCTTGAGGATCCTCCTCGAATGTCAACACTTCCTCTCCGAGATACAATCCTAATGCTAAGTGTGCTTAGCATTCCAATAGCCAGGACATAATCGATGATTGTTGGGCTCAAGAACAAGATTCAAGATATGATCGAAGCTAAGTTGAGTTTGATCCTCCTTGAGACTCAATGTGATCAACGCTTTATGCCTAACCATGACAAAAGTTCCAATCTGTTGGTGAAGATACTTATGTTTTAACATAGATGACTTGACCATTCCTCCGATGATTATTAAAAGAACTTGTTACAAGTGGTGTCAATCCAGGATGCCCGAAATTGTCGTTGGTGCCCATCTGCATCGATGGTTGTGCTTGGTTGAGAAGACGTGTTCAATGCATGATGGATAACCGTGAGATACTATTTCGAAACACCTTGTCTGCGGTATGTAAGTTGAAGATTGACAATGAAGATGGCTGCCATCGTGTGGGATACCTTGGGGCACCAAGTGGAAAGTACGATTACATGGTGAAGTACCTGTTTCGAGAGCTACAAGATTCCTATTGAAGATGTTAAAGCGACCGGATGGGGTGACGATTTCCCGAAGACTATCTTGATGTTAACACCATAAGGATTTCTCTGCGATCTTGTGCCTAGAGTGGCACCTCTCATTATTACTTCTCCAAGACCGGTTCCATATTCCTCGACAAAGCTATTCCTTGGAATTATGGAGCTAATGTTTACTATCATGGCGTCAAGCAAGACCCTCGACCATTGAAGATCGACCATTGAAGCTACCATTCCGACATTGACAACATCACCGGATCAAGTAAGGTGACCCGAATCGGAAGAGTATTCTCTCTAGAATTTCTCCTCCAAAGGACACCGTGACTCCAACTCGCATTCCAACTATTCAACCAATTCCCAAGCTAGAGGAAAGAACCGATGACTCATCCTCAACGGAAGTACCAAAGGAAGTTGAAGATACCTCAAACAAGAAATGGAGGAATTCAAGATTATCAAGAAGAGTGACTACAATGTTGTGGAGCAGTTGGGACGAGACTCCGTCCAAGATATCCATGCTTGCTGCTCTTGTGCTCGAGGCTCATGCTAATGCCTTGGTGAAGTTTCGAAGAATGCTCACGTCCGCAAGAACCACTACTCGACCGGTTTGAAGTTTGTATTGCTAGCACGGCTGCCAACAACGACCTAGGCTTCTCGATATTGATTTGACTCCTGCCGGAAAGAAACACAAAAAGCCTCACATCTCTGTTGAATGCAAGGTGTTACTTTATCTCATGTTTTGGTGGATCCGGTTCGCTCGAATATCCTTCGATTGCTTTTGATCGACTTCGATGTTGAAGGGTTGGTTACGAGACCAGTGACATTATTGTGAGAGCTTTTGATGGTTCTAAGCGGTGCTTGGAGAGCTCACTCACTGTTAAAGTTGGTTCCCGACTTTTGACTCCTTTCTTTGTCATGGACATCCGTCCGATACTCTGCCTACTTGGGCCCTTGGATACAGGGGCGGCTGTTACCTCTACCTTGCATCGAGGCTGAAGTACCGGTGAGAAGGTTGTTACGTATGTGGCGAAGAATATATGGTCGGTCATCTGTCATTCCGATACCTCGAGGTGGAGGTGCATTCTTTGAGACTCCTGTCAAGCTTTTGAAACAATCCCGAGTCGTGCTGTGACTCTCGCCACTCCTGAAGTTATGCAAGTTCCGCCTAGGATGGCATCACTGAAGGACGCTCAAGATGCAGTTAAAAAAGGAGGTAATACTTTTTGGGGTCAGCTCCCTGATCTTCCTTTCAAATCTGACAAGACTGGTTTAGCTTCACCATCAAGGGTCGAATATGATACGTCGCGAACGTGCGGCCAACTTCCTTTCCGCATCGGCCGGTGGAATCCATGCTATAGAAGATGGCGACAACGACTTGACATCGCAAGTGGATCTTCCGAACTCCAGACAACGGACTCAGCAATTGGAAGACTGAAGACGTCATACCAATCTCCTTTAGCCAGGAGTAATCACTCTTGATTTGTTTTGCTTTTCGTATTTTCTATGTTTTGAACAATAAACTCTAAAGCCTAGTGCCTTGCCGGGGCATCATGGCTCGTTGTGAGGGTTATTATCATCATTTGCATATTTTCATTCAATAAGATCGTTGGACTTTGCATTCAATTGATTGTTTTCTTTCACTTTATCACCCTTCAAAAAGCTATGTGTTTCTTACACACCACGTGATACACTGCGAAATCCTCCGAATCTCGTTGATAACACTATGCTATTGCTAAATATGACTTGATAATCCGATCTACCAAGCCGAAGAAGAAAGTGAGGAAGATTGTGAAGTGCCGGGAGAACTTGTCGATGCTCTGCAAGAAGAAGCGAGTTATCTGACCACCACGAAGAGCAAGTTGAGGTTATGAATTTGGAGTCGATGAAGGCGAGAAAGAGATCAAGATAGGAGCGGGTCTTGAGAACGATTATTAAGAAAGGTTGGTTCAGATGCTACAGACTAGATTGAGGTTTTGCTTAGTCATACGAAGACATGCAGTTTGGACATTGATATTGTGGTACCATTTGCCAACAAAGCGAGGTTTTCCCCGGTGAAACAAAAGGTTCGTGCATCGTCACGAGATGTCAAAGAAAATCAAAGCGAAGTTATGAAGCGATTCGCCTGGTTTCTTCAGCTATTCTTCCACAATGGGTTGCTAATGTGGTACTGCAAGAAGGATGGTAAAGTACGAATGTGTGTGGATTACGAGATCCGAACAAAGCAAGTCCGAAAGACGATTTTCCACTTCCTCATATTGATGTTCGGTTGACAACACCGCTCGATAAGGTCTTCTCCTTTTGGATGGTTTCTCCGATTACAATCAAATCAAAATGGCTCCACAAGACATGGAAGACTACTTTGTTACAGTGGGGCACTACGCTATAAGGTTATGCTGTTTGAATGAAACGCGGCGCCACTTATCGGTGCTATGGTGACGTTGTTTCATGACATGATTCATCACGAGATAGAGGTTTATGTCGGACGACAATAGCTCGATCACGGTGAAGAACATCTTGATCATCTGCAGCCTTTGATAGGTTGAAGAAGTGGGCGAGACTTAATCCCAACAAGTGCACTTTGGAGTCGATCCGGAAAACTCTTAGGGTTTGTTGTCAATGGTAAAGGTATTGAAATTGACCCACCAAGGTTAAGGCCATTCAAGAGATGCCGACTCCCACCGAGAAGGAAGTCGAGGTTTCATGGGCCGATTGAACTACATTGCCGATTCATTGCATCTAAGCGCTACTTGTGAGCCAATCTTCAAGTTACTTAAGAAAGATCAAGTAGTGGAATGGAGCAGCGATTGCCGGACCGCTTTTGACAAAATCAAGGAGTACCTACGAATCCTCCTATCCGTCTTGCTTCAAGGAAGACCTCTTATCATGTACTTGGCAGTGTTAGAGAACTCAATGGGGTGTGTGTTGGGGCAACATGACGAGTCAGTCGAAAAGAGCATGCAATATACTACCTTAGCAAAAGTTTACAATCGTGAAACAAGATACTCACACTCGAAAACTTGCAACACTTTAACTTGGGCTGCTTCACGACTAAGACAATATATGTTGACTCATACTACCTTGTTGATTTCCAAGATGGATCCGATAAAATACATATTTGAGAAACCACTCTCTCGGGAAGAATAGCAAGATGGCAAATGATCTTGACCGAGTATGACATCCAATACACTTCTCGAGCGATCAAAGGAAGTGCGATGGCGATCATTTGGCTCATCAAGCCGTGAGCGACTATCGGTCTATGCGGTTCAATTTCAGATGAAGATGTTTTACTAGTCAGCGATTGTGAAGAACCAGGACCGACGAAGGGCACGAACAAGGATCCCGATGGACCATGGTCTTTGATGGAGCCTCAACGCGCTTAGCAATGGCATTGGCGCCATCATTACATCCCTGCAGGCGGATATACCTTTCACCGAGACTTTGTTTGATTGCACTAACAACATGGCGAATACGAAGCGTGCATTATGGGTATTAAAGTTGCTATTGACTTAAGAATCAAGTTCTTACAAGTGTATGGAGACTCGGCTTTAGTGATCGGTCAGTTAAGGGCAGTGGGATACGAAGCATCCGATCTCATTCCGTGTCGAGAGCATGTTTTGAGTTTGATCCCCTTGAAGAGATTACATTCAACCACATTCCACGAGAGAATCGGTTAAGCGGACGCATTGGCTACTATGTCATCTATGTTCAAAGTCGGATGGGACAACGAGGCTCCCGGATCATCATTGAGAAGTTTGTGAACCAGATATTGTTATGAGCTTGATACGGAGAAGAGAAACCTTGGTACTTTGACGTGAAGGGTATCTTGAGACTCGAGAATATCCGCGAGGGCATCATCAATGATAAAGTTCATGAGAAGATTTGCATCCAAATTCTTCCTCGAATGACATCTTATACAAGCGCAACCACGACTTGTGCTTACTCATTGTGTGACCGAGCAACAATCGTGTCATGGAAGAGTTACAGGCGCATTTGGTACTCACTCTAGTGGTCATACAATGGCTAAGAAGATTTTGAGAACAGTTACTATTGGTCCACCATGGGCTGATTGTCACGCTCGCTCGATCTTGTCACAAGTGCGGTTATCTGAGCAAAAGCACGTACCTCGTTACCTCTGAATGTTCTAACTCCTTGGCCTTTTGCAATGAGGGGCATTGACATGATTGGAGAAATCAAGCCCACCGCTTCCAATGGACATCGTTTCATCCTTGTGGCAATTGATTATTTCCAAATGGGTAGAAGACCTCGTTCGCGTCTACAAGAATGTTGTGGCTCGATTTATCAAACATAATCTTATCATCGATGGCACTCGAAAAGGATTATCATAGATAACGGCTCCAATCTCAACAACAAGATGATCACCGAACTTTGTACGTAGTTCAAAATCAAACATCACAACTCTTCATCGGCCTAAGATGAATGGCGCGATGGAAGCCGCCAACAAGAATATTAAGAAGATTATACATAAAATGCGGTGACTTACAAAGATTGGCATGAGATGTTACCATTTGCTCTTCATGGTTATCGCACTATACACGAACATCAGCGGGGCAACTTCTCTCTTGTATATGGTATGGAAGCGGTTCTACCATCCAGGTTCGAGATACCCTCAACGAGTCCTCCAGGCAGAGTTGAGGCGAAGCGATTGGGTCCGACCGCCTTGACCGGATCAGCTGATTGATGAGAAGCTTGATCATATCCGCCATGGATGATCTATCGAAGCGAATGATCGAGCATTTAACAAGAAGGTCAAGCACCGAGTCTACCAAGTCGGTGATCTAGTAGTCAAGCGCATCATTCTTCCACAAGGTGATCCGGGGCAAATGGACTCCCACCTATGAGGGACCGTTTGTAGTCAAGGCAGTATTTTCCGTGGAGCTATGATACTTAGCACCATGGATGGTGAAGACTTCCCACACAGTGAGCGAGACATAGTCAAAAATACTACGCATGAGCGAGACCCGCTTCGGTGACCTAGGCAAAATAAGGGCATCTGGCGAACCAAAAGGGTTCGGGCAAAAGTTAAGGATATATACAAAACATGTACCGGCAAGTCGAAAACTGAAAAGGGCGGGCAAAAAGGGTATCGGTGGTGAAAACCGAAAGGGGTCTAGGAAAAGTTAGGGATTTAATGCGACTATGTCTCGTCCGGATCACCCATGTACGGACTACTATCGATTCAAGATTCAAATAAGATCAATCCTCTTTCTCTTGTGACAGGGAGATGAGATAGTTGAAATATGAGTACAAGCATAGTTGAAACTTAACGAGATTGTTTCCGCATAGCTTTTACCTTTCTTGTGTACAAACTATTTGGCCATATGCCACATTTCAAAAAATACAAGTTTCTTTCTTTTTCAATTTTTATTGTTGTTGTTTGCATAAAGTCCAACGTTTGGTTTGAATGATTATATGCATTCGACAATAAAAATCTATTCACATGCGAAAAGTGAGCGTGCAAAAGTAATTGCTACGAGACTCCGGGAATTGAGATGACGGCGAAAGTCACCAAATATTCCCCAGAACATGATCCCATGGTGTCACTCACACAAACCTTCCCAGTGAGTAAAATGAATCCCCAGCGGTGATTCCACTCAACATCTTCAAACAATAACGCTTCATCCCCGACAAGATATTTATCGGCGGATATCTCTCACAATTTCCCTTTTCCCCAGCAGCGATATCCGGACTCGAAACTTGGTGAGATAGTGCACGGAGAAACCTACACTCTTATCCCTCGTCGGAGATTACAGGCTGATTCTTCTAACCCGGTCTCAACAATTATCAAGTACTCTCCGGCCGATTTACAAAATCCCGAGTAAGTACCTTGAATTCTCCCCAGCGTCTTACACACAGATCCTCGGAGATACCTCTCGTCCTCAACAATATCTAGGCACGAAACTTGGTCGAGATAGTGCAGGAGGAATCGAAGTTATCTTTCTTCTCGGATCTCCATCCTCAAAGCAAGTCGAATCTCCAATGGAACTTCCGCATCTTTTCAAGATGGATATGTTTTGAAATACCACAACATCTATCATTCATACATTTCTCATAAAGTCACATATATGCATATGTCATTCATACATCGTCATGCATCATACTTTGCATAAGACTAACAATACTCTATCAAAGTTTCTCTTGTTTTCTCCAAAAGCAGGTGAAAAACACCACGCATAAGCGGTCCGAGTTAAGCCGAATCTCGGGGAAAAGCATGCGAAGACCGCCCTAGTTGTCCTCCGACAATCGGTCCGAGATTAAGCCGAATCTCGGCGGAAAACTATCCGAAGATCGCCTCGTTGTCCTCCGACAACGGATCCGAGATTAATACGAAGCTAGGCGGAAACCTATCCGAAACGATCACAAGTTATCCTCGATAACGAGGGTGGATCAATACCCGTCGCAACGGGAAGATATCCACATTTTGCCAACCTACCTCCCTCGGAGTAATCGCACGAAGATCTATTCGATTCCTTCTTATTATCAAACAACAACTTCTGAGTCTAGCGTATGACTCGATTGCCTTGGATGGCATCTTAAGCCCATCTCGACTACGTGTCAACAATTTTCCACCTTGAATCTGCATATTTGGTTAAAAACCAATACAAACCAATAACTTCATTCAAAGATGAGCACAAAGTCTAACATACGACTCCTCGGATGGCATCTTAAGCCCATCTCCATGCTCCTTCATTATCAAGAACATCTATAGAGCCTAGCGTCGGCTCACACCAATCGATCTTTCCATATGGCATCTTAAGCCCATCCCCATCAATTTTCCTATTCAGACGACATTTTCGAGTCTAGCATACGACTCATTCCCCAACGAAGTCTCTACCTTCCCAAAATGGCATCTTAAGCCCATTCCCGCATCACGGTAGTGCAAATTTTCGGTGTACTCGAGTGTTCAATCATCTTCTACCTTGGTCACGAAGCGAACATGTCAATCTAACCCTTCCGTACAAGAAGATTGAGCAGGGGCACATCATACCCCAAAATTTGCCCTCCATCTTCTCAAGACATTCCATACATCCATACTCAGGATTCCTCAAAGGTTGATCGGACAAACCCTCTCTGAATAATCAACCCAAATTAGGGTTTGCGATTCTCGACTCGGATGGACTTCCAACATCTCCAATGTTCATCATGCCTCCTCATGTGCTTCAAAGATTCTCCATGTCAAGTTTCAAGCCTTACAAGTCAAGTTTCCTTAGACAATTGCTCAGATGGTTGAAAATCAGTTGTATTGGACAAAAAGTCAACTGTGGTCAATATACAGTCAAACTTCATGATTTTTGGTCAACATCCCCATTTTGAAGTTACATTCATCATTTTATCAAGGGTTGATCATGATTCATCAAGAAAACTCAAGATTTGCTCAAAAGTCAAACTTTCTAAATTAGGGTTTCTCTGAGAAAAGTCAACCAAACTTTGACTGAGCATAACTTCTTCATACTTTCTCGAAAATTTTTCACCACCTCTTGTTTTGAAGGAAATTCAATTCTCTACAACTTCATGTCTCACAAGAATGTTCAAAAAATGCTTCATTTGAGAGGTATGGATCAAAACATTACAGGTCCTTTTCAAAGTCAACAAAAAGTCAACATTTTGTTTTGAAGATATATTGAGCACGGAAACTCCAATTGAGATGAGAAAAAAAGGTTGGTTAAAGGACTCTTAGAGCTTTCCAAAAAGTCCAAGAACACTCAAAAATGTGGAAAATTGAGCAAGATACACCATTCAGAAGTTGGGATTTTGAACAATTACAAAAGGACATTTTGGTCAAAATGCAAAATTTTCCAAATGGGCCTATAATCTTTTGATCCAAACTTGTTCATGATATTATTTGTGATCCATAAATCCTTGGCCATGACAATTTTCTATTTTATTAATTTATTTTTGAATTTTAAACCATTTAATTCAAAATTAAATTATATAAAATATGAAAATAAAGTATTTTCAAAAGGAATGATTTTATATCATGCTTAAGGTCCAAGGAAGCCCATGATTCTTACCAATTTCTGCTAGCCTTTAGATTGATGAGAAAAATCAAATTTTTTCAATATTTGATTTTATTTGAAAAAACATAAATGCACATTCATGATCCAATCTTTTTTCCTTGTTTTTCCTCTCTCAAATTCCTCTATAAATACCAAGCAATACATACAGCCAAAGGGACGAAACCCTAGCCCCATACACAACCCTCACTTTGCCAAATTTTTCTCAAAAGTTGGAAAATTCAATTCTAGTTTCGCAATTTTCAAGGCAAGCCATCCATCCAATATTGTTCTTGAGGATCCCGAAAGTGAAACTATCCTTGCACCAAGCCAGGCGCGGATTACGATATCCGGCTCTCACCGGTTTGGAATTTTCTTATTTTCGATTTTTATGATTCATGCATCATTAATGTTTTCGTGTGTTTGTATGGACTCGGGGCGTTTATTAGGTCAAGAACAACCCATCTCATGTAAGCTGCGTGTGAAACTCGAAAGCCATGGTTAGGGCACATTTGAAATGTTGAATCGAACGACCTTATACAAGTGTTTTAGCCAAAACTAATGCCACCAATGGATTCAGGAGGGTCGATTGGGGGTAGGGTTCCCTCTCCCATTTATCGTTCGTATTTTGTTTGTTCGTTTCGGGTTGGCGGAGAAGGCGGCCGGAGCTAGGGCTCCGGCGTCGTTGACGTTTGAACCGGCATGGACTAGCGTGGCTGAGTTGATCTCTGATTCGTCCATTCATATTTATTTGGGTCCACGTGACACCGTTTTCAACACATCCGGGGCCGCGTCATCATTCAAAGGCAATTGTTTTCAACTTTTCCAACACCAAATGACACTTGGTCTAGTGGTTAAAGCGTACTGTTCGGAGATGCTCAAAAGGTCTCGAGTTCGAACCACCAGGAGACCAGTTGTTTTCTTTTACAAACTTCAAACTTTTCATATTTTTCTTATTTATTTAATATATCTCATGCATTTTAATTCTTTTCAATATTTTTATTCATGCATTAAAAATCATCAAAATATTTTTCCTTTTGCATTTATTTTCAGAAAATACTTATTTAATTTAATAAATTAAAAATATTATTTTGCATGCATATTTAATTTTATTTCTAATTTACCATTTAAATCACTTTTAATTAGTTTTAATTATTAAATTGCATCCAAAAATCCCAAAAATTATTTTAGCATATTTATGTTATTTCCAGCATGAAATATTTTTCTCATCTAAAATTTGCATTTTACTAACATTTTCTCTTATTCGATTTCTCTCGTATTTTCGTTTCTTATCTTTTCACAGGTTATCGTTTTGAACGATTTTTCTTTCTTGTTTTCTTTTTCCAATAATGTAATTGCTCACGGGATGTAATAGTTTTAATTAGGGCTTTAATTTTCCATAAGTTTAAATTATGTATACGCCCCAAAGCCATGTAATAGCGTAGGATTTATCTTTCCGCATTTTACATTTCGCATTTACTTTCCGCACCCTATAAACTAGTAATTAGGCGTGTATGGCAAGATAAAATTGAACATAGCTCACTCTAATTTGCAAGATAAAATATCTGAATCAATACACTTCTTTCACACTTGCCAGGGTAATTCTCTCTCGTTGCCTTTACAATTCAAATGGTCATGTCCTCGAGCGTAGAGGTATTCTAGCATTTCCTTCCGAACAAATCATCATAGTCTCTTCGATACAAAGATCATAGACCCACGATGTCGCCTCCGATACATGATCTTGACCTCGATTGTCGCCTACGAAAAATGATGATAGTCCCTTCGAATGTGCTAGGATACTTCCTACAAGTTGCCTTCTATGACCATACGATGTCCCTTCGAATGTCCCTCTTACATCCAACGAATAGAGTTACCTACCAACTAATGGTACGGATAGCACTATTATAAAGGAACGTAAAACAACACGAAAACGACCAATTCTGAGTAGGTAATAAGACTTTTAGTTGCTTGCTCTATCAAAATACTTTTCACACCACACACTTTTGTCAAAGTTCAAAACTCTTTTCAAAACGAAACATTTCCGAACACTTTGTATACATTCCTACATGAATCATTACAAAGTCAAAGCGAAATTCCTTTTCAAAACATTTTTGTCAAACACACAGAAAGCACAATTTTTAAAGTGATCTAAGAGCAACTAAGAGCCCGTAGATAACTACGGATGGAAAGAGGTGCTAATACCCCCTTTTCATAACCTTCTCCCTTACTCGGAATCTAACGAAGGTCTTTCATACTTTTTACCTTCCCTTAATTGGATAAAAGAAAAGTCGGTGGCGACTCTTGCTATCCGCACATTTCGATACAAAACCTACAAAGTCGGTTCACGTATTACAGATAACAAGTGAAATAAATTTTGTATAGTAAATATGATACTACGATAAGCATTATTCTTATTTGATGATGTTCGACTCTAGCACTCTAGGAAATGAAATATCAAATTATCTTGAGTAGATGAAGAATTAGAAGTTCTAAAATGAAAGAAACTTGTGAACACGCATGTTGAAGGCCTTACGATGAAGCATGTTAATGACTCTAATAAGCGTTGAAGCAACCTCGATAGAAGATAAGATAAAAAGCTTACGGAAGATAAAGAAATGAGTTATCAAGCGTCATCTTCTAAGACAAGTTCGCTACAATACCATTACTCTATTAAGGCTAAGATGACTTAAGTACTCAAGTGGAACAAAGTTTGAGGTACATGGAAGACACAAAGTACAAGCGGACAAGCAACATTAATTACATTATCTTTGTTCAAGGCACACAGAAAAATAATGAAGCTATATATAAGTTCAAGCATTCAAAGGAAAAACTAACGTCTATCATTAGAAAACTTATTTGAACAAAAGTTGAGAAAATAAATACTTGGAGTAACTTAGTGTAAAACATCATAGTTGTGATAAAGCTTTTAGAAACAAACAAATACACTTTTTAGAAGTTAATTTGTAATTGTTCCTTGAGAGACCGGTTGGGTCGATTTCTCGAGGGCTAGGACTAGAGTCTTAGAGGTGTTAGTCATTTGCAGTTGACTTGTGCATTGTTTATTAGTCATAGAGTTGGTTGTGCAATTGTAATCAGTTTGATTATAGTGAATTAAGTTCTCGTTGAGAGAGAAAAATTACCTTGGTGGGTGGACTGGAGTAGTTTGAGTTTCAAACGAACCAGGATAAAAATAATTGTGTTGTTAGGCTGTTGTTACGTAAAAGAAAATTAAAGAGGAAAATTATTCATCCCCTTCTAAGTGTTTTCTCAACCTTCAATTATAAGAATAAAGTAATAAGGAGGTGTTAAGTGTTAAGCCCAATTTGAGGTTACTAGTTAGTAAAAGGTTTGAGGAAAAACATAGTTGATGTTGTCATTTGGTGAAAAAGAAAAGAGAAGAGAAGAAGAGAGAAGAAGAAGAAGATGAAACCTAAGAAGCTAAATCTTCAAGAGGTAAGGGGAATATCTTCATTATTATGCATTTGTATGTTGTTGGGTTGTGATTAGTAACATGCTATAGGATTGGGTATCTCAATTTCTAGGTTTTGGTTACTAAAATTGAAGTTGTAATTTGGGGTTTTTGATGATTAAAACTAGATTTAATGATATGAATAGGTTCCCTATAGTGTATATATGTTAGATGATGTTTAATTGATGATAAATAAGCATTAAAATTGATTTTGGGAAGGGATTTCGTGGCAGTGCTGCGGTCTTTCATCGCTGTAGATTTTTCGCATAATTGTGAGGCCGTTGAGCGGGCATGGTGCCTAAGTGCGCCTTCGTGTGTAGAAAAATAAATATTTTGTTATGCATGATTGGCTTAGGGAATTTCTTGCGTATGATTTATCATTAATTTACATGAAATCTAATAATTGTTTTGATGAGCTTTGAATTTCTTTTGGATGTGATTTCGATAAATACATGCTACTTGAATTAGCGTATGTATGTTATGTTTTGGATGAATGTTGAGAATAACATGTGTTGGATTGTATGATATGTATTATTGTGATGTATGAGGATTGTAAATACTTGTGTATTGCTTGTTATTGTTAAAACATGATGTTTGTGTAAGTGATGGATAATTCAAATGTGTTGGATTATTATGGTATGATTGAATAATTAAGGTTGGTGAATAATATTAATTACATATATGTTGAGTAAATTGCACATTCGTGGGGAGTTGGAACTCGGTATTAACGATCCTTGAATGAAAACAATAGCGGTGAAACTTTGGGTTCTAATGTGCTTGATCATATGGAAATAGAAGCGGTGGACTATATGTTCATAATTGGTGGCTCTGGTCTTCCAGGATCGAAACGACTTTGATTCTAAGTTATTGAATCGAAGCGAGATGAGCGGAATATCACGATGGTACTATGCATGAGTCACATTGTATTGTTGTCTCATGAGTCATTAAAAATGTGTGTGTATAATTTTATGCTAATTGATTATGTTAATCATTGAATTGATTGTATTTATGCATTTATGCTATTTGTGATAAATATGGATATGTTATACTTGGAAGGTTTGTATATCTATATTATTTGGAATATCACATGAAGTGTGTAGAATTCTTTAATAGATGATGTTTCTATATTGCAACTTTCATATATTTGGATAATGATGTGAATTCTCACCTACATTTGTAATGTTGCCTCTTTGTGGGTAGCGTGCGGGTTCAGGGATAACGATTGCTTGCACGAGACTAGTTAAGGAGTTTATCTAGTTATTCCTTATACTAGGTAGTGAGTCATTGCTCTGGTCATGTAACACGGAGATTATTTGGATTTATGCTCTCTATGAGATATTCGTTATGTATTCTCATATGATTTGGATTTCTATGTTGAGATACTATGTTGATGTGGCCTTGGTGCCGATATAAGAATTTATATGACTTGATTATGTTATGGTTTTATTGTTAATTCATCCAATGATTATAGTATGAGATGTAATCATTTATAGTATCTGAGAAAATGAAATACTCCGGTGTGAAATGCATTGTTTTGTTTTAAAACATGAGATTCAAATATGTGTTATGATTATGACCAGGTGCATGTTAATATTTGTTTCGTATAGTTTTCTCAATGTGTAAAAAATAACATGTGACACCCTTTATCGCGTGCATTTTATTTTACTCTAATTTATGCCATGATTATTTGTTGTTAGAAAATGGGTATTACACTAGGTGCAGTTTGGTCTTTGACAAGAAGATTGGTGAAAAACATCGAAGGATACTGGAGGATCAAGACTAAAGGAACCCAAAAATTGTCAATAACAGGTTTACCTTGATAAGGCGGAATTAAATAAAATAGCAACCAAGGGGGCACGAAGTTACATGCGAACCAATCTTTGTTCAAACTAACTACTGAAGCCCATAAGGGAAAATGAGTGAGGCCCGCTCATAGGTGGGATCAAAACCAGACTAAGTGGAAGAGTTTTGAGGTTAGAAAAAGGGGGGTGGGTTGAATAAGTGTTTTCTTACTTTTTAGATCTTTTACCCAAACAACAAACTAAATACTCAAGTATTTTTATCTTGGTTCGTTTGAAACTCAAACTACTCCGTCCACTGTCAAGGTGATTTTGCCTCTCAGCGAGGACTTAATCTACTATAATCAACGATTACAAAGTGCACTACCCAATTGGTGTGACTAACTTACTCTAAGACTCACTAGTCCTAGCCCTCTCAAGAACAACGACTTGGTCTTCTCAAGGAACAAATGCACAACTAACCGTTGACTAACACCTTTAAGACTCAACTAGTCCTAGCTCTCAAAATTACGACCCAATGGTCTTCTCAAGGAACAACTATCCGAAAGTTAATTACATTGATTGTGTACAATAATGCTTCTAGAAAATCTATTCTTCACAAAGTGAAGTTTACACAAAATGAAGCTCAAATGAATAGTAAACTAATTTACAAAAGTGATCCTTTGTTGCTTGCGTGAGTTTACTTGGAATGATTTTCTATAAGTTGTTAGAAGATGTTGTCTGTGTTGTTAATGTATCATTGTGAGTTGTTAAATGCAGTGTTGTAATCTTCCTTTTTAAAGTTGAAGACTTTTTGTAGAGCCTTCTAGGAAAACTTTCCGTTTGAGGTAGCGTGTGTTGAAGAATGGAAACGTAATTTACTTTGTTTAATCTCCACGTGATTTTGCTTAACCAATGAACCTTGGAAGTTGTGTCACTCAAGTACTTAGCCTTTTATCTTAGTGGGTTTACGTTCTTTAGTGAGGTTTGTCTCTTAGAAGATAACGTACATATTTATAATGATCTTACGTAAGCCTTGTTAGAATATTTTCTCATCAAAACTTACATTGGTGCTTCTTGAGTTTACTTTACCTTCATCGAAAGATACTTTTAGCTTGACGAGAAGTTCTATTCTCATCGAACCTCTAATCTGCATCTTACGTAACCTTGTTAAAATCTTCTATTCGAACAAATTTTTGGTGCTTCTTATCGAGGTTGCGCTTTGCTATCCAGAAGTTATATTCTTTACTTGAGCTTTCTTTGGAGCGTGTTATGGACATTTCACTTTGCTAGCTTCCATCGGAAGTTATATTTTATTCTTTACTTCAAAATATTTCCTTGGGCGTTCGAGTTTCCGAACTTCTAAGGCTCATTTCTATCGGTTTCTTTGAGCATGCTTTGATCGGAAGTTCGCTCTCGTTAGAACTAACTTCATCTTCGCTTCGACATGATATTTTCTCCATTTTGCGCTAGAGTCAAAACATCTTACGAAATGAAACATGTACAAGTCGGTATCATATTCATTCATACAAAATTTATTATGCTTGTTATCATCAAAACTATAATATATTATTAGAAACAATCTTTGTTCTAACATTCTACCTTTTTGATGATGACAAAACTATCTAGATTTTGATTTAAGAAATTTTGTATATGTAAAAAAAATCTCCCTAAAATTAATAGTCTCTCCTGAACTAAATATTGAAAAGAAAAAGTTGCAAGGTATAACTTCCTTGAGTTTTTCTTTTCTTCCAGAGTTTACTTTTCAGAGTTTGCTTTCAGCACTTGGTCTTTTGAGCTTCCAGAGTATACTTTTCAGAGTTAGCTTTCAGCACTTGGTCTTTTGAGCTTCCAGAGTTTACTTTTTAGAGTTTGATTTTAGCACTTGGTCTTTTGAGCTTCTGCTTAATTCTTTTCATCCAGAGTTTACTTTTCAGAGTTTGCATAATTCTTTTCATCCAGAGTTTTCAGAATATTGATTTTCAGCACTTGGTCTTTTCTTCTCAGCTTGTTCTTTTAGAGCTTGTGAATATCTGTATCACTTAGAAACAAAAATGTACACTATTATATTTTGTTAGAAATGTTTGACATTTTGTTCCAGTAACATGTTATAAATTATCATACCAAAATCTCAGTTTTCTCCCCCTTTTTGTCATAATAAAAAATGCATAAGTTTAAAAAGATAATGACTAGTAAGCCAAAAAAATACTTATAACATTAATGAAATAGTATGGGGACAGAAGATTGTCAAAACACTTAAGAATTTAAAAACAAAAAGATGCATTCATGTTTGTTTGAAAAAGACAGAAGTTCTAGGTTAGGCGTGCAACAAGGGACATCAGAAGATTCTTGATCTCAGCAACAAATTCTTCTTGCTTCTGCATCCACTTTTTGAAGAGAGTATTCAAATCAACCATCGTGTCACACTTTCTTCACAGCTACTCTTGGGCGATTTCTAAGAGGTTTGTATAACACCAAAGCACGATCATTTGGGTCAATTTACGGTTCGGAGTTTTCATCATCAAAGATGTCCATATGATCAGTAGGTGGTTGCCACGTAGCGTTGTCCACATGTAGTGGTTTTTTTCATTCCAGATGTTGTAAGAAACCTTCGTAATGCTTTCAAACACTCGATAAATTTCATAAGCACGAGAATAACACAAGTCCTTAAGTATGTGGGATTGAAATTAATCTCCTTCCGAGGGTATTCCATAAGTCGTGAGATCACGAAGGACACATATTGTTGTCCAAATCATCCTTGATAGTATCATCCAATTCTTCATATCCTTTTCAAACTTTTGTAAACTTAAATTAACATTTGCTTGCACAGTGGTATGTTTGGGTAGAGAGTGGAGGTTCACTTGAGTTCTTAGAAATTCGGTGAGTCGAGAATTTTGGATGGAAATTTTGGAATTGGAGCGAGGGGTTGTTCAGCAGCTTCTAAGGGGTGTTGATGATGAAGTTCTGGAGAGTGTGGTGATGTGGGATCTTATGGGTAGTGTGGTGGTGTAAAAATTATTTCTGCCAGAAGATGGATGTTTTGATGAGTTTGGTGGTTGAGATTTATGGTGAGTTGATGGAATTTCTATTATGGGTATTTGTTCAATGGGTGTGAATAGAAGGTTCTATGGTGGTTGTTGTTGTTTGTTCAAAATAAGATTTTGTAGAAATTATGATGTATTGATGAATAGTCACTAATGTTCCTCGAGTCAAAAGATGGAAATTTTTCTACAAGGACTCTTCTTCTGATGACATTGTCTCAGCCAGAATTCTTTCAATTATCCTTCTCTTTACCAAGTTCTTGCCATTGAATAGTTTTCCACACACTGGTTCTAGCTCTGTCAGCAGCTTGGCTTCTTCTAGATGTTTGATCAACCCATTTTCTGTTAGAATATCTGAGAGAAGTCTTGCAAATGGAATCCATTTTCTCTTAGACTTAGGGTTATTAAAGAGAGAGAAAAAGATACAAAAATGCATAAAAAAGTTTTTGAAAAGGAATATTTATAGGCGAAGAAAAATGCAACAAACTGTTTCCAAATAGTTTTTTTTAAATAAATAAAGTTAATTACAAGTACTCATAATGTGCATTAATGGTTTCGACAATTGGGGGAATCTTGACTAATTGATATGATTGAACGATTACCTAGAAGCATAATATCAATAGCTAACACGCGTGTTAAGTAACCTATCGAAGTTTGAACACGTGTTCAACTTCTGGTTCTGATCACAGGATGTTTTACTTTAGTGAAGTTCGACCATAATCGAACTTGAAATGTTTGAAGGTTTCGAAACTTTTAGATATGGTTTCTAACCTTCTAGTCTCACTACGAAGAGTTAATTAATTAGAGTTCATTTAACACATAACCCGACTAAATTGATATTGAGCGAATTTCATTCGGAAATTCTCCATACTTAAATTTTTCAAAATAAATTTAAACTATCTTCAAAAAGTGGTTTTGTGAAAATTGATGATGGTATCAACGAGTTTAAATTCAAAATTCGTTTCGAATATAGTCCCTAATGAAATGATTTTAATTTCAATATGTTTTGCCTTTGAGTGTAAAATAGGATTTTAGAAAGGCAAATAGGAAATCTTGTCGTAGAAGATAGGAGTCTTACACTCATAGAAGATAATCTTCGGTTGACTTTTTTTATCAAAAGCTTCTACAAATGCAACTTCGGGTGTGATCTTTTGTTCTGTTTCTTGAGGTTGACTCTTGAACTTCTATTCCATTTCCCATAGTTCTAGAGCCTCGATTTTTCCTTCCGTTACCTCAAGTTTAAGTTCCGGACTTTGGAACATAGACCTTTTCCCATCATGTAGCTAGCATCCAAAGTACAGGTGCCAAGTTTGGTGTTTCGTCACCTTAAAAGATATATGCAACATAGATTATTCTTTCTTTTAGTACCCATATCCTTCCGGGTCATTTATGGTTAGTGTTCCGGAAGTTCTTTTGAACTTTGGTTTAGCATGAAAATCTTGAGTATGATGTGTATTTAATTTATGTGTGTGACCAAACTCAAATTGTTTGTCACGTGGTTTGTACGTGATTTTCATTTCATCAATAGATTTTGGTTTATGTATTTCTTTCCCTCTGGGGGCTTTATATCCTAATCCTTTTCTGTTGTTTCTAGAAACTCCATAGATCATGGAAGCCATCTTTCTTTTGTCTATGCTTTTAGCCAAAACCTCTGAAACTCTAGTCATATTCTTTCAAAATATTTTTAGAACTTGAAGCATCTTTTGAGCGGAAATTTGTTTAGCATTTTGAAAATCATTTTGATGTTATTATTATTTTCTTTAAGCTCAAAATTTTCTTCCTTAAGTTGCTCAATTTCGGATACAAGATTCTTCTGAGTTTCTTGTATTTGATTTTGAGTTGATTATAGGTTTCAATTTCGAAGACTATCTTCTAAGTTAGTTCTAGTTAGTTCAAAAATACCTCTTGGACTCGAGTTAGAGGTAGAGTCATCCTATAGTTGCCATGAACACAAAGATTTGGATGTTCATCTTACGAGTCGGTTTCAACTTCATGATTGAATCATCCCGTGGACATCATTCCTCTTCTCTTTTCAAACCTCTTCTTTGGTTTTTTTTTTTGTATTTTGGGGCATTCGCTCGACATGTAGTTCTTTGCATCGTAGCATTGGATGCCTTTCTTGCTGAACTTCTTATGTCTAGAAGATTCTCCTTTATCTTCATATCTTTTGTGGTTCTGAATTTCTTTTCCTATATTTCAACATTTTATTTATCCTTCGAGATCATTGAAAGTTCATCTTACTTCGGAATCTTCTTCTTTTACGAAAAGCATTAACGTTAGAATTTTTTGTGGATTTTAATGCAACTGACTTACCTTTCTTATGAGTTCAAATTCATCAAGCTCAATATCATGACTCCTCAAAGCGCTAATGAGTTCTTCTAGGGAGATTGCATTTAGATCCTTTGACACTTTGAAGGCATAGGCCATTTTTGGGTAAGTTCCTAATGATCTTTTTTACGTGGTCAACATTTGTTTAGCCTTTGTCCAACACTCTTAGACTAGCAGTTAGAGTTTGGAACCTTGAGAACATTTGCTCAATATAATCGTCATCCTCCATTTTAAAAGCTTCAGTCTTCTGGATGAGTGCTAGAGCCTTGGTCTCCTTGACTTGTGTGTTCCCTTCATGTGACATTTTTAGTGATTCAAAATGTCATGTGTTGTTTCTTTGTTTGTAATTTTTTTATATTCTACTTTTGATATAACACTTAATAGAATGCTTCTGGCCTTGTGATGATTTTTGTAATCTATCTTTTGTTGTTTCTCCATTGACTTTCTATCTATCTTGTTTCCTTTTGCATCTACTGGATGTTTGTAACCATCCAACACCATAACCCATAGATCAGGATCATATCCTGAGATAAAGCTTTCTAGTCTGTCCTTCCAATATTCAAAGTCTTCTCCATCAAACATTCGAGCTTTAGTGTTGTTGTTACTTTGATCTATTGCCATTGTGTTCTTCCCTTCTAGATCTTTTCTGACACGGTTAAGTGTTATGCATCCAGAACCAAGAGCTCTGATGCCAATTGAAGGCTTGGAAAAACATTTAGAAGGGGGTGAGTGGGTGGGTGAATAAGTGTTTTCTTACTTTTTATATCTTTTACCCAAACAACAAACTAAATACTCAAGTATTTTTATCCTGGTTCGTTTAAAATTCAAACTACTCCAGTCCACCCGTCAAGGTGATTTCGCCTCTCTCAACGAGGACTTAATCCACTATAATCAACGATTACAAAGTGAACTACCTAACTGGTGTGACTAACTTCCTCAAAGACTCACTAGTCCTAGCCCTCTCAAGAACAACGATAACTGGTCTTCTCAAGGAACAATGCACAACCAACCATTGTGACTAACACCTCTAAGACTCAACTAGTCCTAGCCTCTCAAGAATTCAACCCAACTGGTCTTCTCAAGGAACAACTATCGGAAAGTTAATTCATGGTAATACAATAATGCTTCTAAAAGCTATTCTTTACAAAGTGAAGTTTACACAAAATGAAGCTCAAATGAATAGTAAGAATTTACAAAAGTGATTCTTTGTACTTGCAGCGTGAGTTTACTTGGAATGATTTTACGTAAGTTGTTAGAAGATGTTGTCTTGTATTGTTGTAATTTATCGTTGTGAGTTGTTCATACGGTGTTGTAATCTTCCTTTTTAAAATTGAAGACTTTTATAGAGCCTTCTAGGAAAACTTTCCGTTTGAGGTAGCGTGTCTTGAAGAATGGGAAAGCGTAATTACTTTGTTTAATCTCCACGTGATTTTGCTTAACCAATGAACCTTGGAAGTTGTGCCACTCAAGTACTTAGCCTTTTTAGCTTAGTGGGTTTACGTTACTATAGCAGGGTTTTGTCTCTTAGAAGATAACGTACATATTTATAATGAT
Source organism: Vicia sativa (assembly GCA_021764765.1). Lineage (NCBI taxonomy): Eukaryota > Viridiplantae > Streptophyta > Magnoliopsida > Fabales > Fabaceae > Vicia > Vicia sativa. Next base: position 95,826,069 of record CM038797.1, on the reverse strand, counting down.
CTTCTGTAAGCCTTGTTAGAATATCTTCTCATCAAAACTTTTGTTGGTGCTTCTATCAAAAGTTTACTCTTGCATGCTTCTATCAGAAGATACTTCTAGCTAGCGTGACCAGAAGTTCTATTCTCATAAGAACTTCTAATACTTCATCTAATGTTACCCTTGTTAACATCTTCTATTGAAACATATTTTGGTGCTTCTTAGGTCTTGCTCTGCGTGCTTCCATCGAAGTTGTATTTTATTCTTTACTTCAAAAGCTTTCTTTGGAGCATGTTATCAAACGTTGCGCTTTGCTAGCTTCCATCAGAAGTTGTATTTTATTCTTTACTTCAGAAGCTTTCTTTGGAGCGTGCTGGGTTCCAAAAGTTCTACTCTCATAAGAACTTCTAAGGCTTGTTTCTATCAACAATTGCTTTGAGCGTGCTTTGATCAGAAGTTCTGCTCTCATTAGAACTTCTAGCTTCATCTTCTGCTCAACATGATATTTTCTCCATTTTTCGCTAGAGTTAGAACATCTTAAAATGAAACATGTAAAAGTCAAAGTATCATATTCATTCGTACAAAATTTATTATGCTTATCATCAAAACTTTAATATATTATTAGAAACAAACTTTGTTCTAACAACATCCAACCACATTCAACGTGATTTTCATGATATAGGTGCGAACCGAAGTATACTTCGATTTCTAGGGTATTTTAAAAATTCACGTGGTGCGCAAGAAGGTTATGGAATGAAATAAGAAATCGCCTTTAATAAAGACACCGATCGAACATGGTCACAAGGCAATGGAGAAAACTTCTAAGACGGGTGATGTTTTCCATGAGTGTCTTATATCCTTCCAATGGTTAAGTTGTCATGCTAGATCAATGTTGATACCGATTGGTTTAAAGGTTGGGCCATAAGAGGCAATGATGCAAATTATAGGAGAATCTATCTTGCCACCCGAAGGGTATGATTTCCATCATCACCTTCGAAAATCACCTTTTCAAAAAAAATGTTTTTATCGAAAATTTGTGGGTGTCTGGAAATTCGATCAAAATAACGAAATTTTAAATCTCATCCGGAAATTTTAATAAATTTGAATTTTTTAAAAATACCGAAATTTGGGGTGATACGAAATTTATGAATTTTCCGTATTTTTAGAATTTTCAATTTTATTTAAAAAAAACCAAAATTTCAGTCAAATACCAAGAATTTACAATTTTCCGGTAAAAATATAATTTTTCAAAAAATAAAATTTGATATTGTGTATTTGAAATTTACGGTATATCTGAAATTTGAAAGTATCCCAAAAAGTTTTTATGAATTTGTGTATTTCAAATTTCCGGTATCTAAATTTTTTTTTTCCAAAAATTTTGTGAAATACCGAAAATTTTTAAAAAATTATCGGAAATTTCAACAAGGATAAAATTGAAATAAAAATGTTTTGGGGTGCCGATACAACTGCGGGTTAACAGGTAAAATTCTCAAATTATAGAGACGGGGTAGATGAAGATGTTGTCATTGTCTCCACGATACATTCAGTACAATGGACGTCTTTGCTAAACATGACTACACAGCCTGCAGAATCTGCTTCAGGGATTTTCGAGGATGTTATAAGCCATATTAAACACAAATTCTTCTTTATCTTCTCCCTTGGAGAACATGGAAAAATGAAATGATGCAAATTATAGAGACGGGGTAGATGAAGATGTTGTCATTGTCTCCTAATAAAAGAAGAAAAAAAAACCAGATGAATAAAGATATTAAATTAATATTCCTCTAAAAAAGTTGATTTATTTATTCATAAAAAGAGTAAAATTATAAATAAGAAAGAGTATTTATCATTCGTAAACAAACTCTTGTTCTTTATTTCTCACCAACGACACTTATTAAAGAAAATGTTCCATGCAAGTATCATCTAGTTCAAAAGTAAAAGTTTCATGATACCTAAATTAAGAGACACACTTGAGAAGTTTGTCTTTTGTCGTAACGAAGACAAAATAGAAAAGAGAATATATTGTTAAAATGACAATGCAATCCCTATCTGACAGAGAAACAAACATTGTCAAGTGAGGGTATATTGTGAAACCACATCGTATGATCATGTTTCACGTTTTGAGACCATTCATGAAGAAGCTACCTTATTTTAATTTTTATTCTTTTACTTTTACTTTAAAAATACTTGTCTATTTGGCAAGTATAAATAGGGAAGTAGCTTAGCAGAAATTAAGCGTGTGATAATTACTTTGCTAACTCACGATCAATCATCATCATGTCCATTGCATTGTCCACTGTTGCACCAAATGGTGGTAAGATCCAACCGAATGAACAGAAATCTCAGCTCCTAACCCTTTTGAACATGACGACGATTATATTCTTAGCAAAGTTTATCTCACTCATGTCAATGATGATGAGAAATATGATAAGGATGTGCTTTTCGACCTTGTCTCCAACATTATCTCTGGTTCTGCTGGAACTAACCATGTACTTAACTCATTAATCTCTCTCAACTCACCCATTTCATTATGTTTTGCAACTCAACTAACAATTTTTGTTTTGTTTTCAGACTCACATTTCTTTCAAACCAGACTTTCCTGCCTTGAAGAGGATTTCTTGTCAGGTTGTTTACCATTTATGTTAATTAATTCTTTATTCTTTTCAATTTGATTTCTGATGGTGGCATGTACCAGATGATAACCACGCGTGGCAAAGCAGAATGTGTACACCAAACAACAATGTGGATTCTTCAGCATCTCAGAGGCTTCTCATGGGATGCAAAAGCATTGATAACTCTTGCTGCATTCTCTTTGGAGTATGGTGAATTCATGCACCTTTATAGGATTCAACCATCAGACACATTAGGAAACTCATTGAAGCAACTTAACCAAGTTCAATTCAGAAAGGTTCCTTCTGATATCACAGAAACTGCCGAGATTTTACTGCAAGTGTTTCAACAAATTATACAGTGGGCAAAATGGTCTGCTAGGGGTTTTGATCTAGAGGAAGTTCAATCTTTGTCTGATGCAATGCAAGACATTCCTCTTGTTGTGTACTGGACTGTTGCTACCATTGTTGCTTGCTCCGGCAACCTCGTCGGTATATCGTAAGTTATCAACTTAATCATTATATTTGTAGTAGTCATCATCTATCGCGAAGTCACAATATAATGTTTCTACTATAAGTGATAACTTTTTTGCTTTCAGGGAGCATATATTATCGGATTATACTAAAAGGCTTTATGATGTGGTTATGAGATTGAAGGATCACTTGAAAAATCAAAAAGCAAATTGGTACAAAAATAACTATATGTGTTATTGGGTTACTTCAATACTTCGAATTAAATAATAGTTGATATGCCAATCATAACAGATTAATTAAATAACTAGTCTAACAATTTTACAGGCAGGATGGAGGAATACCGTAAGCTTTTGAATGATTCTAAAAATAGTAAAGATGTTGTTGCTTTCTTGAAGCGTCTGATACAAGGCAATGGTTCCGATAAAATTCCACTAATACATAAAGGCAACACCCAAGTTAAAACGGTTAGTGCTAAAAACATTTTAATTACTCTTTAAATGTTAATAATATTTTACTTACGGTTGGTGCTAAATGGTTATGTTTTTTCTTCTTTATAAAATTTTACCAAACAGGGTCTTGAAGTGTTCAAGCAGAACTATGTGTGCTGTTCATTTCAGGTCTAGACAGCATTGGAGATGAGATTTTGTTGTTAAATTCAATCTATAAAAGATTGCAGGATAAATCGCAAGAAGACAAACAAGATTTCAAGAATGAGGATTTCAAGATGTTTTGGATTCCCATTGTTGATAAGTGGGATGAAGTTGCCAAGACTAAGTTCAGAACCCGGAAGGAAAGTATTAAATGGTATGTGTTAGATCACCTGTTAGAAACTTGTCTCGAATAATTTTGTATCTTTTATTCATAATATTATTTAGGTATGTGTTGGAACATTTCTCTAAGCTACCGGGACATGGGATTATAAAGGAGAGATTGAATTATGATAATGAGCCTATTCTGTCAGTGATCGATCCTCAAGGTGGAATACTGAATAATAATGCAATGGAAATCATTTTTCAATGGGATTTGATGCTTTTCCTTTTAGGAAAATTGATCATGATCGTCTCCACAAGAAATGGCTTTGGTTTTGGAAATTAATGGAGAAAGTAGATATCAACTTAAAGGACATGAAAAGGGATAGATACATATTCATCTACGGAGGAAACGACCCGAAGTGGATACAAGACTTCAGAAGAGCAATAGGAAACATTCAAAAAAATCAAACCATCAAGGATGTGGACATTAACATAGATTACCACGAATTAGGAAAACACAAACCAACAATGATTCCTTACTTTTGGATTGGCATAGACGGAAGAAAACAAAACAAAATATGTCATGACAAAGCAGACTGCGAAATACAGACGTTCGTAAAAACGTTGCTATGTCTCAAGCAAGACCCAAAAGGATGGGTTCTTCTTAGCAAAGGTAGTCACGTTACGCTTTGGTCATGGTGAACCTATGCATCAAACAGTGGTTGATTTCGACAAGTGGAAAGACAGTGTGGCTGAGAAAGAAAGCTTTGACATAGCTTTCAAAGAGTATTATAAGACTAAGCTGAATGAGATGTCATCTAGTGCTTCTTGTGCTGTTAATTCTTCAGATGTTCTTGCTACTATAACTTGTCCTAATCCTACTTGTGGACGTGTGATGGAAGTGAGTTCTGTTAATTACAAGTGCTGTCACCGTGATGATCCAAATAGTTGCTGCATCTGATTAATTTGGAGGAAGAAGTAAGGATGTGTCTACGATCCAAATCGTTTTATTTGCTTTCAAGTTTAGTTTGTTTAATTTTGATATGCGCATGTTTGTGTGTTTTGTTCCAGACGAATTTATGTTGTGTTAGCCAGTTTGTTGAATAATGGCTTGTGTTAGCCAGTTTGTTCCCCTTGTTGAATAATGGCTTTAATTCGTCTGTACGATTATTGAATTTCTTGTAATTGAATCAAATTTGTTGTGCTTACACCGATGTGTTTTGATATTTTTGCTTTTTATAAACAAATCTTAGTGGATTTATATTAATTTTTTGGTTTATAACTCTTGAGCTACTTATTTTTTAATTCCGCAACTGTTAGCTCAATAAGTTATGCCTTAGTAACTAACTCCATGTATGTTGATTGTCGATATGTCTTTCTTGGCAAGCTCGAGAGTAATGTTGTGTTTCCTACCTTATTAATTCTCCAGGCAATGTGATTTGCCTCACTTATTGGATTCGATTATCCAATCTATAATTTAAAATTAATCACATATCAGATATATTTCATACAACGATTATAACTATAAACAATTTCATTAGAAAAGTATTTAAACAACTTAAGAATTTATGGCATGCCCACTCATCAAAGTCATTAGGTCTATAGCTAGAGATCAAATGATAGTGCATCTGTTAATCATTATTCAAGTGCAGATTTGTTGGATTATCACCGTCTCTTGATAATAACCTTAGCAGAAAATGAGCATCCATAAGATTAATACAGTTATGGAACCATTCTTTCATTATAGCCCTCTTCCTAAAGAACTTTATGACAGCCAAAAGCCAATAATAATGCTTCTTTGCTTTTCCATGTATGAAGGAAACAGAGTTCTCGAGTAAGGATGTCTATTGGTAAACATTGACATATACTCCTTTCTTTACCTTCGTGAACTATTGATAGATTTTTTAAAGTTGTTTCATTCAACCAACTCCAACTTAACATGATTAAAGGTATATTATGATTTCTGATATGAAGCATCTTCCTGATCAGTAGCATTGAGGAATATATCATTGTTCTTTAATAGATGATAACAACCCGTGGCGACGTTATGTACACCAAACAACAATGTGGATTCTTCAACACCTGAAAACTTATTCATGGGATGCAAAAGCACTTGTTAATCTAGCTGCTTTCACTTTGGAATATGGAAACCTTTTGTACCTCACCGATAATTCAACTTCAGATCAACTTGTTAACACTTTGAAACAGCTGAATCAAATTCAAAACAGAAAGGTCACCGTCCCTGTGACAGATTTGGTGGATTTGATAATGGAAGTGTTTCTGGATATTAATGAGTGCGCCACTTGGTCTGGTGTTGGTTATGATACTCTTGAAGTTCCTTCTTTGTCTGATGCATTGGAAGATATCCCTGTTGCTGTTTATTGGATAATTGCTTCCATTGTTGCTGCTACTGGCAACATCGTTGGTGTATCGTAAGTTATTTTTAGGTTTCACTTTGATCTCTTTTGTTGGTTTTTCATTTGAGTTATGGAGAAATAATTTTTTTATAGTATAATTTTTAGCATACATATGTATTAATTGCATATCTTTTTGTGTTTTTGTTTAGGGACTATGCCTTAGTGAATTTTAAAGACAGGCTTTCTTTGGTTGATACTAAATTGAAGGAACATCTGAAACTGAGCAATGGACAAATAGGTGCCACATTTAATTAGCTCTTAATTTTGTGTATGTTTGGAAAAAGAGTTATTTTGAATCCTTTGCATGAACAGAGTTAAGTGTTACGTCCATATTTCTTGCAGATACTGTAGAAGAATACTCAAAGCGCAAAAAGCAATTTCAAATCCTAAAGATATTGTAGATTTCTTGAAGCTTTTGATCCAACGCAATGGAGATAATCTTCTAATATATGATGGCAACACCAAAACTAAAGCAGTTAGTACTAAAGCCTCAACGATTTTCTATTGTTAAATGATATATTGGACTTAATTACTTGTGCTCTTATGTTTTTATGTATCAAACAGGATATTGAAGTGTTCAGAGAGAAATATTTGTTATTGTTCATCTCAAGCCTCAACAAAGTTGAAGATGAGATTCTGCTTTTGAATTCTATCTATGACAGATTGCATGACAACCCACAAGAAATAGTGAAAGGTTACAAAAAGATGATTTCAAGATTTTGTGGATCCCCATCTACGGTGTGACCATAGTATCAAGTTTGATCCTCTGAAGAACAAGATCAAATTTTATGCAGTGGAGTACTTGTCTGAATTACCAGGCATTGACCTCATACAAGAGAAGTTGAATTATTGGGATAAGCCTATTGTTCCAGTGTTGAACCCTTTGGGTGAAATAATGAATGATGATGCAATGGACTTGATTTTTCAATGGGGGATAGATGCATTCCCTTTTAGGAAAAAGGATGGTTATGATCTTGTGCAAAAATGGAAGTGGTTCTGGGATGCTACAAAGAGAGTCAATCTTGGAATACAGGTAAATCAATTAAACTTTGTTATCTTACTAATATTACTTTGGAATACAGTTGATTATATGTTTTCCATGTGAGTTATTAGGTGAAAGGGACAGATATATCTTCATCTATGGAGGTGGTGACAAAAAATGGATCCAAGACTTCACATTAGCATTGGAGAAAACAAAAAGGCATGAAACTATCTTAAGGGCAGATGCTATAATAGAACACTATCATTTGGGAAAAGATAACCCCAAGTTTGTTCCTCGTTTTTGGATTGAAATAGAAAGCAAGAGACTCAACAAGCACCAAGATGCTCTAGACTGTGAGTGGTTTAGTAACCTCTCAGTGATATGAAGGTGTAGCAGCACATGACATCATCAAGTGTGATCGTTATCTCCCCAACAAGCAAATGGAAATAGACGTCTCTATGTGCCACCTCTCGACAAATGTCACCCACGTGTCGTGGTTGATGGTGTTAACCAGAACAACAAAGACCGAAAGTCCAGAGGCAAAATGGCCTCTCTAAACCCAATCTATCCTTCTCAAACCCTCTGCATACCCCTCTTTCCATGCAACCTCCTTCCCTGCAACTAGTTTCAGTCCTCACCCTCTCAATCCCTTTTACCTTCTGCAACCACTAGCACAAGACAATCTTCAAGGATTTCTAAGCATCTAACATATCTTATAGACTACCAATGTGCTCTTGTGTCAGGTACACCTATCTCCAAGCCTCTCAATGAATCAGGTAACACTCATAACTCAATCTCTAATTATTTTAATAACAATAACTTATACTTGTCTCAGAGACTTTTAAACTTAAATATAACCATTGTCACTGAACCCACATGCCACTACTATGTCGACCCTAATTGGCAACAGACCATTCAAAATGAACTTAACTCCCTTAAAGACACTAACACTTGGCTTATTACTATCCTCCCTTATTACAAAAAAGCTATAGGTTGTAAATGGATCTTCAAGCACAAATATAATCCTAATGGCCCTATTGCTTGATACAAAGGTCGTCTTGTTGCTAAGGGCTATAACCAAAGTCAAGGCCTTGACTATCTTGAAACATTTAGTCTTGTCATTAAGATGATCACAATCAGGTTATTACTATCTATTGATCCTTCCCTTAACTGGCATGTCCATCAACTTGACATAAATATTGTTTTTTTACATAGTTAACTCGAAGAGAAGGTATACATGAAATGTCCTTCAGGGTTGATAACTGCCAAAAACATGGTCTGCAAGCTTAACAAGTCCATTTATGGACTTAAATAGGCTAGTAGGCAATGGAGTCATAAACTTACTAATTCTTTATTGCATCTTGGCTTTTCTCAATCGAAATATGATTATTCCCTCTTTACTTATAAAATTGCTAATGAATTTACTGTGATTTTAGCATATTTGGATGACTTAATTCTTGCAGGCACTAACTTAAATCACATTACCCAAATCAAACAAGCTCTTGATAGCCAATTCAGCATCAAAGACATGGGATTCATCTGTTACTTCCTTGGGTTCGAGATAGCCAGATCTTATAAAAGCTTAACCCTCTACCAACGCAAATATTGTCTAGACTTGCTAGAAACCACAATTTTACTTGCAGCAAAACCCGCACCTATACACCCATGGAACCTCCCACAAACTTGTCGTCACAATTGATCATGCTCTCCCAGACCCAACTCAATACATTGTCATCATAGGTCAGCTTCTTTACCTTACGCACTCACAACCTGACATTGTCTACTCTGTTTGTAGGCTCAATCAACACATGGCTGCTCCCACCCAGTGTCATCTCCAGGAAGCATACAAAGTCATTCTCTACTTGAAAAATGCTTCATCGATGGGATTTTTTTTCTTTTCAGATTATCCATTAGTTCTCACAGGATTCACAGGTTTAGACTAGGGAGCGTGCCCTCTGACCAAAAGGTCCACAACATGCTTCACGTTCTTCCTCGGTGACAACCTCGTTAGTTGGAAATTAAAGAAGCAACTTGTTGTCCAGCGCTCATCATCAGAAGCAGAATACCACACATTGGCCAACACTTCATGTGAAGCTCAATGACTTCTTTTCCTTTTACAAGACTTCTCCATCTCCCACACTAAACATGTCAACATATATTGTGATAATCAGGGTGCTATCCATATAGCTACCATTCTTGTCTTCTAAGAACGCACCAAGCACGTCGAAATGGACTGCCACCTCGTTCAAGACAAAATCCAAGCCAAAACGATTCATCTCATGCATCAACTCTTAAAACCAAATTGTTGATTTATTTACAAAACCTCTGCACTCAGGAACTTTTAAGTGTCTGTTTTTAAACTTGGAATGTTAAATATAAATTCCAGATTTAGGAGGTGTCAAAATATAATTATCTTCTTTAGGCCCATTAGTCAACTAGTCTAGTTGTTTTTCTTTTATTAAGCCCATTGTTTGTTTAGGCAGCTATATAATGCCTTCCTTGTAATGTTTACCATTAATGGAAATAAAATAATACTTTTCATTCAATTTTGTTAGAAAATTTTACCACGTACCCTACATTTATTCCTATACCCTACAATTTTGACATACTGACGAAATTGCCCTTGAATAAATACTAATTACTTTTTTTTTTTTTTCTTTACCATTTTAACTTCGAAAGGAGAGAGAAGATAATTTTTTACAAACCGGATAACATGGTAAGTGGGTTATCCGGTGTGTTTTGAAAATTTAACACACAAAGTCACGTGTGTGGGTTATCCGGTTTGGGTTTTACACTCCGTCGCATCGTGGTTATCCGGTTTGCCCTTTCACCGGATAACCTTGCGCTGTTATCGGGTTGTTCTGCGTATTTCGTAAAAATATGTGATTACGGATGAGCGAAAATATCCCTCACAACTTCTGAATCGTCTTTTTTCCTGCTCCAGTATACATAATCTGATTCTTCTACCAGTTTAAACAAATGTTGCATTTGTTCTAGACCCTTATATCTTTCGTATTTTACTCTTGTGCTTAATATTTGCGTGATCCGGTGACATTTTCGGTTTAGCTATGACATGTTATCGATTCTGAAAAAATACATATCGGATGTATCCATTTTGAGTTATCGGTTTGTTAAATTTGCATTTCCGTGGATATTTCAATGCGCTTTCAAAAATAGTGAAAATAAAAAAAAATCCATATAAAATAAAAAAGTAAAAGGATAAAATTGAAATATTAAAAAATTGTAGGGTATCGGAATAAGTGTAGGGTATAGGGTAAAATTTTCTTTTGTTATCATCTATCCATTCATTGAAAAGTGTTAACACAACCAATAAAAAACATGCAAACTAAATCAAATAGAAATCGCAAAAATCCATTTGGTTCAAATGTGTTTAGGCCATCTTTTAATAAAGCGCATACAATACGTATTTTCAAACCGAATCAAACGCATTATGTTACAAGTTAAATTTACTTAACTAAAATCCAACAAAACTTAAACCTATTATCGTCGACTTATGATTACAAACAATTTTTTCATCTTTATAATTATGGTTTAAATTTCGGTCTTCAAAATCTCTCCTAGAATTATCACGTCATCTTTGACACACACATATTATCTATTTTTCTCTAATCTTTATTCTCTTATATTCTTTATTTTTCACCTTCTTATCCAGTTAATCAATTTCTCTAACTTCTCTCTAAAACTTTACCCGTTTTCTTTCCCCCAATCAAACCTTCCCGCCACTCATGCGGTTCCGGATCTGGTGGTGTGATGCTTCTTTGGTTGCTCCACCCTAACCTCTTCCGGGGTTTTTTCGCACAACTCGTTCTCCTTTCGCTATGGTCTCGTCTCACCGCCATGTCTCCGTTGTGTTGATGCTTTCGGCCTATCTCCGTGCTATTCTTGCTTACGTCCGGATTCTTTCTTGGAGGCATGTTTACCCGTTTTGGAGGCTCATGTGCTTGCTTGCTTGCAGGTTTTATAGTTGTTGTTTGGAAACCCATGGATCGGAATTTGTTTTCTAGATCCGTGGTTGTCCTTCGCTCTTGATCCGCTACTAAATTCGTGTTGGTGGTGGTATGTCTTGCTTTTGATTTTTGATTCGCCGGTTGTTGAAATCTGCAGCTTATCAAAGTGTTTAGGTTGATGTTGCCACAACAATGATTTTGTTATGATTCACATCCTTGTCGTTGTCTTGATGGTGATATAGGTTGTTTAGCTTGAAAGAGCTTTTATATTTTCTGCGATTTATCGTAGGAAGCTGAGTACGTGATTTGGTTCGTGTTGGCGGTCAATTCATTCACCATTTCTTTAAGATTGAAGATCCACACAACATCTCTTTTTTGTTATCTAGTTTGTTCTTCTAATCGTGTTCACTAGGTAGTATTTGTGTTGTGTATTTTACTTTCTTTACTATTGTTGTAATAGCTTTATTCTGTTAGGAATATCTATTACTTGAGTTATGGTTTCACCGAGCTGTGTTTAACCCCATCAATTTTGTTTGTAATCGTTATTTTATATATTAGTAATTTATTAAAAATGTAGTATTATTCATTTCATAAAATATATTTTAATTTTATTAAAGTTAAATAATAGATTAATTAGTATTTTCAATGATAATAAACAAATAGAAAGATAAAATATGTCCTAAAATGTAAGTTTAAAATAATATATTTAATTATAAAAGAATCAATTATATTAAAATTCAAATATATTAAATAATCATATAAAATGAAAAAAGAGAGAGAAAAGTAGTGTAAGATGAGAAAAATAGTTTTTAATTTGGACCAATAAGAAGTTGACAATTGATGCATGAAATCAAAAAGTTAAAAAGTTAAGAGTTATTTTGTGAGTTACTAAAATATCTAAAGTGTAAGATAAAATATTTTGTTAGAAAAGGACAATTTAGATAGTTTGGGTAATCTCTTAGTATATGTTACATAGTAAAGTTATTAAAATTCTATGAATATTAATAATTAATAAATAATCTTATTATTTTTTAATTAATAAAACCCATCAATTCTAGTAATAAATAATCTTACAATTTCTTTGTTAACAATTATTTTTCATTTTTATCAATATTGTCATTATTTGTTTAAAATCTATATTTATTTATTTTTAATAATTTGTTAACATTTATGAATGAATTGGATATTTGATAGAGAAAACATCGAATTCCTTATATTGGTAATTTAGTATTTCAAGATGTTTTTTATAACTTAGTTTTTAAGTCTATTCTATTAGGGTCTATATGTCAGTTTATTTTGTGTATAAATAGACTAGTGGTAGATACTATTTAATACAATCATTCTTACAATTTTACGATGCGTTATTCCTCCGCCTCTATAAATATATATGCATTTTGTTCTTCATCATCTTGTACACAAACAAATTGGTATCTAGAGTCCAGTTCGGATCCACCGTAAAACATGAGTGAAACAATGAGGATAGGTGATTAATTTGTGTTCTTGAATTGGTATTAAATCTTGAACAAAATCGTAACAAAATTGCATTCTCTATTCCGCGGGATTGAGAAACACTTTGTTTAGTGAGATCCGAGTGTTTGTGCAAGGTTGAAGATGAGCAAAACGGTAATCTGAGTATCAAACTTCCTATATTTTGATGGCAAGAACTTGAATAGATGGATGATTCAGATGCACGTGTTTATCGGTGCCCATGATGCTCTTGAGCTTGTTATCGGTACTATGTTTGGTTGCAAACTGTATGAACGAAGAAGAGAGAAACAAACAGGAGAGTTAGGAAGAAAGGCCAGGAAGGCGTTGTTCATTCATTGGTGTGTGAATGTGATGCGTGTTTAGAGAAAATTGCTTATTCGACAACGGGAGAAGGCGCCGGACTGCATGGTCACATGCCTTTAGAAAGTGAAAACTTGATCCAAATGTCTTGAGAATCTTTTCTCGTATCTTTGATCC